>CM053582.1:67851730-67875966 GCA_028627135.1 Pseudochirops cupreus
ATCTATATTTCTTATGTAGAGAGCCTGTTCCATTTTGTGATTAATAACTATATCAGCATATTTATAGTTACTGTAGGCATTGTGAATACTGCATTGCTGATACGCAGGTTTAGCCTGAATGAAGACTCTGCAAAGAAGGCTGAGAAGGAGCAGTCATAGAAGTAGGAGGAGAACCAGGAGAAATCAACATCAGGAATGCAGGCAGGTAACAAGAATTTATTAAGTACTTTCTATTCTTTTTTTTTTTTTTAGTAATTTTGAAAAGAAATTTATTAATTATTATTTGCCTCAACACCCCCTAACTGCTGATCATCTCCAACCAAGTGTCCCATAGGCATCTCAAACTGAATATGTGCGAAACAAAAGTTATTACTTCCCTCTCCCCCAAACCCTTTGTTCTTTCTAAATCCCTTATTTCTTTTGGGGGGGAGCACCATGGTTCTGCTACTCCCTCAGGTTCCTGGCTTCAGAGGCATCTTGCACTCTTCTCTATTTCTCATCAGTTACAGGCAAACATTCGCCTGATTATTGGATTATAGATTTAGAGCTAGAAGGAGCTAAGGGCCCATCTACTCCATTTCTACTGTAATTTAGAGTGGAGGAAACTGAGTCACAGAGATTAATAAATAACAAGAATTGGATCAGAATCTACAAATTCTGATCAAAGGTCTTCATTTGTTAGCTTCAGTTTATATGTTCGTTTTTCCTTTTTAAAAAATTCAGATGGGATTCATTTTGGGGATTTTAAGGCTTATACTTTTCAATGGCAGGGAAGCTAGGTGGCATAGTGTATAGCATTCCAGGGAGTCTCATCTTCCTGAGTTCAAATCTGACCTCAGATACTTATTAGCTGTGTCTTTGGGCAAGTCAGTTAACCCTGTCTGCCTCTGTTTCCTCATCTGTAAAATGAACTGGAGAAGGAAATGACAAACCACTCCAGTATCCTTGCCAAGAAAACCCCAAACAGGGTCATAAAGAGTGGGCTGCAACTGAAAAACAACTTCTAAATGAATATTAAATTAGATTATATATTGGAGAGGAAGGTAGGTGTAGAGACAGAAAAAGAAAAGCAAGTGTCTATCACTAAGAGCCTGCCTATTCACCGGCACTAATCTCATTCCCTCCTTTGCAGGCTTTTTCAATCATGTGCTCAAGGGAATCTGGGAATCTCATTTGCCTTGATTTCAGGGAGTCATTTGACAAAGTGCCTCCCATAATTCTTCTGGCAAGACAGGAGGAACAAGTTGAATGAGTAGAGAGGTGACCAAAGCAGTGTGAGTAGACCATGAGAGATGGTATAGCCATCTAGGTAGATAGGATTAGAGTGAAGGAGGGAATGATGGGAATAAAATCTGGACAGGTGGGAGATTCCAGATTTTGGAGGGCCTTGAATGCAAGGAAAAGGAATTGAGAATATATTTGATATGCAAGCTACTGAGAGCCAAGAAGCAAAAGAAGGTAGAGAGATTATGAACATAAGAGATCCTTTATGAAAGAGGTTTTGCTGAAAAGGGACAAAGTATAGATTAGTACATGGAGATATTCCCCACTCTCCAATCCACATCATTGCCTTTACACATCCCTCCTGCAGCTGGGAATCCTGACTGAAGAACTGAGGCAAGGTGCAGACTCTCAACAGGATTGCTGTGAATTGTACTTTCCTCCTGCTATGGAGATCTGAAGGCATTCAGTGATGCTGATCCTTCCCCAGGTACTCTTCACTTAGCTCTGTGTTGCCATCCCTACGTCTTCCCTTAGGACACAAATGTGCCTTTGTATAAGATTAGAAGATGCCTGAAATAAGAGCTTCCTGACCAAGCCACTTCTTTTTATTTTTTTCTGTAAAGCCTCTCTTAAATCCTAGCAACAGATAAATTCATGGGTGAATGAATCTTAACCATTGGATAGTTACTTCAAATATTGGGGAGAACCAGCCCCAGAGACAAGGTTTGATGGAGAGGAAGGTGGAAGAAGATTGATGTCAGGGAAGGGAGGGCTGATAATAGGCTGAAATGAACTCCCATGCTCCTGGAACCAAGATATTCAACCCTAAGTGGAAGAAGGCACCAACAGTTTGGGGGAGTGGAGCAGACTCTAGTCATGAGGTGGTAGCAAATGTTTGTGGATCAAGAAGTAGGGGGTCTTGGGTCAGAGAGGCTTTGTTGGAATGAGGGAAATAGGTCTAAACTTGGATTCAGGATATGTGGACTCCCCACTCACTGAGGGACCATGGAGGGCTCATGACCTGTCTTTGAGTTTCAGATTTCTCATCTGTCAAATGGAGGTAATTATACTCACTGCTTTATCAAAATGACAGCAGGAACAATAGCAACACTACCATTGGGTAGCATTTATTTACTTTTTAACTCAAAAGTTTATCTATTTATTTTTGTAAATAGTATTTTATTTTTCCAATTATGTGTAGAGATAGTTTTCAACACTCCTTTTTAAAATAAGATTTTGAGTTTCGAATTTTTCTCCCTCCCTCCCTTCCATCCCCACTCTCCAAGATGGTAAGCAAGGGGATATAGGTGACCCATGTGCAATTGTGTTAGACATATTTCCACATTAGTCATGTTGTGAAAGAAGAATCAGAGCAAAAGGGGAAAACCATGAAACAAAACAAAAAAGGGAAAATTGTGTGCTTTGGCCTGCATTCAGGCTCCGTAGTTCTTTCTCTGGATGTGGAGAGCATTTTCCATCATGAGTCTTTTGGAATTGTCTTGGATCATCATATTGCTGAGAAGAGTTAAGTCTATCATGGTTGATTATCACACAATGTTAATAGCCAGCATTTATAAAGTGCATGTAAGTTTGTGTATGTATACACACACACACACACACACACACACACTACTTATATAACACTTGTTTATAGGTATGTGTGTGTCTAGTTTACAAAGCACTTTTAAATATATCTCATTTGATATTCCTAACAGCCCTATGAAGTTAGTGCTGTTATTATTTACAGATAGAGGAACTGAGTCTAAGAGAAAGTCTTAAACAAAATACCGAGTCTCCCCAAGCTAATAAATGTCTGAGCAGGTTTTTAAGTCAGGTCTTGTGACTCCCAGCACTCTAACAATGGAATCATCCGGTAGTGGTTACAAAAAAAGTGCTTTGTAACCTGTGAGTCAGAACTGAGAACTGTTGCTACTCTTCAGGAATTTCATAACTCTCTGGACCTTCATTATTTAGGAAATACACTTTGCCCTTTTTATTTATTAGTAGGGTCTATATACACCCATTTATGGCTCATGTGTGAAGGGAAGCTAGGGAGGAGAGGACCTGGTGATTCAGTATGGAGAGAAGACAGGGCTGGAGAGCAAATGCAAGTGTTATTTGGCCCATGGAATGGGCCAGAAGGCTTCCTACAGTGAATTCCAGACATCAGTTTGGTTTGGGTCCAAAGCCCATTACTCTGCCCAAAGTTGGCTGATCTCTTTCCTGCAGTACTTAATGGTTAGCCTGAACGCCATATGATCCTTTGATCTCAAGATGTGCTTTCTGTCTGTCCAGCCTTCTGTATGTCCAGTCTGTCTGCTCTAGGCAGAGATCCTCTGGTTCCTTCTCAACTCCTCAGGCTGGTCCAGTCACTGCCCAAAAGGATACCAATGACAACAACGACCAGTCCGACCAGGCTGATGCGAAAGAGATTGGGAACGGTATAATCTGATTGGGTGGAGTCTGTGGGAGAAGAGGAAATGAGGCTATTACTGACATAAGAATATTTCCAGGAGCCCTAGAAACAGGAGTTCACCCATCTCCCAGCAGGCTCCTTGGATCCTGTCCCCAACGAGGTCCAAAACATGGCTTCATCAAGAACAGGTCATCCCAGACTAAACACATTTCCTTTTTTTAGACAATAACTCCGTGGTTGGGAGTCTTACTATTGAGGACTCTCTGAATGCTGAAATTCTGTGACTTTCTAAGTCTCACATCCCTACTACGTCTGCAAGGCTCTGCCATTCTCTTGAAATGATGCCAAATACCTCTCTGCTGAAGAAGTTCAGCTCTTCAGGGCCATCTACTGTGTCTTTACTCACATGCACTAAGTTGTCTATAGCTGACAAGGACAGACTGATCAGTTCTGAGATCTTTCCACAGGAGCTATGAGTCACACTTTACCTTGAACAACCCAGAAAAGACAGGGAATATGCTGTAGGTTAAGTCTGGTGGGTTTGTTCATCTGTAACTTCCTATACCTCGTGATAATTCAAAATTCATGGTCCCAGTTTACCTTGATTTAGGAATAGAAAAATTTACAGAAGATAGAATATTTGTAGAAAAATGGAAAGTTTATAGAAAATAGAAAAAAAACCTCACGTATGGAGAACTTGTGTCCCTAATAACACTCCAGGGGCTCTTATATCCACTACCTCCACATCCCCACCTTCCTAAATAACAACTTCAGGCAGACTGGGGCAATCTAGACAATGAAGCCCAATTTACTCCCAAGACCTAGTCTTACTGGCATGCAAAGGAAACTGAGCAAGAATTCAAGGTAGGTGAAGAAAGGAAGGTTTGTGCCCTCCTTTGACCTGGCCCATATTCCTGCCCTTATTATGTATGTCTTTACTGCAACAAAAAAGCCCTGAGTTTTAGAATTTTTTCTCACCCAACATAAAACCTGGCAGTATCCCAATATCTGGATGTTCACCAACCAGGTATTTGAGAATATACTATTGCATCTGGCCAGGGGTTGAAGTCAAGCTTCAAGACCATTATTTGCATATCCTATCTCCCCCTCCCTTTAAAAAAATCCAAATATTTGACCAGATGATCTTGTCAGCTGCCATGGATTCCATTATGATTTCTAATGACTTGTAAGTCTACTTGTCCAGCCCAAACTCTCTGCTGACCTTCAGTCTCTGATCCCTAACTGCTGAGTAGACACTTCAAACTGAATTTCTCACAGGTAGCTTAAACCCAACATGTCCCAAACTGAACACATTATTTCTCCTCAACTCTTCCCTCTTCCTAACCTCCCTATTGCTATCAAGAGAACCACCATCCTCATGATTATCCAGGCTTGTAACTGAGGTGTCCTCCTCTGTCCCTCATGCCCTCTCCCTCTCTCCTTCCCTCTCTCCTTCTCTTCTTCCCCCCTCTCTCTCTCACCTCCTCCACATCCAGTCTGTTGTCAAATCCTGTCAATTCTACCACCTGTTAAGATATTAGGAGACACCCTGTTTTTTAGAGCTAAGGCCCAGGAAGCAAGCTATGTCCTGAGCCTGGCATAACAACAATCCTTTTTGCTCATTCTCTGGATGATCTCAGTCACAGCAAAAGCCCAGAATTGTTTTTCACTAGCATCAAGAGCTCTCTGAGCTTGGACAAGCACCTGTAGTATCCATGTGTCAGTCATGAAGTCCTCCTATGAATCAAATTTGTTGCCCTCTTGCTGTTATCTCTCATTGTCAGGGCTACAGCTCACTGTGTAGCTGTTGGCATAAGCATTGAGATCTCCCCATGGTGCCTCGGCACCCTCCGCTCACTAGGGGCAGGGCCCCTGTACTGGTGTCCTTGCTTACAAGCCATTTTCCTCACATTGAAGTTAAACTTTTGTTTGATTCCTGACTCTCCTGTCTCTGGCCTGCTCTGTTCAGCTTCAGCCACTCACAGGTTACAGACGGGTTCTGATCTGGTTGACACTTTGCAACATTTCTTGTACTCTCCCTTCTCTCCTCTGGCATTGTTACCATCTTGATGTAAGCCTTAATCACTTCACGGTGTGATCTTTGGAACTATTCTGGTCAATCTTCCCAGCCTCGAGTCCCTCCCTACTGTAGTCCAACCTCCCCTCAGATGCCAAAGTGATCTTCCTGAGCTTAGATCTGACCACATCACATAACCCTCTGCCCCCAAACCCCAGAGGCTCCTTATCACCTCTCGGTTAAAATATAAAAATCCTTCATTTTGCTCTTAAAGCCCTCTATAACCCAGCTACCTTCTCACTTTTCAATATTCTTACATCTTTCTTGGCCCCATGTACTCTGTGATCCAGTGACAGTGGCTTCCTTATTTGTCCTCAAACAAGACTCTCCCTCTCCAAATTCTAGGTCTTTTCTCTGGCTGTCTCCCCTGCCTGGGATGTTCTTCCTCCTCATCTCCACGTCCTGACTTTTCTGGCTTCCTTCAAGTTTTAACTTAGATTCCACCTTTCTGGTCCTTATTAATGCTATAGCCTTCCTTCTCTTAAATGGCACCATCTTTCCTTGCAGATATCTAGTGTGTACACGGCTTTTGGTACGTTGTTTCCCTCATTAGACTGAGTTCCTTGAGAGCACTTTGTATAGCGTTTGGTACATAGTAGGTTCTTAATTAATGTTTCTTGAGTTCTTCAGTCACATCATTATGCCTTCGTTCTCCATGATATATCAGAGATATCAATGGCCCAACCATTCCATGGACTGTTGGGGAGAAGCTTTGGGTGGCCCGACAACAAGATCAGGGTGTGTTCTAAGCACTCTCTGCAGCCATCTCCCTCCCCTTGCAGTCTCTGAGGTCAGCTTGACCACTACAGTAAGTTTTTGGGTTAAACAATTTCTAGCCACATAATACTAGCTTCAAGCACTGTAACAAACAAGGTTTTCTGAACAATAGAAAATAAAACATTTTGCTACATTCTCATACTACCTTGCCTTCATTTAAGACTTGGGTCATCTGCAGGAATCGTTTCCTGATCCCTCCCACTTCTAGTGCTCTCCCTCTCAAACTACCTTGTTGTTAGTGACTGTCTCCTAACTTGCATTTATTCATTTTGTAGCTACAGTGGACATATATTTGCATTTACAACAGAATGTGAATTCCTTGCACATGGGGACTACTTTATTCTTTGTATCTACAGTGTCTAATACAGGGCCTGGCGCATAGCAATTGCTTAATAATTATTTGTTGATTGCTTTTTGGAAACTCAGTTTACTATTCTGTAAAATGGGACTAAAGCAACTTCTGGTGCCAGCATGACAGAGAATGACAAACAAGGAAAAATAGGATGGAGGGAAATACGTAGCTAGGTATCATGTCTGTAAATGTGAATGGGATGAACTCTCCCATAAAATAGAAGTAGACAGCAGAGTGGATTAAAAAATTGGAATCCTACAATATGCTGTTTACAAGAAACACATTTACTACAGAGAATCACCAAGGAAAGAACTAAAACAACATCTATCGTGTTTCAGTTGAAGTAAAAAAAAAAAGCAGGGGTAACAATCATGAACTCAGACAAAGCAAAAGAAAATGGATCTAATTAAAAGAGATAAGGAAGGAAACTGTATTTTGCTAAAAGGTACCACAGATAATGAAATAATATCAATACTAAACATATATGTGCCAAACAGTATAATATTTTAATTTTTAAAGGACAAGTTAACTGAGTTACAGAAGGAAATAGTAAAACTACCAGTGGGGGAACTCAACTTTCCCCTCTTAGAATTAGATGAATCCAACCACAAAATAAACAAGAAAGAAGTTAAGGAGGTGAACAGCGTTTAGGAAAATTAGCTATGATGGACCTCTGGAGAAAACTGAATGGAGAAAACCTCACAGTCAAGTACAGAAATAATATATGTATCCTTTTCAGACCATAATGCAATAAAATAACATTAAATAATGGACAGTGTAAGGATGGTTTAAAATTAATTGGAAACTTAATAATCTGGTCTTAAAGAATAAGTGGGTCAAAGAACAAATAATAGAAACAATCAATAATTTTAACAACAATGAGACAACATATCAAGATTTATGAGACACAGTCTAAGCAGTACTTAGGGGAAAATTTATATCTCTAAATGCTTACATGAATAAAATAGAGAAAGAGCAAGTCAATAAATTGGGCATACAACTAGAAAAACCAGAAAAAAAAAACAAATTAAAAATAATTAAAAACCAAATTGTAAATGCTGAAAATCAAAGAAGAGATTAATAAAGTTGAAAGCAAGGAAACCATTGAACTAATGAATAAATCTAGAAGCTGGTTTTATGAAAAATTCAATAAAATAAACCATTGGTTAATTTGATTTAAAAAATGAAAGAAGAAAACCAAATTTCTTTTTTTTTTTTTTGCTTTGTTTTATGGAGAAAAACCAAATTTTTAGTATCAAAAATGAAAGGAATTCACCACCAAGGTAGAGGAAATTAAAGCAATTATTAGAAGCTATTTTGTCTAATTATATGCCAATAAATCTGACAGTCTATGTGAAATGGATGAATATTTTAAAAAGGTAATTGCCAAGATTAACAGAACCCCCTCATAGTAAAAGAGATTGAACAAGCTATCAATTAACTTCATGAGAAAAAATCCCCAGGGCCAGATGAAGTCACAAGTGAATTCTCCCAAACATTTGAAGAAGAATTAATTCTCATACTATATAAATTATTAGGAAAAATAGGCAAAGAAGCAGCCCTATCAAATTCCTTTTGTAACACAAATATGATGGCTTATACTTAAATGAAGACAAATAGAAACAGAGAAGAAAAACTATAGGCCAATTTCCCTAATGAACATTGATGCAAAAATTTTAAGTGAAATACAGCAATATATCACAAGGATTATACACTATGACCAAATGAGATTTATGCCAAGAATGTGGGATTGGCTCAATAGTAAGAAAACTATCAGCATAATTGACCATATCAAAAACAAAACCAACAAAAAAATAACACGATTATCTCAAAAGAAGCAGAAAAAGCTCTTGACAAAATATGACACCCATTCCTATGAAAAACCCCAGAAAGCATAGTTATAAATGGAATTTTCCTTAAAATGATAGTAATATCTATCTAAAATCATCAGCAAGCATTAAATACTATGGAAATAAGCTACAAGCCTTCTGAATAAGATCATGGGGGGGCGGGGAAGAAAGGATGTCCATTACAACCACTAATATTCAATATTACACTAGAAATCCTAGTGAGAGCAATAAGAGAAGAAAAATAAGTTAAGGAATTAGAATAAGCAATGAAGAAACAAAACTATCACTCTTTGCAGATGATATAATGGTATATTTAGAGAATTCTAAAGAATCAACTAAAAACAGTTGAAATAAACAATCTTAGCAAAGTTGCAGAATATAAAATAAACAACACAAATTATCAGCATTTCTATATTTTACCAACAAAGTCAAGCAGCAAGAGACAGAAAGAAAAATTCCATTTAAAACAACTGTAAGCAATATAAAATGCTTTGGCATCTATCTTCCAAGACAAACTAAGGGACTATATAAACACAGCCCACTTCTAACACAAATAAATTCATATTTAAATGATTGGAAAAAATATTAATTGTTCATGAGTAGGCTGAGCCAATATAACAAAAATGACAAAAAAATTATAATTTCACCCATATTAATCTACTTATTCAGTACAGTATCAGTCAAGCTACCAAAAATTATTCTATAGAGCTAGAAAAAATAATAACAAAATTAATCTCAAAGAACAAAGAGTCAAGAATATCAAGGGAGTCAATGAAAACAGCTGTGGAGGAGGGCAGCCTGGCCGTACCAGATATCGAGCTGTGCTATAGAGCGGCAGTCACCCAAACTCGGTACTAGCCGAGAAACAGCGCGGCGGATCAGTGGGACAGACTAGGTATACTGTATTGCACATATTGTAGTAACTGACCGTAACAATTTGGTATTTGATGGATCCAAGCTTTTGGGACAAAAACTCACCATTTGTCAAAAACTACTGGGAAAAGGAAAACAGTGTGGCAGAAACTAGGTATAGACCAACATTTCACACCACATATGAAGATAAGGTCAGAATGGGTACCTGACATATATAGTGACACCATAAACAAATTAGGAAAGAATAGAATAGTTTACCTGTTAGAGCTATGGAAAAGGGAATGAATTTAGGACCAAAAAAGATATAGAGAGTTTTACAAAATGTAAAATGGGTAATTTTGATTATATAAATTAAAAAGTTTTTGCACAAAACTAATGCAACCAAAATTAGAAGGAAAGTAGAAAACCAGGGAAAAATTCACAGCAAGAATCTCTGATAGCCTAATTTTTTGAAAATATAGAGAACTGAGTCAAGTTTCTAAGAATACAAGTCATTCTCCAATTGATAGATGGTCAAAGACAACAGTTATCTCCTATATCCCCATTCCTTTCTCTGATTACACCTGCCCTACCAGCCATTACTTTGATGCTCTCCCCACCATTCCCTTCACACTGAGGCTTGAGGGAATTAAAATTATTCTGTATCATTTAGTAATTGATTCTATTCCATAAATGACCTCATCAAGCATTCCTGATACATTTTGTCAAGCCACATTTATCCATTCTTAAGTTAAGCTCAGGAATGCAGTTTTTCCTTTATGTTATTTTAAAGGTGTTGTTGAAAGTGGATGTTATGAACTCACCCCACTAGCTCCTGGGATATCTCTTGCTTTCTGTAAGCCCCAACCAGTTTAACCTGGTGCCTTCCCCCAAAATATACATCTCCATCCTTGCCTGTCCTTGTGCATTTGAAGATTTGATCTCCTTCTATGGGACATTGAGCCAGGTGGTACTGATACCCGAGCAAAGATTACCTGAGGCAGATGAGTCCCACAAAAGAATTAACATTCCTTTATTGTCAGGGAAGGGTGTGATCAGCTACACCTGAATGCCAACCCAGTTTTCTTAGTGTAGCCTTTTGTAATGTTCCCAACTACTCAGACCCCCTCCTTTTCTGTATGACAATAAAGAGGCCCTTCCCCATTTACCTACTGAATTTACTTATCAGAGGCCTTCCTAAACTCCCCATCTTTCTCTCAGGCCTGGTTCCTGAGTGCCTCCACCCTTAGGAAGTGTTGTACTTCCCAATTTTCCTCCCTTCCCTCACTCACCAGTCACCCAGATTTCCAGGGGATCACTGGGCTCTGATGTTTTGTGCTGAAGTGCCCTCGAATGGTAGTAAATGCAGCTGTAGCTCCCTGAATCCTGGGCCCTCATAGCCAGGATGGGGAAAGAAGCCTGAGTCCCCACTGGTCTCTGTTGCTGTATGGGCTCAGGGACACCAGCCTTAAACAGTGCAAATGTCAACCCCCAGAGGGAAGACCAAGTTGGCTGCTGGCATTGGAGGGTGATGTGATATCCTGGGGCTATCACAGGACCTGGAAGTGCAGAGAGCGAGGGCTTGGGAAGAAAACCTGTGAGAGAGAGATGATGATACTCCATCAGAACAGCTGGGTTCAAGGCCCAGCCATGCTGTCAACCAGCTGTGCTTCTTGGACAAATTTCTCCCCTTCCAGGGCAACAGTTTTCTGATCTGTCCTTTTCTTAAGTTTTCTTTTAGTCCCATCAGGGTGGCACATGACTTTCTCTAAGGTCTCTCTTAACTAACCAGTGAAGATTTTCATATGAAAGGAGGATCCCCCACCTCCCAGTCCTCATCTCCACTGAGGGATCCTATCCTCCTTCACTTTCTTGCCTCCTCCCTAGCCACAGGCCATCTCCAAACCCGTCCTGGATGACTGGCCAGCGGGAAAACCCATTGCCATTCTGAGCCCTCTTTCTTCCCCTAGCCTTCCTTCTTTCCCCCTCTTTGACAGGGCAGCTCTAAACCCACATGAACTTTATAGCTCATGGGACTTAGGTGAGATGAGAGTCACCAGTGTGATTTCTTCAGGTGAGATGGAGGACAGCTGGTCCTTGGAGCCCTAAAGTCCCTGGCAGTGTGATGCCAACTAAGGAGCCCTCTGCTGATCCCTTCGTCCTTGGAGGCACTTCCATCGGCCCTATAGCTGACCTTGCTTTTCTGGCTCGTCTCCTCCATTAGACTGTAAGACCCTTGAGAGCAGCCATTGCTTGCTTCTCCATCTGTATCCCCAGAGTTTAGCTGAGCGCCCACCATAAAGGTTTTTGTTTTTGTTTTCACATCTCCTCTTTCAACTGAGATCTTTGATTGCAGGGAGCTCTACTTTGATCTCTGTTGTGCCCCTTCATCTCTCACCTGATCAATGGCAGATTTTCAGGTAGACTTATGACAAAGGCTAATGCCAAAGGTCACAGTATGGTCTGAGTCCTAGCCCCACTTTCTGTATCACCTTGGGTAAATAACTTCCCCTGATCTGGACTCTGGTTCCTGCATTGTTGGTGCAAGGGAGCAGCCCCTTTCCAGCTCTGATGCTTGACAATTCTACTCCTGACTCCCTTCCCCCTTTGGCCCTACAGGGCCCTTGTGCTGGGGAGACAGACGCATCCGATCTGCAGGTGCTTCTTGTCATATCTGCCCTCACCTGTAACCAACAACTCCAAGGTGTCACTGGGCTGTGACATCATGCCAGGGGGCTCTGTCTCAGAGTAGGTGCATGTGTAGCTCCCAGCATCTTCAGCCCCAACAGAAAGGAGGGAAAAGGCAGCCTGGGTGTCTGCTGGGATCTGGTGTTGTAAGGGCTTCAGGGTCCCAGCCTTAAGCAAGGTAAATTTCACTTCCTGGAGATCTTCCTGGGGAGGCCGCCAACACCAAAGGGTCACGTTCCCTCCTGGGGACACCATAGGACTGGGCCGGACCAAGAGAGAGGGTTTGGGGAGATAACCTGGGAAAGAAGGAAGCACCACAGATCAAAGGGGGAGGTTCCTGGGTTCCTTGTGCCATTTCTAGCCCCTCAGTAGCACTCAATGAAGTTCTGAGAAGAGGAACAGCAGCAGCTGCTCAGGGTCTGTCCTGTCTCTCTCCCCCCCTCCATTCCCCGCCCCCCCCTCCCCCCGCCTAGGTCCTGCAGGGGGCTGAGGAGAACCCTATCTCTCTCTCTCCCTGTATTGGGGAGGCTAGGTGGAACCCAGCCCTGGGGGGGGGGTTCTGCAGCTTTCCAGGGTAGAGTATCTTTCCAGGTGACCACACCCTCTACCCCCCATCTCTGTGGGACAGATATAGAATGGTCCTGTGCCTTGTCTCACCACCTGTCACCAGCAGGTCCAGGATCTCACTGGGCTCTGATGTCCTGTGGGGGGCATTCATTTCATAGTAAAGGCAGTTGTAACTCCCAGTGTTCTCAGCACTCACAGACAGCAGAGAGAAGTCAGCTTGGTTCCCCTGAAGATGCTGGCTTTGTAAGGGCTCTGTAGTCCCCACTTTCATCAGAGCAAACCTCAGTCCCTGTATGGAAGACTGGGCAGGCTGCCGGCACCGTAAGGTTACATTCCAACCTGGGACCACTATGGCTCTGGGCAAGGCACAGAGCAATGGTTTGGGGAGGAACTCTTGGAGGAAAGGGAGATGGAGAATTAGAGGGGTAGAGGAGCAGAGATCTAGAGTTGGCTTGGTGTTTAGACATAGCCTTAGCCAAGCCTCTCAAAGGATCATCTACTCATAGGCTTAGGATGGTGAGGAAGCTTGGAGGCCCCTGAGCCCAGACTTCTCATTTTACAGATAAGACTGAGTTAAGTGACTTGTCCAGGGTCCCATGGTTACTAAGTGATAAGGCAGGACTTGGAATGATGCTTCCTGTCTCCAAGTCCCCCTTTCTATCGACTTCACCACTTTGGAGTTAAAGAAAAACAAAGAAAAGTTAATTTCAGCAAGCTTGTCCAGGGCTACAAGGTATCAATCTGTCAACAGATATTTAAGTACCTCTTGTGTGCCTGGCCTTGGGCTAGGTGTGGGAGACAGAAGTGCAAAGCATGGAACAGCCTGCTTGAAAGGAGGGCACATTCTGATAGAGGAGACGAGAAGTATAGAGCATGACTATCCAGTGAATAAACATTAATAGTGACAAATATTCATACAGAGCACGAAGCTGTGAAAGCTTAAATCGCACTAAGATCTTTGGGACATGGCGGACCTTACTGATTGGGAAATCCAGAAAGGTTTCACGTGAAAAATGGTGCATGAGCTAAGTCCTAAAGGGAACCAGGGACTCTGCGAGGCAGAGGTCAAGAGGGAGTGCAGTCCAGGCAGGGGGGATGTCCAGTCCAAAGAGCTGGAGGTAGGAGATTGAATGTTGTAGATGAGGCTTTGGTTGCATTGCAGAGTACAGAGCAGGGAGTGATGCCCAGTGAAGCTGAAGCAATTAGCCAGGGCCAGGCTGTGTAGGGATTTAACAGCTAGGCAGAGGAGTGCCTAGTTTTATGCTAGAGACAATGGGGAGCCACTGATATTTGTGGAGTAGCAGGAGTAACATGATCAGAGTTGGATTTAAGAAACATTAATTTGGTGGCAGTGATTAGGATGTGCTGAAGTGGGCAGAGTCTTGAGGCAGGAAGGTGAGTTAGGAGAGTGTTGAAATAACCAATGTGAGAAATCATGAGGGCCTGAAGTGAGGTGCTAAGCAGCTGCTTGGGTGAAAAGAAGAGGTTGGATTGAGAGACAGTGATGGTAGAAGCAGCAGGATTTGGAGACTGATTGACATGTGGAGCAAGGGAGAGTGAGGAGGCTAAGATAGGGCAGAACTTATGAACTGGGGAGTCTGGTAGGATGATGGAGTCTTCAACATGCAGAATGACATCTGGAAGAGAGGAGTGATTAGCAAAAAAAGATACTGAATTCAGTTTGGTTCTTTTTGAGTTTAAGATGGTTCTGGAACATTCGATCTGAAATGTCCAGTACGAAATTGATGATGGGGGACTGGGGTTCTCTCTTTCTCACTGGGCTAGTTATATTGATTTGCATAGAGATAATAGTCAAACTCATGGAAGGTGAGGAGATTACAGAGAAACATGATGATGATGATGATGGAGGAGGAGGAGAAAGAGAAGAAGGGGAAGAAGGAGAAGAAGAAAGCCCAAGCTTGAACTGTATAGGACACCCATGGTGAGGGGTCCATGATGTGCACCAAGGAATGGTGTGTGTGGGGGTGATCAGAGAGGCAGAAAGTGATACAAAAACTCCAAGGAGGAGAGAGTGTCCAGGAGACAGCGATAGGCATCGTCAGTCAAATGCTTCGGAGATGTGGAGAAGGCTGAGGACCAGGAAAGGATCATTTATAACTCTGGAGAGACGATGAACTGCAAGAGTTTGCAAAGGGCAGTAAATAGCAGAGAAAAGATTAGCCCACAGGCCCCCCAAACCCAGATCCTCGTCTCTACCTGGGAGTCACTTCTCCAACCTGGACACTCCAGCTCTCTGCACCATTCCTTCAGAGGTGGGAGGCACAGGGTCCCCCTGGCATCCATCTCTTGGCTGCAGCGTGTGTGTGTGTGTGTGTGTGTGTGTGTATGTGTGTATGTGTATGTGTGTGAGTGTGTGTATGTGTGTGTGTGTGTGTGTGTGTGTATGTGTGTGTGTGTAATGATGCTTGCCTGAGTCTACACAATAGTCAGCCATTCAACATTTATTAATTGCCTACTATGTGCCAGTTAGGTGGTCAGATAGAGTGCTGGGCCTCAAGTGAGGAAGACTCATTGTCCTGAGTTCAAATCTGGCCTCAGACCCTTACTAGCTATATGACCCTGGGCAAGTCACTTAATGCTTTTTGCCTCAATTTCCCCTTTTGTAAAATGAGCTAGAGAAGGAACCGCCAAACTACTGCAGTATCTCTGCCAGGAAAACCCCAAATGGAGTCCCTAAGAGTCAGACGACACTAAAGTGAACAACGCCAACAATACGCCAGGCCTTGTGCTAAGTGCTGGGTACACAAAAGAGACCAAAGTCCTGCCCGCAGGAACCTCACACCCTAATGGTGGAGTCAGCAAGCACACAGCTACATACAAGCAAGGTCTGTACAGGATAGATAGGGGATGATGGACAGAGGGAAGGCGCTGGAGTCGAGAGGGTTGGGGAAGGGGCTGGGACTCTAAGGAAGCCAGAGAAGCCGGGAGGCAGAGATGAGGAAGGGGAGCATTCCAGACCTGGGGGGGGCCAGAGAAGGTGCCTGGAGCCCAGAAATGAGGGTCTTGTTCAAGGAATGGCCCCAAGGTCCCACAAGATGCTGGGGGCTTTGGGAGAGTGCTGAGATGGAAAAGAGGAAGACGCCTGGGAGAGAAGTTGGGCCTCTTCCAGCCCCTCCCTCCCTCGACAAGCTGCTGAGCTCAGTCCCCAAAGACCCTGACTGTTCAGAGCATCGCTGTCATTGTTGTTGTGAGATCTCTGGCAATATCTCCCCACAGCCCTACCAGCTCTATTGGGCTTTTGGCCCAGTGACTTTACCAAAGCACCCATCTGACCCATCACTTTGCTACTCCCTCAACTCGGATGGTTCCCTATTACCCCCGGGACTGAAGATAAATTCTAGTGTATGGTAGGCATAGCTCTTCCTAATCTTTCTCCTCCCTCTCTTTCCAGTCTTCCTTCACATTCTTCACACCCTCAGGCCCAGGTCAAGGGGTGTCCTTGATGGTTTGCTTGCCTCTGGCCATCCTCCCTGGCAGGGACACAGTCCCCTCCATCTCTCAGAATCCCCAGCTTTCTCCAGAGCTCAGTTGAGGAGCCTCCTCCTACAAGGAACTTTCCTCCACCCTCAGATTACCTTGTATTTATCTTGTATGCGATCTGTGTACTGAAACGTGCACCCATTGTCTTCCCCATAAGACAGTAACCTCCAGGAAGGGAGGGACCCTTTCCAGTTCTGTCTCTGTGTTCCCAGAGGCTAGCACATTGTCAGAAACATATGAAATGCTTGCCAATGGCTTGATTGGACCTGGAAGGGAGGCTTCTGGTTCAATTTCATGACGCCGGATTTGCCCTATCTGTGGGCTCCTTGCCCTATTGGCAACTAGGGGGTGCCAACGTACCCAGAGCCCTGGGCCTTGAGTCACCAAGACCTGAGTTTGTATCCAGAATTATAGTTACCACTCCATCTTCTTACGCCTCCTTGCTGGGTGACCCTGGGCAAGTCACCTCACTTCTGTCTGCCTCAGTTTTTTCAACTCTAAAATGGGGATTGTAGAAGTACCTCCCAGGGTTGTTGGGAGCATATTGATATTATCTTAATCTGGTCTTGGAATTTCTCTTTCAAGAGCTAGAACTCTCAGTCTCTTGTGGTTCCTGGCATTAAGAGACTTCAGAGCTGGACACAGTCTAGAGAGAAAGACTGAAGCTGAGGAATGTTTTTGGAGAGCCCAGATCCCAGAATTGGGGGAAGAATTGCTTTCAGTGTTTCTGTCCAGTGTAGGATCCATGGAACTATATTAAGTGACCTATTCTTTGCTCTTGGTTGGCTAGCAGGAGCAGCAGGCTGGGGGGTGAGAGGTGGGAGGTGGGCTGGAGGGGCATGGGGGTGTGTGGTAGGGGGTGGGGTAGTGTGGGGGGTGTGGAGGTGGGAGGGTAGGGGGGGATTAAGGGTTGGAAAGGACTTACCTGTCTTTGACTCCATCTCCTTGAGCAGACACAGCCCTGTCAGAGAGACTCTGATTATAGGGAGCTACCCCCTAGATCCCGTCAAGTACCCTTCTTCTCCCCACTTCCACTAGGTCATCTTTGATCAGAAGAAGGAGATGACAGTACAAAAGAAAACATTAGGAGCCCTCTCTATTCCCCAAAGCCCACTGCCCAAAGACCTTCTCAAAATCTCCCTGCCTCTTTCAGACCATTCAAGGACTCACCAAAACAGAGGAGAGCTCTGAGTGTTGGGGACATGGTGAGCCCTCAGCAGGGTCTGAGGCTGCTTGGACTCCGCTGTAGAGAGGAAAGATGGGTCAGATCAGTTGGCTGGATACAGGATGTGGTAGGAGGAGGTACCTCCACCCACTCAAGGCAAGCCCCATGCTTGACCATCTAAAATGAATGCTACTCATTGCAAATTTCCCTTCAAACATTCTTTACAACATCGACCTCAGCAAATGTTTATTTAGTGTCCACTTGGTGTGAAGCAGGTGAGGGAGGCAGGTGTCCATCCAGCCAGTAACTGCTAGAGCCAGATCAAACCAGCTTCTATTGCGAAATTGTCACTTTGAGCATTTATACCTTGGAAATTGGTAAACACTAAGAATCAGGGCTTGATTCATTGTTTTAAAGTAAAGTGATGGAAAAAAAGACTAATAATGCAAGTTAAACTGAAAAGTGTGTCCTGTGTACTTTTCTCCCTCTGGGAAGCTGATTGTTTTTTAAATAGTATTTTTTCCAATTACATGTAAAGGCAATTTTTAACATTCATTTTTAATAAAATTTCAAGTTCTGAATTTTCTTCTTCCTTCCCCCCAAGGCAGTAAGCAATTTCATATTGGTTATCAATCATGTAAATCTGATTTCCATGTTAGTCATGTTGTGAAGGAAGAAACAATTTTCCAAAAACAATTACAATTTACAAAAGGAAAAAAAAAACTGAAAAAATAAAGTGAAAATAGTTTGCTTTGACCTTCATTTGGAAAGCATCAATTCTTTCTCTGGATGTGGATAGCATTTTCCATCATGAGTCCTTTGTAATTGTCTGGGATCGTTGTGTTTTTGACACCATTGATCGTCATACAATATTGCCGTCACTGTGTACAGCGTTCTCCTGGTTCTGCTCACTTCACTTTGCATCCATTCATGTAAGTCTTTCCAGGTTTTTCATCATTTCTTATAGCACACTAGCATTCCATTACATTCTTATACCACAACTTGTTCAGCCATTCGCCAATTGATGGGCATCTCCTCAATTTCTAATATTTTAGCACTACAAAAAGAGCTGCTATAAATATTTGTGTACATGTAGGTCTTTTCCCAATTTAATAATCTCTTTGGGATACAAAGTATCCCTAGTAATGGTATTGCTGAATCAAAGGGTGTGTGCATTATGATTGCTCTTTGGGCATAGTTCCAAATTGCTCTCCAGAATGGTTGGATGAGTTCACAACTCCACCAACACTGCATTAGTGTCCCAATTTTCCCACCTCTTCTCCAACATTTGTCATTTTCTTTTCTGTCATATCAGACAATCTGATAGGTGTGAGGTGGTACCTCAGAGTTGTTTATTTTGCATTTCTCTAATCAATAATGATTTAGAGTCTTTTTCTTATGGCTGTTGATGGCTTTGATTTCTTCACCTGAAAACTGCCTCTTCATATCCTTTTACCATTTATGAACTGGAGAATGACTTGTATTCTTGTAAATTTAACTCAGTTCTCTTTCTATATACGAGAAATGAGGCCTTTACCAGAGACACTTAGAGTAAAAATTGTTTCCCCGCTTTCTTTGGGAAGATGATTGTTAAACACTTACCAGTACACTCCTGAATCCATGAATCCATTCTTCTCTCCTTTTCTCTGTTGTCCTGTCTTCCATCAGATGCATTCTCAGGCTGTCTACTCTAACTTCATCTTATCTTATCCCTGAAGCACCCTCTTCTATTGTAGGATCCTGGATTTTGTTCTGGCAGCCTCTGTGGTACTATCCCAGGGTCTAGGCATCTCACTTCTCTATATGTTTCTTATGAGAAGGGTTTGTCAGGCAGGAGCTAGGGAGATAGCTCATGAGGGTGGAGAGTGCTTGGGTCCCAGGAAGAGGACTCCCAACTCGCTAACCCAGGGACCTGAGGCAGAAGGGTCACTAGCTGTGACTTGGTCTAGGAATCTGCAGTGGGCATAGGAAGATGGGGCCTGGAGGTGAGCCCTCAAGCCCTCTAGGCCACTTCTCCTCAGGGTACCAGGAATGCAACTAGCTGACCTACCTCCTCACATCTTCCCTTACCTTACTCTGATGTCAGTGATGGTTCTAGAGCAGTCTTTCCCTTATACCTAGATACCTGAAGCCCTTCTAAACACTGCCCAGGGCCCCATGGAGAGCAAACTTGGTCTCTGAGAGACACTTGCAAATTAGGCTGGAGGATCCTAAGCTTCCTTGTCTTTGTGCTCCTAACACCATGATCAAAGACATCACTGATTGGGCAGATCTTGCTGTGGATCACGTATGTGCCAGGGATACAAAGCTGGGTGATGTATCTGCCAGGGGAGACAAAATCACTCCTCACAGATTGCTGAGGGTCAGCAGCCAAAGAAATGGTGCTAGAGCACGGAGCCAAGTCCAACATGATACAGTTGAATAGGGACCCTTGAGCCTTACATTGGGGTCAAATAGTAATGTGATGAATTCAATTCAATTCTATTAAAAGAATAAATGTGTGTTGATGTCTTTTATTTCCACATTGCCAGAATTTCTCCTAGTGTTCCTCCCTGGACAATAGGAGATAGAGAGTGTGTCCCTCCCAGAGAGCCATAGAGTATAATAAATAGTATTTTAAAATAATAATTACATTTATGTAATACTTTTAACGTTGGAAAATATCTCCTTTTGACCTCACAGCAGTCCCAAGAGGTGGGTACTATTATTACTTAGAGTTTACAAATGTGGAAACTGACGATGAGAGAGGTCAAATGACTTGTTTGTGGTCACACAGCTGGTCAGTGTCTGAGACTAAATTCGAACTCAGGTCTTTCTGTGCCCAGGGCCAGTAGCACTATCCACTGTGCCATTTAGCTGCCTACTTCTGCTAGAAATAGTTTGGTGTATATGGAGATTTTATTCTCCTCAATGATCTACTTGGGGATCAATGCCTGAAAGTAGAACTCTTGGTCAAAGAGTACAGATACTTCAGTCTCTTTACTGTGTTAATGGCCAATTGCTTTCCAAAATGTTAGTGCTGATATGCAGTTCCACCAATAATGCACTGGCATGCTCAGCTTCTCACACCTCTACAGTGTTGATAGTTCCCATTTTTGGTCATCTTTTTTGGGGGTACGAGGTGAAACAGTGTTGTTTTGCTTTGCATTTCTCTTATTATTAGTGATTAGGAGAATTCTTTCATACAGACTTTAACAGTTTGAAATTCTTTTGAGCACAATTTGTTTATATTCTCATCCCTTTTGACCACTTCTCTACCGGGGAATGGTTTTTGGTCATATACATATGTATGTATATATGTAAATAATATGAAAAAATATATATGCATGTGTGTATGTTAGATTTCAATTTTTCTGGGATACAAAATCCTTAACTGAAAAATTTGATAACAATGATTTTTGCCCCCAATTTCGTCACTTCCCTTGATAACTTTAGGTGCATTAAATTGAATTGTACTGAAGTGTATCATTACCACGTAATCTGAATTGTCTACTCTTCCTTTTGTAATAACCTCTGTCCTTTGCATGGTGAAGAATCTATCTTCTACCCATAGCTAAGAATATATATGATCTGTTTCTCTTCCATGTTTTTAATGGTATGATCCTCAATATTAAGGTCACATATCCATTGTGAAATTATTACAGAACTGGGTGTCAGATATTATCCTAAATCTAATTTCTCCTTTGGTGTTTTCCAGCTTTCTCAGCAGTTCTTATCAAATAGGGATTTTTTTCAAAATCAGTTTATGTTATCAAACACTGGGCTGTTGGGTTTCATTGTTTCTGATTCTCATTTGTCTAGTCTATTTTGTGCTATAATTTTATTTTTTCTCATTTTAAATTTTTAAAATGAATTATAGACATAAATACAAAAATATGAAAAAGAGAACATTTCCATGTATATAGTACAACACAAAACCATGAGTTTTCATTTCACATTGTTTGCTTTTTTCAAAACTTTGTAATAAATACTATATATTGTTTTCAAAGCTACCCTGAATTTCTGTGCTTCCTTTGAAGTTTTCTTTCATTCTCTGCTGTGCACTTTTAATTTTTTCTCTCTTCCTCCTCATTCTGCCCTAGAAAAAGCCACCACCACCATTAGACACAAATACATACATACATGTATATATGTGCATGTGTATGTGTATTGTGTGTATGTATACACACATGTAAAACTAACCTATACAAACTTTTATTTATCAGTTCTTCCTCTGGATCTGCATCTTCCTTCATAACTCCTTTGTAGTCAATTTAAATATTTTTAATACTCAAAAATGACTTAATCATTCAAAGTTGTCCTTAGAATAATTATGGCTGTTACTGTGCACAATGTTCTCATGGTTCTGCTTATTTTGCTCTTCATTATTTCATGAAAATCTTTCCATGTTTTCCTAAAATCATTGAGCTCATCATTTTCTCTAGCCCAATAAAATTCCATCACAATCATATGCCCCAGTTTGTTCAACCATTCCCCAATTGATGGATATCCCTTCAATTTCCATTTCTTTGCCTCTACAAAGAGAGCTGCTACAACTTTTAGGACATATATGTTCTTTTCTTTTATGCCTATTCACTTTGGGAAATAGTAGTCAAAAGGTATACACAATTTTATAACTCTTTGAGCACAATTCCAGATTGCTCTCCAAAATGGTTGGATCAGTTTATAATTCCACAAACAAAGAATTAATGTCCCAATTTTTTCACATCCCCTCCAACATTAATTGCTTCCCCCTTCTATCATTTTAGCCAATCTGATAGATGCGAGATGATAGCTCAAAAGTATTTTAATTTGGATTTCTCCGATCAAAAGTGATTTAGAGTATATTCATATGCACAAATACAGTTTTGATTTCTTCATAGAAAAGCTGCCTACTCATATCCTTTGACCATTTGTCAACTAGGGAATGACTCATATTATTTTAGACTTGACAAAGTTCTCTATATGGTTTAGATATGAGACCTTTATCTGAGAAACTTTATAGAAATTCTTTCCCCAGGTTTTTGCTTTCTGATCTTGGCTAAATTTGCTATGTTATCTACAGTTATTTTAAATAGAATATATTTTCTTGCAGGGTTTTTGTTGGTGATATATATATAGAAATGCTGATGATTTGTGTGAGCTTATTTTTTGTCCTGATACTTTGCTAAAATTATTAATTGTTCACATTAACTTTATAGTTAAGCCTTTAGGATTTTCCAAATAGAACATCATCTGTCTACAAAAAGAGATGGTTTTGTTACCTTACTGCCCATTCTTATTCCTTTTAATTTCTTTTTCTTCTCTTATTTCTATTGGTAGCATTTCTAAAGCAATATTGTGTAATAGTGGTGATAATGGGTATCCCTATTTTACTTCTAGCTTATCCCCATTACAAGTAATGCTTCCCCATGGTTTTAGGTAGATGCTTCTTATTATTTTAAGGAAAAATCCCTTTATGCCTTTGCTTTCAAGTATTTTTTTAAAATTAGGAATGAGTGTTGTATTTTATTGAAAGTTTTTCTACATCTATTGATATCATCATATGATTTTTGTTGTTTTAATTACTATAATCAATTATGTTCATAATTTTCCTTATGTTAAGCCATCCCTGCATTCTTGGTCTAAATTCCACTTGGTCATAATGTGTAATCTTTGTAATATATTGTTGTACTCTCCTATCTACTATTTTACTTAGATCTTTACAGTAATACTCATTAATGGAATTGGTCTACAATTTTCTTTGTTTTTATTCTTCCTGGTTTAGGTATCAGCACCATATCTGTTTCATAAAAGGAGTTTGATAAGACCCCTTCTTTGCCTACTATTCTAAATAATTTATTTAATATTAGAATTAGTCGATCTTTAAATGTTTAGTAGTATTCATTTGTAAATCCATGTGCTCCTGATGCTTTCTTCTTAGGAAACTCGTTTATGGCCTGTTCAACTTCTTTTTCTAAAATAGCTTTATTTAGATATTCAATTTCCTCCTCTGTTAATTTTTCAGTGTAGTTTTTGTAAATATTCTTTTATTTCACTTACATTGTTAAATTTATTGGTATATAATTGAGCAAAAAACTCCTTATAATTGCTTTGATTTCATCTTTGTTAGTGATGTATTCATTTTTAATTTTTAATACTAATGATCTGGTTTTCTTCTCTCTATTTTAAAATCACAAAGCAGTTGTTTATCTATTTTTATATTTTTTAATTAAATAAAAAATTAGATATGATACCTAAATCAGGGAGAGACAAAACAGAGAAAGAAAATTATAGACCAATCTCCCTCATGAATACAGATGCAAAAATTTTAAATAAAATATTAGCAAGAAGACTACAGCAACTTATCACAAGCATAATACATTTTGATCACATTGGATTTATTCCAGGAATGCAAGGATGGTTCGATATTAGGAAAACCATCAGTCTCATTGATCATATCAACAATAAAACTAGCAGAAACCATATGATTATCTCAATAGATGCAGAAAAAGCTTTTGACAAAATGCAACATCCATTCCTATTAAAAATACTAGAAAGTATAGGAATAAATGGAGTTTTCCTTAGAACAATAGGTAGCATCTATTTAAAGCCATCAGCAAGTATTATATGTAATGGGGATAAACTAGAAGCATCTCCAATAAGGTCGGGGGTGAAACAAGGATGTCCACTATCACCCCTCTTATTCAATCTGGTACTGGAAATGTTAGCAGTAGCAATTAGAGAAGAAAAAGAAATCAAAGGAACCAAATTAGGCAAAGAAGAGACTAAACTATCACTCTTTGCAG
>CM053582.1:67876466-67894224 GCA_028627135.1 Pseudochirops cupreus
TATTTACCTGGAGAGGCTTATACAAACTGATGCTAAGTGAGAAGAGCAGAACCAGGAAAAATTTGTACACAATCACAGACACATCATATGTGTGACGACCAACTTTATTAAGCTGGACTCTTCTCAGTAATGCACAGTTATAAGACAACTCTACAAGTCTCAGGATGGAAGGAGATATCTATATTCAGAGAAAGATCTAGAAAGAACAGAGTTTAAATGGAGACTGAAGCAATCTACACGCTATCGTTCTTTTCCATGTTTGGTTTTGTTTCCTTTTTCCCATTGTTCACTCCATTGGTTACAACCCTTCTATACAACCAGACTAATGTCCAATGTGAAAGTATTTGCAGATCCTATACTTGATTGCATGCCATCATGGGTGGGGGTTAGGGAACGGAGGGGAGAAAATTTGAAACTCAAGGGATTGTGGAACTGAATCTTGTAAACTAAAAGTAAATAAACAAATCAATTAATTAAAAAAATGGATTGCTGCTTAATAATGCAGTTTGAGACCTGGAAATGTTAAGTCCATCTCTTAATTTTCCTCCTATTGTTTTTCTTGATATTCCAGGTATTTTCTTTCTCCAAATGAATAATTATTTTCTTGAATTTTGTAAACTACCCCTTTGGTAGTTTGATTAGTATAGCCTAAAACTGTATCTTACATAGCAGTAATATTTTACAGTACTGTAATTTTTATTATAATCATGTAGCCTATTGATGAGCACTGAATATTCTACTCTTGCTAATCTACAGTCTCTATACTCAAGCTATTTCCCCATGACCTAGAAACTGGCTGCCCTCATCTCCCCTATGCTCTAAAAAAGACAATTCCTCAGTTAATACATTCATCCTCATTAGCTATCTTCCTGTATTTCTCCTCTCTTTCATGGAAAAACTCTGAGAGTTGGTTAGATGTAATCAGAGTCTCTCCTTCTTTTCTTCTTCCTTTTCTCTTAATTAATGGCTATATCACATGTGATCTCAAAATTCAGCTGAAACTACTCTCTTCAAAGTTGTTGTTCAGCCATTGTTCAGTCATGTTTTACTCTCTGTGACCCTCTTTCGGGTTTTCTTGGGAAAGGTACTGGAGTGGTTTGCCATTTTCTTCTCCAGTTCACTTTACAGATGAGGAACTAAAGCAAACAGGGTAAAGTGACTTGCCCAGGATCACACAGCTAATATTTGAGGCTGGATTTGAACTCAGGTCTTCCTGACTCCAGGTCCTTCCCTCTATCCATTGCAGTGCCACTCAGTTGCCCTCTCCAAAGTTACTACCATTTTTTTTCAGTTGTCCAATCTAATGGTATTTTCTCAATCCTCATCCTTTTGGACCTCTCCATAGCCTCTGACATAATCAATCCAATTCTCCAACTTGATGACATTCTCTTCTCTTTAGGCTTTTATCATATTGCTCTCTCCTTGTTTTTATTCTACCTGTGTGATCACTCCTTTTAGTCTCCTTTGTTGGATCTTTCCTGGGCCCCACTAAACCACCATGGAAGTCACCTGAGCCTGTTTTCTAGTCTCCTACTGCTTTGCTTAATGATCTCAGTTCCCGTGGATTCAAAATTCATCTCTATGCTGACCATTTTCAAATCTATTCATCCAAACCTAACCTTCCTTCTGAACTTTGATCTCATGGCTCTAGCTGCTTATTGGATATCATAAACATTTCTCATAAAACCTTAAAACCTTGTGTCCAAAAGTTAACTTATTATTCCCCCTAAACCTTTCCTCTTTGCAATTTTCTATTACTCAGTGCATAAATTTGCCAAGAAAACCCCTAATTGGATCACAAAGAGTCAGAAATGACTGAACAGCAACAATAACAAAACATTTATTAAGTACCTGCTATGTGTCAGGCAGTGGGTTAAGTTCTAGGAACACACAAAGAGGCAAAAAACCAGTCTCTACCCTCTAGGAGCTCACAATCTAATGGGGGACACAATGAGCAAATATGTTCAAATTATATACAGGATAAGTAGGAAATAATTAGCAAAGTGGAAAGGAGTAGAATTAAGAGATGTTTGGAAGGTTTCCTGCAGAAGATGGGGTTTTCACTGGGGCTAACAGAAAGTCAGGGAAGGCAGGAGATAGTCAATGAAACAAAAGTAAATTTTGTTTTGAATTCCCTAGCTATCTCCACAATACAGTGAATTCTGGTAATTTGATTTCCAGTTCCTCTGTCTCTTTAAAAACCAGCTGGCTCTTTGGGTAATTCACATATTGTTCAAGCCTAGCTTGATAGAATATGAAAGTTTATAAGAGAGGGAGACTTAGAGAAAGATTATAAACCCAGTTTTGGGTCTGAGATGCTGAGTCTGAGATGTCCACTGGACATCAAAATAGAAATGGCTAGTTGGCTGTTGGTGATCTAGACCTGGAGCTCAGGAGAGCAATAGAAGAAATAGACATAACTACAGATCTAGTAATTCTTTACATAGTCAGTCAACAAAGATTTATTAAGTGCCTACTCTGTGCGATGCACTGTGCTAGGTGATGGACTATCATGTATGATTTTGATAATTTGAACCTCAGAGCTGACTAGGTGAGAGAACAAATCTAAAGTTGGGCAGCCTTTTGAAGGAATTTGACCTTCAGTTCAAGACCTATATTCTCAAGAAACTTTATGCTTCACTTCGAAAGTATTCACACCTGGAAAATAGGAAGTTTTAGAAGACTCAAAGTACTTTAGAGCTCTCAAAATCTAAGGTTCAAAGGCATGAAAGCCAGGCATGGTGCAGACAATTGGAGGATTCTTGCAGATCCCACTAGATATCAGGATTTCTGCTGGGGGCTGGTGAGAGAGGAACTGTCCACTTCATGGTTTGGGTATGAGAATCATGCACATCACAAAGAAGGAGTTTGGCAAACTATCTGCTTTCCACCTCCATTTTTCAAACAACAATGCATATGACCAATTAAGAGAGTCCTAGGGAAGGTTACTCATGCTCTGCCACATATCTGTTTTTTTTTGTTTGTTTGTTTGTTTTTGGAGGGCAGTTGGGATTAAGCCACTTGTCTAAGGTCATATGGCTAGTTTCATGTTAAGTGTCTGAGGCTGCATTTGAACTCAGGTCCTCCTGACTCCAGGGCTGGTACTGTATTCACTGTGCCACCTAGCCGCCCCTCTGCCACATTTCTGGAAGTCTTCCTTTCAGAATCAGAGGCCAATGATGACCTTCACTCTTCTTTGCTGAAGTTATCTCATTCCCTTCTTATCACAGTCCCATTTCCAGAGACTGTTTTACTCTCCCATTGTCTACTGGCCCCCTTCCCTCAACCTACAGACATGTTCAGATCTCCCTAATTCTGAAAAGAAAACAAAAGCAAACTTCTATTTACTTTGATCTTGGCAGACCAGCGTTAACCCATTCCATCTTTCTTTCTAGTGCTAAATTGCTCCAGAATCTTCTACACTCAGCCTCCATTGCTTCATATGTCACTGTTTCAGTCAGTTAGCAGAATTTATGAAGTGCTTTATGGCCTCCTTAGCCTGAAATCCAAAGGTCTTTTCCCCACCTAGTCCTCAAGATTTTGATCTTCATTTGAAAATGGGGCTCAGTCTTCTTGTGTGTACCCCAAATTGTGTGATTTGGTAATCTAACGTTCTTTCTTTTTCTATTTCTCTGACTGCTCTTTTCTCAGTCTCTCAGTAGGTTCTCATCTTTTGCCTTATAGCAGCTGGCTAGGGGCTCTGGGGGACAACACAGGATGTGGGAGCACCGGTGGTCTTTTTACTGCCCACAACATCTAGACCCATGATTTCCTGTTGAAAATTCACCCAGTGCAGTAACATGCTAATGCTGTCACTTTGATAGCTGTGTGCCCTTGGACTTAACTCCTCTGGGTCTTAGTTGTCCCATACTTCTAGATGCAAAACTAGGAAGAATTGGACCAAATGATGTCTAAGTCCTTGATAGGTCCAATATTCAATGAGTCCATAAAAGTCAGCAACTAATTCAGCCCAAAAGGTCTTTTGACCAACTCCTCCCTGTCTCTGGTCCCTCTGTGTTTAATTACCAATTGCTTCCCTACATTTCTGCTTCCTCTTGTACATTTACAACCCATCTCACAAAATTCTTCCTCAGATATTGTGCCACTCTCCTTCCCCCATCACATGGTGTTCTTCCTAACATAGAAGAGCTGCCCCAAGTTTGTTTCTATCCTATATTCTATGATTTTTGCGTTTGGACACCCAGTCTGACATGATCACAAAGTTAAGATGAGCATTAGCATTCATGGGATGAACATCTTCCATTTTACTCAAGGTGATGGGTAAAAAAGCCTTGTTGGGGACACTGTGTTTCCTAGCAATGAGTGCACCAGAGCCTGTCTTTCATCTTACTTAACTTTTGTATCAAGGCCCTTTTTATAGTCTTACTTTCCTCGTCATTTTTTACTTTCTTTTAAAAGTTATTTATTTATTATTTTTATTATTTTTAGTTTTCAACATTCACTTTTGAAGATTTTGAATTCCAATTTTTTTTCCTTGCCTCATTTGCCTTCCCTCCTCCCCAAGATGGCAAGAAATCTGATACAGGCTATACATGTACAATCATATTAAACACATTTTCACATTAGTTGTGTTGTGAAAGAAGAACCAGCTTTGTTTCCTTTTCTTTGAAATAAGGACATTAGACTTCGTGATTGCTAAGATCTTTGCCAGGTTTTATGATCTGTGAAAGTATCATACAAAACAGTAAAAGGTATGACTATTGAGTGGTTATTTGGCTAATCTGCTTGTAAGCATGGAACCAATAAGTCATCAATGAGCCCTATGATATCTAGTTTGCAGGGAACTCATCCTCATATTTGAGAGTGAAGGTTTCTTTATTATTTTTCTCACCCCTCACCCCTTCTTCTAAAGCAACATGCCCCCATGCCCCTTCATTGTGTGGCTGCATGGAATTTAAGAGCTGGAAGGGACAATCCATACCCAAAAAGAACCCTCAACATAACATGTCTGACAAATAGTCATCTATCCTCTCTGCAAAGACCTCCAAGGAGGGCTTTCTTACCACTTCTCTGAGCAGTGCATGATGCAAGCCTTAAAAGCCTAAGTCAGGACTTAGAGAAAAATTTACATAGTGTATTCTAATTAGGCCCTTTTGGTGATTTGCCTACCGGCTTCACATAAGGCCAGCTCCCTAAAAAAAGACCCCCTGGAGTTACACTTCAAAGATTTTTGTCTGAGACCCTGACTGCAAGCAGGCCTTTTGCCCCCAGACTTCAGATACCTAAAAAAGACAAGTCCCTTATTAAATCCTGTGTTGGTCCCAAGGTACAACCTACTCAAGACAATGATTACATCTAAACAAACCTAAGTTACTTTGAAGTCTTATCTCTTTTGTATCCTCTTTGTAAATACCTTTAAAAATGCTAATTGACTTGCTGGTGCCCAGAAAACCTGACTTTATCTAAAGTTACTTCCAGGAACTAACAGGCTTAAGACAATGATAGTAAAACCTGAATCCTTTCATCTTTCTGCATAAAAACCTTGCTCAAAAAATCGTTAAATGGAGTTCTTCCCTGAACTACCCAAGTGGCCTGGTCACTTCTTTTTTCATGTCTCCAGTCATGCTTAATGCTGGACATTAAGCAGGTCCCAACAAGTACATTCCTCTTTGGGACATTTCTCATTGCTGGAAAGATTTTTTTCGCTCTTCTGATGGGAAGCCCAAACTAGTCTCTTTCCAACATCATCCCATTGTCCCTGGATCTGCCATCTGGGTCCAAACAGAACAAATCTAATCCCTCTACCTTCAAATAGTTGCAGACAGCTCCCATATCCTTCTGCTTTCCATTCTTCTTTTCTCCAGGCTAAAATTCCCAGTTCCTTCATTTGCTCATCATAGCACATGGACTCAAGGTATCTCCCAAGCCTAATGGTCTCCTTCAGATTGTCTCCAGCCTATCAATGTCCTTCTAAAACTGTGCTACCCAGAAAAATAAAATAAAAACAAAATGAAACAGTATGACACATCATTCTAAATTAGGTCTGATGAGTTCAGAGCACAGAAAGACTGTTATTTCCCCTGTTCCTGAAAGCTGTGGACCCCCTCCCCTTCACATAGCCTAGTCACATGAGCTTTTGAGGAATGCTACATCACACTGATGATTCAGAAAAAGCTTTTAATCCACTGAAACCTCCAGCCTTTTAATTTTGAAAATAAGAACTGTCATCTATCCATATCTAACCCATTTTGTCCTTGTGAAGTTGATTCATATTTTGGTTATTCAAATATAAGCCCTAATGGATTTTATCTTATCAGCTCAACCCAATATCTTACAAGGCTCAAAAAGAAAAGGAAGGCCACTAAACCATACCTAAAAGATCTCTCTGAGCTTGTATTTCTTTTGAAAATCATACTAGTGTTATCTGTTTTATTGTTTTTTTTACTTATTTTATTAAAAAATTTCCCAACTTTAATATGATTCAAGCCCTACTTAAGAGTATTGGAAGGTATATGATGTGTGCCTGCCAAGACTCTTTTAAATCCTGAGTTGATAATCCAGCATGTTAGCTACTATTTCATCTTTGTGCTAGTTTCAGATTTGATAAGTGTGCTGTCTTTTAGCCAAATTGATGAAATCAAAACTAGACATGTATGACCAAGCCCAGATCTCTGCTGTGTGTGTGTGTGTGTGTGTGTGTGTGTGTGTGTGTGTGTCTGTAATGCAGTGCAAACCACCAGCTCCATTGACAGTGAAGAAATGTTACTCTTGCTGCCAGGTCATCCAACCAGATTGGAATCTTTCTGATAGTTTTTTTGTCTAATCCATAGATCTCTACCTAGCTTTGTGGGCAGGAGGAACAGAAAGAGGATATGAACAGGGGAGACAATTCAAGTCCACGCAATCCAACAAATATTTGCTAAGCCCTCATTGTGTAGCAAACACTATTCTGGGGATACAAGGAGAAAACAGAAAACAGTTCCTATTCCTAAGGGACTTACAGTGTCCTGGTATCAGAATTGGGGGAGATAAAGACATTGTGAAACATCATGCCATATGGAAAAATACTGTGTATTAATGTTTAATGAAGAAGAGAAAGAATGTTTGCTAAAAGCAGGTGTCCTGAGCCCTGGCCCCTCTTTTCTCCCCATCTCCCACTTAGATGAACCATACCCCAATTCAATCTCTTCAATGGTTGGGCTGACATCTTCTCCTTATCTTCTGCTCAGGCCAGATTCATAGCCTGGGATCTGGAAGGTGCCTCAGAAGGGCCTAAATCCCTTTTCCTTAGACCCTTCCTTTGGGTTCAGCTATGGATCACTTACTGAGCAGCATCTTTGCAACATTTCTTGAATATGCTCTCTCGTGTCCTTGGACACTTGGACATTACCACCAAGGTCTCCCTTCTGAACTCATTTCTGAATTACTGCAATGGCCTGCTCTAGTCCCTCCCCACACCAACCCATCCTCCACTCAACTGTCTACTTAATCTTTCTTAAGTATAGATTTGACTATGTCACCACTCAACAAACTCCAGTGGCTTCTTTTTGCCTCCAAGAGAAAATACTCCCCATTCCCCTTATATAGCCCTTTAAGGCTTACAAAGTGCTTTACATGTACTATTTGATTTGATCCTCCAAAATCCTCTAAAACCTGTGAGGTGGGCGCTGTTATTGTCTTCATTTCATATATGAAGAAACTTAGGCTTAGAAAATTTCAGGAAATTATCTAGAGTCACATGGCTAATACAAGACAGGATTCGATTTCAGGTCTTCCTGATTCCAAATCTACCCCTCTACCCACACCAATACCTAGTTATCTCAGTAACAGTTAAAGGGCTAGGAGGGCCAAGTGAATTTTTGTTTTGAGAGTGGGGGAGATGTGCATTTTTGTAGGCAGTAGGAAATCAGCCAGTAGAGGGGGAGAGATTGAAAATAAAGTGAAAGAGTGAAGATGTCAGAGGGGGCAATGTGTTGGAGAAGAGAGGATGAAATGAGATCACTTGAACAGGTGGAAGGGTTGGTCTTGGTAAAGAGTAAGGCCACTTCTTCATGTGAGAAGTGGGTAAAGGAGGAGAGGAGAGGTGAAGGCAGAAGAAGGCACCTGAGGCATAAGAGATGATGAGAGGAGGAGAGGAAGCTCAGTGCAAATGGCCTGATATTTTTTTCCTGCAAAGTATGAGTCCAGGTTCTCAGCCTAGAGAATAATTTGAAACAGGAGATATGGGAGGTTTGAGGAGGGGTGAGGTTTGGACAAGCCACTGTTGAGAATAGCCTAGTAAATCGATAAGGGAGGAATAACAGGATTGCCTAGCAGCAGTGAGGGCCCAGTTGAGGTTATGTAGCACAAATGTGTAGAGGATGCATGATTTTCTCCACTTTCCTTTAGAAACATATTTTTTTTTTGAATATTGGATATCAGAAAATAAGGTGAATTGCTTCTTGGCATTGATTTATTAACATTTTTAAAAATAAAAACTTGTTTCCCTAAAACATGTCTTCTAGGACCTTAAAAACCATGGGAATAAAGGTAGCCTTCATCAGTTAAGCTTTCCCCGCTCCTTACCCCAGCTGTCTTAATGTGATACCAGGAGGAAGAAGTCGAGGAGTTTGTGAGAAATGAGTCATCTCTGTGTCCTGTCTCTCTGTCCTTTCAGAGAGGTCAATCCATCAAATAACTTACCCCACTCCTAGCTTTCTATGAAAGGCTCTAATTCTTTCCAACTCATAGTCCTTCCCATTTAAAGAAACCTCTTACCTCTGTACTCAAGATTTGGGCATCTCAGGGATTGAGAACTCAGGCAATCACTTCCAGGCCCCTTTCTTTTGGCACATCTTCCCTTCTTGGGGCTGATTAACTCAACATACCTCCATCACACACCCTGACCAAAGCCCTCAGATTTAGGAATTTGCCATTCCCCAGAGTGAAGAAAGATCCAAAGTTAATACTATTCCTCCCACTCCTCAAAGGAGATGGATGAGAGAAGGCTCAGGGAAGGCCCTAATTTTCTGGGGCCTGCTTCTTTTTTAGGACTTTACCCTGAATCTCCCCTCTTAGTATAGCCCAGGTCTGTGGTGTCTCTAGGAGTGATTGTGACATTCCAGCACTGAGGGTTGCCCTAGTTGTCCAACTGGCAGGAGACATTCACTTTGCTGAAAGTGAGGATCCCAGAGCCCTTGCAGCAGCAGAACTTGGCAGAGTCCCATGCTGACTTCCTTTTCCTGTCTGTGGGAGACAAGGATGCCTCAAGCTACAACTACATTTACTACGTATGGGAAGACATCCCATTAAATAGCCAGCAGGGCCCTAGAGTGCCAGGTGAATGTTGTGAGGGAGAATCATGGCATAGGGCACATCCTGAGGGAAATAGCCATGCCTGAGAACAAGATAGGGATGTCTGGGAAGGGCAACTTTTTAGGTGATCCTCTCTGCCCCAGGAGATGGAGACAGGAGTGGGCCTTCACTGCATGCTCCCAGGTTGCCACAGGAGAGGGGAAACAGTCAGCCTTTCAGTAGTCAAAGGAGAATGGTCTAGGGAAACTTCTCCCAGCTTGGCAATGAAGTTTTGACTCTCCTAGATGGGACTTTATGGGAATTCTGGTCCCTGAGATGTTTTTGCCTTCTAGGACACTTCCCAAATGCCTCAGCTGAATTCAGTCCCTGGTGATCTGAGAGGGGCTCTCTTTCATGCCAGGTTTTGAGGTTCATGTTGTTCAAGGAAGGAGATGAAAAAATCATGCAACAAAATGAAACTCACCCCCACATTCTTTTCTTATGATCTTCATTTTACCTTAGTTTCTTGGTGAGCAAGACACAACCTCTCTGAGAATAGATAAGCTTAATAGAGGGGAAGTGCCAGGGTTACCAGAGAAGAGGAGGCTTCTTCTGTTCTTTGCCTCCCAATCTCAGGCCCAGCAGTATGAGGGTCTCTACTGTAGGAGGGTCATGGCAGTGGGTGGGAGCAGAGGTACAAGGACAAGAAAGATAGACAATAGACAATAGAATCCTAAGACTGTGGTTCCACACCCATCTCAGGGTCCAAAAGTATCCTCCTCATCACCCTGAGCTGCATCATCATCCTTCCCCTCTCCCTCCTGGCTGGTTTTGGCCACAATTATGGCCAATGTGGGGAGTTCACACTGGACAGGGAAATCACTGAGCTTCCCTTACACTCGAGGGAATAATCCAGAAAGTGCTTCTCCTCTTGATCTATGTGTCTTCTGTCTAGGCAAGGCTACATCAATAGAAACAAGAAGTGGGATTGCAGCAAGTGGGATCACTTTGTTCATCTTTCAAATTTCCCAGGTTCCAATGGCAAGGCTTAGTCTCACAATGAGACCTCACACCCTCAGGCATGGAAGGAAGGAAGATCAACACTCTTAGAATCATAGATTAAAACCAGCCATGACCTTAGAGGTCATTGGGTCCAACCCCCTCATTTTAGAAACGAAGAATCTGAGCACAGAGGGCTTTATGGATGAGTAGCTCTGGTAAAACATGACCTCTCAGCCTGTCATCTGTTCACAGTCTCTATGTCTTCAGACATTTCCCTTAGAGTTTGGCATAGTCAGATCTATGGTTAAGGAAAATGACTTTAACCCCTGAGTGGAAGATGGACTGGAGGGGACAGAAACTTCAGGCAGGGAGGCCAATTAGAGGGCCATTGCAGTTGTCTAGGTAAGAGATGACAAGGACCTCAACAAGGGTGATGGCTGTGAATAAAAAAAGCAATTTTGGGTGAGAGATGTTATAGAGGTAGAAGCTGCAGGAGTTGTCAACTGAGGGATAAGGAGGAGAGATAAATAATGCCATAGTTATAAAACCTAGGTAACTGGAAGGATGAGAGGGCTCTCAGCACAAAAAAAGAATTTTGGTAGTGCTAAGGATGTGTGTGTGTGTGTGTGTGTGTGTGTGTGAGAGAGAGAGAGAGAGACAGAGACAGAGAGAGACAGAGAGAGAGAGACAGAGCGAGAGAGAGAGAGAGGAGAGAGGAAAGAAGGAGGAGAGAGAGGAGAGAGAGGAGAGAGGGGAGAGAGAGACAGAGAGAGAGAGAGACAGAGAGAGAGACAGAGACAGAGAGACAGAGAGAGACAGAGACAGAGAGACAGAGAGACAGAGAAAGAGAGAGTGAGAGAGAGAGAGAGAGAGACAGAATGGGATTATGGGATTTGTTTTGGACATGCTAAATTTGAAGTGTCTACACAAAATTTAGTTTTAAATGTCCAGTAATTAGTTGATAGTGTTGGATGGAGTATAGGAGAGTGTTAGTATTCTAGAATAGCAGTCTCTAGCATAAGATATTTCAAATGGAAATAATATTCATGACTGAAAAGCAAGGGGGCAGTTAGGTGATGCAGTGAATATAACTCTGGACCTGGAAACAAGAAGACTTGAGCTCAAATTCATCCTCAGACACTTACTCTGTGATCCTGGTTAAGTCACTTAATCTTTGTTTTCCTCAGTTTCCTCATCTGTAAAACAGGGATAATAATAGCACATATTTCCCAAGGTTTTGGGATGGAGCAAATGAAATATTTTTAAAGAGCTTAATGTGGTACCTGGCACACGGTAGGCATTTAATTAATGCATAAATATAAACATTAACAGAAACAAAGCCACAAATTTCATGTGGTTGATGTTGAAGAAATCCACAATAGACATTTCTCTTAACAGTTCTTTCAGGTTGAAGAAGCACGGCAAGACCAACAGAGTGAGTCAGAGCCAAGGAGACAACAGAGACAACCACAAGACGGGAACCGGAAAGGAGATCGACCACAAAACTTTAAAGTAAATGTGGCAAAATGACAAAGAAGAAAGAAAAGGGCAACCCCCCCTCCCTCCGTGGCCTGGTGTGAGCCATTGGAGATATTTTCAGACAACACTATTTTTAAAAACAAGGAGTGACTCTTTGGAGAAGAAATGGAAAGGAAATCTGCAGCACTTCTGGTGATCTAACAAACAAAAGAGCGATAAAATTTTACTTTTCATTTGTTTTTATTATTCAATTTATTTATTTATATATTTTTAGCTTACAACATTTGGTTTCACAAGCTTTTGAGCTTTAAATTTTCTCCCCCTCCCTTTTCTCCCTCCTCCCCAAGATAGCATGCAATCGGATATAGGCTCTATACATGCATCGCTTTAAAGAAATTTTCACACTATTTATGCTACAAAGAAGAATTATAACCAATGGAATGAACTGTGAAAAAGAAGAACCCAAACAAAACAAAATGAAAAAGAGAGAAAGCATATTTGCATACTGTTATATGGCTTTGATCTGCATTCAGATCCCACAGTTCTTTCTCTGTATGTGGATAGCATTTTCCATCATGAGCCTTTTGGAGTTGTCTCGGAACCTTGCATTACTGAGAAGAGCCCAGTCTATCAAAGTTAGTCATCACACAATGTGGCTATAACTGTGCACAATCTTCTCCTGGTTCTGCTTTCCTCACTCAGCATCAGTTTATTTAAGGCTCTCCAGGTTATTATGAAGTCTGTCTGCTCCTCATTTCTTATAGCATAATAGTATTCCATTACATTCATAGACCACAACTTGTTTAGCCATTCCCCAACTGATAGGCATCCCTTCAACTTGCAGTTCTTTGCTATCACAAAAAAGGCTGCTCTAAATATTTTTGTACATTTAGGTCCTTTTCCAATTTGTATGATCTCTTTGGGATATAGCCCTCTGAGCGGTATTGCTGGGCCAAAAGTTAATTCTACTTTTTAAAAGAATAAAGTGAAAAAAGTATTCCTCACATCCATTTTCTCCTTTACATTGACTCAGTCACGAAATGAGTCCAAGCCACATCAGTCAATCAAGGAAATGTAAGGCTAGGAGCAATCCCACTATATCTCATTATAGTTCTGATATGTTAACTAGATGAGACAATCAATCACCAAGCATTAAGAAGTCTTCATACTAGAATGGCATCACACAAAAATCATGTTTAAGCAGGCTGACTAAATCTGACCATTACCCAGAGATCTTGTATAAACTGTTAAATTACTTTGGAAGGGAGAAAATTCCAGAATCTCTAGCAAATGTTGAGTTTTAGTGAAATCCTTTGAGAAGGAAGCATCTAGGGGATAAGGGAGGACCCAAATTATCATTGAGAGTCAGAGTTGAGATGTGGATCTCTCAGAGCTTAGACTCTATACAAGCAAGTACTTATGAAGCACCTACTATGCACCAGGCTGTTAGATGCTAGGGACATAATGACAAAAATGTGCAACAATTTTTGCTCTGGGCTGTTGTAATACCTTACACTCCACTATCCAATCCATAGAGTATAAGTGACCAGAGTCATGTTTGACAAGTCTAGCTATGATCCTATCCCTCCTTATTCCCCAAGGCCTAATGATCAAATTTATAATGGCTTACCCTGTCATTCAAAACTCTCCATCATCAGATAAGCAATCACCCCGCCAGACTTAGCTTTCAAAACTTGCCCCATTTTTCATCTGTTCTATGGAAACCATTCTCTGAACTAAGTAAATCTACTTTCTTCCGGCCTTGCTGACTTCATGCTTATTTCTCCCTCTGACTGGTATCTGTGAGAAATCTATTGAGTCTGAAGGTGTCATGGAAAAAAAAAACAACTGTATTTGACCTCATTTACAAGTCAAAACGTTCAAAACTTGATTAAAATAGTTGGTCAAGCTTTGAGAAAACTCTCTCTCCAGGAAATGACTCAAGCCTTTAAGGGATCAAAGTGTCTTAAATAAACAATCAAAGTAAAAAACGCTATCTGTCAGAGGACATAAAATTGTTAGATACAGGCCATTCTAGAGTGTCCAAACTAGGACATTTAGTTTGAAAGCAAAGGAGGAATGAGATTTTAAAAACGTGGTAACTGGTGTGAAGGCACCTCAAGGCTCTATGCTAGCATGCCTTTTTTTCTTTCCCTGTATTCTTACTCATCTATTCCCAATGGATTCAATTCTGATTCCCATGCAAGTATTACCATGATCTTTCTCCTCAGATCCAAACTAACTTCTCCATCAGTCCACATGACATCTGTCCTTCAGGTGTTATTGGCACTTTAATCTCAAGCTATCTAACAAGGAATCCTTCATCTTTCTGTTTAGAACAGAACCACCATTGAGGTCACCCAATTTCTCAACCTCAGGGTAATTCTCAGCTCAGTTTCCTCATCTATCCCTCATCTCCTATATCCAAGCAAATCTCATGTCTTGTGGATTAGACATCTTCAAATTCTCTTATATTTCATTTCTTTCTACTCACAGTTCAATCATGCTAGCCTAGGCCTAGAGAAACAAGATAGAAGCAGTGAACCTGAGAGGAGCTGGTAATTTCCATCATATCTCTCTCCCCATGTGACTACAGAAGTTTGAGTGAGATCTAGAACATTTTCTCTCTCTTCGCTCTCTCATTCCTTAGAAAAAGGGAGTTCCCTTAAATATTATTAGTATAGTAGGTGTAATTTTTAGACGAAAACTAAAGTCATGATTGGTATTTTTAATGGGAAGGACCCCCCAAGCTTAATAATCAAAGCTTGACTTCTTTCTCACAAGATATCAGTTCTACAATGACCACGTATAGTAAAGAGCAAAAAAATCCACTTGGCCAAATCTATAGCAAATCAGAAATCAGAAAATGCATATATAGGAGAAGCTATACCAAACAATATATGTTGGAATGAGTTCTCCTTTTGACAATGATGTAACTCAGCCTGACCAAGAGAGAGAATGAGTCCTAGGTCTCGCTCAAAGGGAAAATTCCCCAACATCTTTAGTGCAGTAAGCTAATATGATAGAGACTGTCAGCTTCTCCCCTCAGTGACCTGAAGAGAGTGTAACATCACACATCTTCTCTCTTAAAGATGGAAGCTAGAAGGGCTTGAAGAGATTGGAACTCTCTTCTATCCAATTCCTAGCAGCTCTGCCCTATCTCAAGTGGGGTTTGGGGGTTGATCTCTACCAATGAAGAAAGAGGTCCATAAAAAGAGGCTTTGGGGCTTGGGTGACATTTCTACCCAGGCCAAAACTCTTTGCAGCCCTTTGTAACAATCAGCTGAGGCAAGACTCAAATCACTAACTGTTCAATGTAAATGGAACTGCCACTCTAAAAGCAGGGATGATTTTCCTGGCATACCAGGAAGTTAATATTAGAAATTTAATTAAAATAAAAAATAGTGTTTGGGGTGTTCAAGGAGGACTAGCACCACTGGTATGAAGTCTTGCCGAGGCCTTATTTCCCCTTTTTAAAAGTTAATTGACTTATTTTTAGTTTTCAACATTCATTTCCATAAGTTTAAAATTTTTCTCCCTCCCCTCCTTACTCCTCAAGACAGCATGGAATCTGATATAGACTCTACATACACATTCCTATTAAAATATTTTCACATTAATCATGCTGTATAGAAGAATTAGAATGAATGAGAGGAATTATGATAAAGAAAAAAAACAAACCAAACCAAAGCAAAAAAGAAAATAGTCTACTTTACTCTGCCTTAGACTCCATAGTTCTTTCTCTGGTTGAGTCCTTTGGAATTGTTTTAGGTCCTTGTATTGCTGAGAAGGGCGAAGGCTATCAAAGTCAGTCATCGCGCAATGTGGCTGTTACTGTATACGATGTGCTTCTGGTTCTGCTTACTTCACTCAGCATCAGTTATATAAGTCTTTCCAGGTTCTTCTGAAGTTCACCTGTTCACCCTTTCTTATTACACAGTAGTATTTGATTACATTCATATACCACAACTTGTTCAGGTATTCCCCAATTGATAGGCATCCCCTCAACTTGTAGTTCTTTGCCACCAGAAAAAGAACTGATACAAATATTTTTGTTCATGTAGGTCCTTCACTCATTTGTATGTTCTCTTTAGCATACATCGCTAGAAGTGTTATTGCTGGGTCAAAGGGTATGCACATTTTTACCCTTTGGGCATAGTCCCAAATAGCTCTAGAGAGAGGCTGGATCAGATCACAAATCCACCAACAATGAATGAATGTTCCAACTTTCCCATATCTTCTCCAACATTTTTCATTTTCCTGTTTTGTCATGTTAGCCAGTCTGATAGGTGAGATATGATGCCTCAGAGTTGCATCTCTCAAATTAATAGTGTTTTAAAGCATATTTTCATATGAGTATAGATGGATTTAATTTCTTCCTCTGAAAACTGTCTGTTCATATTCTTTGACCATTTGTCAATTGGAGAATGACTTGTATTCTTGTAAATTTGACTCAGCTCCCTATATATTTTAGAAATGAGGCCTTTATCAGAGATACTAGTAAAAATTCTTTCCCAGTTTTCTGCTTCCCTCCTAATCTTGGTTACATTGGCTTTGTTTGTGCAAAACTTTTTCAACTTAATGTAATCAAAATTATCCTACTTGCATTTCATAATGTTCTCTATCTCTTGTTTCATCCTAAATTCCTCCATTCTCCATGAATCTGACAGATAAACTATTCCTTACTCTCCCAATTTGTTTATAGTATTAGCTTTTATATCTAAATCATGAACCAATTGGACTTTATTTTGGTATATGGTGTCAGACATTGATCTATGCCCAGTTTCTGCCATACTATTTTCCAGTTTTCCCAGCAGTTTTTGTCAAATAGTGAGTTCTTATCCAAGAAGCTGGGGTGATTTATCAAACAGTAGATTGCTATGATCATTGCCTACTGTGTCTTGTGTACCCAACCTATTCCACTGTTTCTTAGCCAGTACCAAGTAGGTTCAAAAAAAAATTTTTTTTTATTGATTTGTTTGTTTACTTTTAGTTTACAAGATTCAGTTCCACAATCCCTTGAGTTTCAAATTTTCTCCCCTCCCTTCCCCATGGCAGCATGCAATCAAGTATAGGATCTGCATATACTTTCACATTAGATATTAGTCTGGTTGTATAGAAGGGTTGTAACCATTGAAATGAACAATGGGAAAGAGGTAACAAAACCAAACATGAAAAAGAAAGAGAGCATGTAGTTGGCTTCAGTCTGCATTTATACTCTGCTCTTTCTGGATCTTTCTTTTTTTTTTTTCTTTTTCTTTTTTTTAATTTTAATTATTTATTTATTTTTGCTTTTTGGAGGTGGGGGAGGTAGGGCAATTGGGGTTAAGTGACTTGCCCAAGGTCACACGGCTAGTTTTGTGTTAAGTGTCTGAGGCTGGATTTGAACTCAGGTCCTCCTGACTCCAGGGCTGGTGCTCAATTCACTGTGCCACCTAGCCGCCCCCTCACTGTGCCACCTAGCCGCCCCCTGGATCTTTCTCTGAATGTAGACATTTCCTTCCATCCTGAGTCTTTTAGAGTTGTCTTATAGCCTTGTGTTGCTGAGAAGAGTCCAGTTCATCAAAGTTGGTTGTCACACATATGATATGTCTGTGATTGTGTACAAATTTTTCCTGGTTCTGCTCTTCTCACTTATTATCAGTTTGTATAAGCCTCTCCAGGTAAATATGAAGTCCATCTCCTTCCCATTTCTTATAGCACAATAATATTCCATTACATTCATATACCACAACTTGTTTAGCCACTACCCAATTAATGGGCATCCCCTTAATTTCCGGTTTTTTGCCACCACAAACAGAGCTACAATAGATATTTTTGTGCATATGGGTCTTCTTCCAAGTTCTATGAAGGCTCCATTTATTCCTATGCTCTCTAGTGTTTTCAATAGGAATGGGTATTAAATTTTGTCAAAAGTTTTTTCTGCATCTGTTAAGATAATTGAGATAATTATATGGTTTCTGTTAGTTTTGTTGTTGATATGATCAATTACGCTTACAGTTGTATCAGCAAGCATCCTAGCATACCCAGGATGGCTGCTAGC
>CM053582.1:67894724-67921608 GCA_028627135.1 Pseudochirops cupreus
AAGCTGGGGGGCTCAACGGCTGTCCAGAGTCTCATCTGGCCAAATCACACAACTCTTTCCAAAGTGAGCCCCAAAGCAAAATCTCACATCAGGGTATGTATAGCCTTCTCCTGGATCAGAGAATGTCACAACCCTCTTGACCCACTGCCCAATCACAAAGTAATAAGGTGTGGGCATTCCTGAAAAACAAACTTTCAGGCACAGGCTCCATGTGACCACATTCAGCCTATTAAGAGGGCAGAGTATATTTTCAAATCAGGGAAGGTTCTCAGAGTCACTTAAGCCTACCAAAGGGGTAGGGAAGGGAAGAGGGGCAGGGAAGATCTTCAGATTCCCATAGTAATAGTTTTCCTAATATTGTACCAGTCCTGCACTCCTGGAATAAATCCTACCTGATCCACCTATATCGTTCTCACGATAAGTTGCTGTAATCTTTTTGCTAATATTTTACTTGAAAGTTTTGCATCCATATTAATTGGGAAAGTTGGTGTATGAGTTTCTTTCTCTGTTTTGACTCTTCCAAGTTTAGGTATCAATACCATATTTGTACCATAAAAGAATTTGATAGGACTCCTTCACCAATTTTCCCAAATAGTCTATATACTCTCAGAATTAATTATTCTTTAAATGTTTGATAGAATTCACTTGTAAATCCATCTGTATCTTTCCATAGCTCTTTATTACAGATAATTTTTATTGCATCATGATCTGAAAAGGATGCATTTAATATTTCTGCCTTTCTGCACTGGATTGTGAGGTTTTTAAGCCTTAGTACATGTTCAATTTTTGTGTATCTGCTATGTGCTATTGAGAAAAAGTATATTCCTTTCTATTCCTATTCAATTTTCTCCAGAGGTCTACCATATCTAACTTTTCTAAAATTCTAGTCACCTCCTTCACTTCTTTCTTGTTTATTTTGAGGTTAGATTTATTGAGTTCAGAGAGGGGGAGGGTGATGTCCCCTACTAGTACAGTTTTGCTGTCTGTTTCTTCCTATAACTCCCTTCACTTCTCCTCTGAGTATGTGAATGCTATGCCATTTGGTGCACATATATTTAGTAATGATATTACTTCATTGTTTACGGTTCCTTTTCATAGGTTATAGTTTCCTTCCTTATCTATTTTGATTTAGATCTCTTTTTGGTTTTGCTTTGTCTGAGATTAGGATTGCTACCCCTGCTTTTTTTTAAATTTTATTTTAGCTGAAGCATAATATACTCTGCTCTAGCCTTTTGCCTTGTGTGTATCCCCCTTTTTCAAATGTGTTTCTTGTAAACAACATATTGTAGGATTATATTTTTTAATCCATTCTACTGTCTGTTCCTGTTTTATGAGGTAGTTCATCCCTTTCACATTTGCAGTTATGAATACTATCTGTAACTTTTTTTCTATCCTATTTCCTCCCTGTTTATGCTTTTATTTCTCCCTTCTCCCTTTCCCTCCACAAAAGAGTTTTGCTTTTGCCCACTGCTTCCCTCAATCTTCCCCCTCTTCTGTCAGCACCCTCCCTTTCCTTTCTCTTTTCCATTATTACTTCTTTCCAGTTTTCAGAGATGGAATCTGCTCATTCCTCTGGCTATTCTGAGGCATGTAAGTGGTCCTGGTGTTGGCATTTACCTGCTCCACTGCACTGGGGTTCAGGATCTCTGGCTGGTTTGCTGAGTTGGGGCTTGCTGCTGGCTTGGTAGGGCACTTGCTATCCTGGCCTGTGCTTCCCTTTTGTCTGAGTGATTCAGACCTTTCTAGCTGATCATCCAAGTTTCTTGGGCTAAAAGACTATTTTACTCCATCTTTCTGCTGGTTCTATTGTTCCAGGATTTATTTAGGGATGCTCTTTTATGGTGGTTTGGAGATTAATATGGGAGAGTTATGGCAGTCTACTGCTTACTCCACTATCTTGGGTCCTAGAAGTCTAATTATGCTTTCTGTTATTATTCTTCTCCCATAATCACAGCTGCAATCAAAGGCATTTGGCCTGGCAGTATGAAAAGGCCGTCTTATCCTCTCCTCTATGTAGCTGAACCCTAGTCTCCCCTTCTTTCTTCTTGCCTTCCTTTTATGTTTTGCTTTACTCCAGTAGACTGTAAATTCCCCTAGCTCAGTGAATATATTGTTCGCTGTTACTTGAACCATCATTTCTTAGCATAGTACCTAGCTTCTAGGCAGAGCTTAATGAAGGCTTTTTTTTATTCCTTTGTTTATTCCTTCTTTCATTCATTTGTTCTTTCAGGCACTTTTTTCTGACAATGAAGGCCTCATTCCACACCAGTAGACTGAGGCATTTCTACTGAGACAGTTGTGGCATATTTTTCATAAGCTGTCATCTATTGTCTGGATGAGTCTTTACATTGATCTAAGTTCTGACGTTTCTTGCATTCACTTTATTCTTTATATTATTTTATTATTATTATTATATACATATATATGTATGTACATATGATTCTCTTTGATGCTCTGCTTTTATTTTCCATTAGTTAATATGAGTTTCTCAACTTTTTTTGAATTGTTTTGAATTGTTTCTTATGTAACAATCATATTCTCTTACTCATAGGCCACACTTTTTCAGTCCTCAATCAATGACTGACCATTTCACTTCCATTTTTTTCTGACTATGAACAATATTTTCATCAAAATGTTGGCATGCATGGCACTTTTCCCTCCCACTCACTCTTTTTCACAAGATCACTCTGTGTAACCAATAATATGGATTTGGTACTATGAGCAAGAAGTCCTAAGATGAAGACTAGCACTCTTCTTCAATTGAACAGTTCAATAGACATATCCTAAGAGCCTACCACATAGCTGTGTTGTAACCATCCTATGTCTGAAAACTGATGTATTTTTCATTCACTTAACTTTACTTGAACCTCATGTCATTACACCTATGCTGATATAATGTTGGGAATACTGATATTCTTAAAGCCCAATTCTGACCTTGTCATTCTCTTATTCAAAAACTTTGGTGACTCACCACTCTCTTTAGGATAAAATGCGAACTCCAGTCGACATTTCCATGACTTATTGTCATCATAGACCTTCACTCACACTGTCTTCTAGTCAGACTAGTGCTCCTGCTGGGCACTCCAAATTCCATTATATATTCTGTCTCCATACCTTTTTGTACAGAGTATCCCCCATGTCTATAATGCCCTTCTTCCTCAACTCTACCCTTTAGAATCTCTCTTCAAGGTTCAGCTCAAATGGCTTTTCCCTCATGAGGCTTACAGAAATCTTTCCAGTTCATAGTCACCTGCCCTACTTTAGATATAGCTTGTATTTCTTTATCTTTGAAAATGGCCTAAATGCCCAACAGAATATTAACTCCCTGAAAGAAGGAGCTATCTCACTTCAAAGAAAGAAGACATTCTCAGTGCCTAATGTCTAATAGATGCTAAATACATACTACTTTGATTCTAGGAAAAATAATCTTCTTGATATCAGAATCTTGGATCGGTGGAATGATAGGGCCTCAGTGTCCTCAGATGTCCAATAAAGTAATGTCTATATAATTTCTGAGATTCCTTCTTGTTCTGTTCCTGTAACTTTATATCCCCAGCTACTATTTTGGGGATAAGGATCTCCCAAGGACTCTCTGGAGGGCTCCTAGAACCTCTTTATTCCTCAGGCTATAAATGATGGGGTTCAGCATAGGGGTAAGAAGAGTGTAGACAATAGCCAAGTTTTTATCATCTTCTGGGGAATGTACAGATGGGGGCCTCAGATATGTATATGCGAATGGGACATAATATAATGCCACTACAATCAGGTGGGTGGAACAGGTAGTGAAAGCTTTCTTCCTCCCCTGTGTTGAGCGCATGTGGTGGACTGCATAGAGAACCCGCCCATAAGAAGCCATGATAGCAGTGAAAGGGACTGTAAGAAACAGGTTGGTGCTGAAGAACACTGTGTACTCATAGGTCCTGGTATCCATGCAAGCCAGAGGCAGTATGGCAGGGATATCACAGAAGAAATGGTTAATGATTCTGGACTTACAATAGGGCATACAGAGTCCATACACGGTGTGGCAAATGGAATTGATGGATGAAGTGACCCAAGACACAGAAATCATCAGCAAACACATTCTCCTGTTCATGAGAATAGGATAATGGAGGGGGCGGCAAATGGCCACATAATGGTCAATGGCCATAAATACCAGGAGCAATGCTTTGCCATCAGCTATGAGTAAAAAACAGAAACTTTGGAATCCACAAGTCACCAAAGAAATGGAATTGTCCCCAGAAAGGTAGTTGACAGCCATCTTGGGAAATGTACTGCAAATGTATAAGAGATCGAGGAGGGAGAGCTGGCTGAGGAGAAAGTACATGGGGGTGTGGAGGTGGTGATCAATCCAGATGAGGAGAATTATGGTTGAGTTACCCATGATGGTGATTAGGAAGATGAGCACAACCAGGAGGAAGAGGAGTAAGCCAGTTTTTGTTGGGAGAAACAGACCCAGTAAGATGAAATCAGTGGTGGTTTGATTCCATTTCTCCATAGAAGGATGTTTCTGGAACTTTTTTTCCCTGTAGTATAAAGTGAAGGAATGGGAAGAAACTGCTGTGGAACCAAACTCCTTTTGGTTTCTCCTAGAATCTCCCTATTCATGCACATCAACAATGATTCTCTGTTCTGATGCTTTGGTGTTCCAGAAACTAGGTTGTATATTGAATAAGAACACTGGACTTGGAGCCAGAAAGATCTCACTTTAAATTTGGTCTCAGACATTTGCTAGCTGTGTTACTCTGGGAAAGTCACTTAGCCTCTTTATACTGCAGTTTTCTCATCTATAAAATGGAAAGTATAATAGCATCTATTCCATAAGATTATTTCTGAAATACTATGTGCAGTGCTTTGAATATCTGAAAACACTATGTATAGCAGCTAGCTGGCACAAAGGATAAAATGCCAGGTCTGAAGTTAGGAAGATCTGAGTTTCAATCTGGCCCCAGACCCTCACTAGCTCTGTGACCTTGGGAAAGTCACTTAACTTTGTTGACTTCAGTTTCTCCATCTGTTAAATGAGCTGGAGAAGGAAATGGCAAATCATTGCATTATTGTCAGGGTTCTCTCTTAGAGTGCCCTAACTTACCAGCAGAGGCAACTGGTTACACACACAACTCAATGACACTAGAGTTCCTTTCAGGAACAGAAGAGTCACGGCTCTGAGGTCTAAACAGAAAAGTTTATTAAGGTCTCTCCATGGCGAAGCCTTAACGCCATATACTAAGGCAGGCTTCCAAAGATACCTCCCAGCCCTTGATCTTAAATAGACCCCAGATCCACATAGCACACGTGATAGAGCCCAGCTGAACAGAATTGTGAGAGGGGGAGTGCAATCACAAGGGTATGAAGGCCCCAAGGTGTGGAGACACCAATCAGGAACAGAGGGTAACCCCACGCAAGAGAGTCTTGAGCAATGCAATATCCTGGGGGGACAGTGCAATATGCCCTGGCCTCCACGTGACCCAACTAATTCCCAGGCCTCAAACACTTCCCTGTGGCATGACACAACCGCTTGCAATGTGAACCTCACACATTATCTCTGCCAAGGAAAACCCAAATGAGGTCGCAAAGAGTTGTACATGAGTGAAAACAACTAAGCAACAATTAATATTAATCCAGCTTGTTCCCTATTCTAAATAATTGTCATTAGCATCAATAAAGGAATAGATTTGGGACTTGATATCACCCTTACGTATGTATGATGTTTGGCCAAGAGAAAATTGTCATTATGATTCAACAGTTCCCTGTGGATTATAGCTACAGTACAAGCTGCCCCTTTGAAGACTTTCATTCCCAGGGGTTAAGGGTACCTACGTAGGAAACCATAGGGACTGGGCTGTGAGGTACTCTGGTAACAGGAAAGATGTTTCTCCAGTTAAAAAACAGTGGTGTGATAGAGCCCTAGGGGAATCACAGGACTCTGAGTTGGTCACCTGGACTCATCTGATATCTCCAATGTTGGGCCTCGATGAGTTCTGAGATACCAAGATACATGATTTAGTGAAAGGGGCACTGGCCTCAGATATTTGGATTTTGGAGACTCTTTGAAATTGAGAAAGAGTGCAGCCAGATCACTTTCTAGAACATCAGGAGGTAGTATAATCACACTGGTCTAAGCATCAGGAGGACTAGAGATCTAGTTACTTCTTTGTAACTACCAAGCTCTGATGGGGGCAGATCCCTTTAGCTCTCCAGTAGCCATCTTGTACATCTCTAAGGAGGGAACTGGATTTTATGGCATCTACACAATGAATGTTTGCTTAGCACTGTCTCTTCACATCATGCTTTGTATATTCTCTTCTATGTATTTGTAAATGTTTAACAACCAACTCTCTGAAAAGTAGAAATATGGTTTAAATTTGTTCTGCACTATTGACATGTTCTCCATCACTTTCTCAAGTCTAAGCAAACAGTGAAACAAAGCAGTCCCCTGACCTTTGATGTGTAGCTTCTGCTGCTTTCTGAGGTGTGAATATTCACACTGAATTAACAAAGGCAATGGTTCCAGCCCATCCTGAGCCATCTTTTCTCAGAAAACCACATCGTAGTCTTCTCATCCTTTAGGGGCCAGGCAATGCTCCAGTCCCTCCAGGCTTTGCTGACTACTTGCTTCCTGTAGATTTTTGCCATTCTGAAGTCATACTGTGCCTAGAGTCAAGACCAAGTTCTTTAAATACTCTAGTTTTCCATCATGAAAGTAGCAGTCTCTTCCTTGAGGGCACAAAACCCTCCTTTGACTTCTCCAACTTCCTCTATCATACCTGTCCATATAATACCATTTGATTAACTATAAGTACCCACTACATTTATATAGACACACATATACATATAGTATTTATATATATGTATTTATAGACTTTATTTCTATATTAATTGACACAATTAATTTATAATATTTGTATATTATATATTTATTCATAGCATTTATATAGTGCTTTTAGGTCTAAAAAGGGCAGTGCATTTATTATCTCATTTTTATCCTCACTACAACCTCGGGAGGCAGGAGCTATTATTATATCTCTTTTTTTTATAAATGGGGGAACTAGCATATAACAGTTAAGTGACTTTCCCTGAGTCACACATCCAGTAAGTACCTGCTAGATATATGATAGATATGGATGCACAAACATACATAGGTATATTTCCAACTCTAACCCACATCAAAAAACAACCATTCCAATCAAACCAAATTAAACCACAGCAAGGAATTCAAGCCATTCCAAACTCATTTTAACCCCGTAGAATGCAAAGCATGATATAATCTGAGTATCAGTTATTATGATATTCCAGTTGTCAGGTGGCATGCTATTTTGAGATCTGAAAGCACATTCCATACCTGAGATCACACCTTCCAGTTTCCTCTTCCCCAGCAGCTGAGTCAAACTGATACAAGGTAGGTGCTGATTCCCCTAATCCAAACAAATATCTGTGGTCTGGGATGATTGTAATCTGGCTAAAATTTCCATGTCTTTAACTAAGATTTCTTTGAAGAGAAAATAAAAATAAACTAAAAAAAAACCTGTTACCTAGGAAAGAATTTCTTATTGAACAAGGATTACTGGGGAAACTGGCATTCAGTCAGCAAGCCAGTAGGGTGAGGTCAACATCTTACACTAAGACTACAGTAACCTGAAACACACAGATAATCTCCATCAGTGAGATGATTCCATGAGAGGCAAGTGAGTTGAATTTAAGTGAGGGAGGGCCATGCAAAATCATCAGCCTCAACTAACCATCCAGAGCCATCTTGGTCCAGTGGCCAGATACAGATCGGGACAACAGGGGATGGCCCGATATGTAGTTGGGGTCCTTAGTTTTTTGAAGCTAAGGTCCTTAACAGGTTTCAGTCTGACAGGGGCAATGCCTACTCAGGAATTAAGGTTTAACAAGAAATGAGGCAGAGAATGGCAGCTTTATCTAGGTAAAAAAATCGATATGGGAAAGGAAGACCCTCAAGGTTTCTGATCAAAACAGAAACATTCACTCTGAGCCAATCTGGGCAAAAACAATTGGCTGATCAAGGAGAGCCAGAATAATTTAGGTTGGAACCTTGAAAGATATCTTTTTTACAGGCCACATTTCTTCCTAAGTAATAAAAACCCCCACCATACCATAAAAGCAAAATGAATAAAACCAGGTCAGTTAACATTCAGAGCTGTTGTCTGGGGAGGTGAATTCTTTATTAAATAAGAGATTGCTAAGATAAATTCAGCTGCATGAAATAGAAAAGCTTTTGAACAAAGATTATAAAAAATGTTTGAAGAAGGGAAGTGATTTTTTTTTCAAGGAGAAAAAAAATCTTTGTATCTAAAACTCTTATGAGGTACTGATATCTACAGTACACTACAGGCACATGTAAGACCAAAAGCCATTTCCCAATACATAGGTAGTCAAGGTACATAAACAGTTTTCAAAAGGAGTAATTCAGCCTATGAACAACCACACTAATGAATACTGTCAATGGACAATACTAAAAGAAGCACAAACTAAAAAATCCTGAGGTTTCATCTCCCAGCCACAAGATTGGAAAAGACAACAAAAGATGGGAATTGCTGATGTTAGAGTTACTGTGGAAAGATGGACACACTACTGTACTGCTATTTCAGTTGTGAACTTATCCTACCATTGGAAAACCAGATGGAGTCATGCAAAGAAAGTGACTAAGTGTTCATATACTTTGGACCAGAGACTTCCTGGGTAAGAATCTGCCTCAGGGAGGTCAATGACAAACAGAGCCCATATATGCACAAAACGATTTACAGAAGCACAATTTATGGTGGCAAAGAATTTTTTTGGAGGGCAGTTAATGTTCTTCAGTTAGAGAATGAATAAACAAGTTCTGATACATGAATATAATGGGATATTATTATTCTTCAAAAAAACAATGACTGTGATGAAACAGAGAAACATGCAAAGCGTTAGACAAGCTAATGAGAAATGAAGTAAGCAGAAAGAAACAAAAATCATAATATACACAATGACTTCAACAATAGAAATTAAATGAACAGCAAAACAATTGAAATTAGCACCAAACTCAATCCCAAAGATGGGGCACTTTGAGTGTAGGACCCTGCATATAATGTCTAACTTTTTCCTCTATGTTGTTGAAGTTTTATGGACTTTTTTTCTTCATTTGAATTCTGTTATAAAAATGTTTTTTTTTTTACATTTAAAAATGCAGATAATATAAAAAATAACAACAGAGTATTAAAACAGAGAAAATAAATCATATTCTCCATTGAAACCTCTCCAAACTTGAAGAAATAAGTAGAGCAAAAGATCTTTTAGAAAATAATAATCAAAGAAATAGAAGAGACATTACCCCCTCCCCCCAATTTTCTCTCTCTGTTCTGAGCTTTTACTATGATATTTTAATTTGGAAACAGCCAGGGTTTCATTGGCACTGGCAATGGAAATTACTTAGCATTCTTGAGAACTTTGTTTCAGGTTCTCTTAATGTCTTGATGGAACCATTGCTTTGTCAAATTGTCCATCTTTGTCACTGCTTGTTATTCCACCAACTCACCATTAAATTGAGTTTTTAATGGGTCTAAGACTTGGACTCTTAAGATGTGATGTACAACACTGACAAACAAGCTTAGTTCCACATCCCATTTGTACCTTTCAAGAACTTCCCATTTCAATCCTACAAACTCATGGAAGTTGCATTATCTGTTCTCTCAAAGTGTAATCATAATATCTGTTTAATAAAGAATTGCTGAATGAATGAATGAATAAGCTTCTTTGTGAAGGTGATAGAACTGAGGCTGAGCTATATCCATACACTTACTCTAAGAATCAGAGGATTTCATAAGCCTGATGGGTCATCAGAAATCATTGAATTCATGAATACATTGCCTTTGATTTCCTTACCCACATACTGTCCAATGCCCAGAGCTAATCAGAAGGCCATTTCTTGCAAATTCTTTCTGGTAACAGTTCTCTTGATTGGTCTGTCTCTCTTTATTTTTTTCTAACTCTTTGCCTCTCTGTATCTCTCTGTGTCTTTCCCCTCTGTATTTCTCTTTCTGTGTCTCTGACTCTGTCCATGTCTGCTTCTCTGTCTGGCTCTATTGGTCTTTCTCTTTGTCCTCTGGCTCCATGTCTGTGTCTGTGTCTATGTTTGTTTCTCTCTGTCTTCCCTAATTCACCTGCATTGTAAAATAACCTTCTTTCTTTGCCTCCTCAGGTATTTCTGAGCCATGAAAGCTATTTCCTTTGCATCCCTTGCTTGGGTTTTCCACAGTGTGTCAGATTTTTCTTTTTTTTCTGTAAGAATTGACTTGTGGATTTCCACTCTCAGCTCAAGTACTTTCATCCAAGGAAACTATTTAAAGAAACGTAGGCTTAGATTACAAGACAGAATCCTTGGATTTGTTCAACTTAATTCAGTTTTTGAGGAAGAAGCATATTATCCTTTACAATGATGCTTATCTGGATGAAGGAAAAGGAGCTATAAGGAAAAAGAAAGAAGGAAAAAGAGAAAGGAAGCCAAACCCTGCCATGTCTCCCTCTTTTCCTCTCCTGCCATAAAAATCATCCCAATGGAGATATTAGAAGAAGCAGTAATCCTAGAGTCAGAAGAACTGTACCTGCACAATCTCGGGCAAATGATTTCTCCTCACTCATACTCTGTTTTCTCATTCATGATGCTATTCAAGGCTCAAATGGCACAATATATATTCAAATGCTTTATATTCATAATACAGCATCTGTAAGTGATACTGTTATTTCATGACTGCTAGCTAATGTTTTTATCATCATCATCTTATATTGAAGGTGGACACAGGAATATCTTCATTTTGCATCTGACAAGGGATCAGCAGATTCTTTTGGTTGTTTTCCCTGTGGATCCTCAAATAACATATCTGTATTTACTTAGTGTGCATCACTGGGCAGTCCCCATCTGTCTAGAGAACCAAGCACAGCTAGACTACAGAAGGTTCTTGAGTCTCTTTAGTCACTGCACCAAAGAATGCTTGGCTAGAGTAGTTCATTTATAGCCATCCAGTAACAATATTAACAATTACAGCCAGAAAGCACAAGATCAAAGCAATTCTCTCAGGTGAGTTGTAAGGGCTTGGCTTTAGGCAACTCGCATCACAGTAAAAAAGGAATAAAGCCCAAGAAATCTGGGATGGTCCAGGTGAGGCTGTGTACTGGGCAGGAAATAGTTCCAGAGCCACGGGGAAAAGAAGAGGGTGGAAACTTCTTTGCTAATTTTACAATACTACATAAGAATGAGCTAATGCTGCTGTTTGCTGCTAAGTAGCATAGCAGTTAACCCAGGAGAGAAGGGGGAAGGGACAGCTCTTACTTTTGTGATGATCCTCAGAGAAAGATGTGCCCCAGGCTCTTTTAGTTACTTCTTCATATTTACCAGTTTGTCCTTTCGTCTAATTTAAATTTCAGGGAGGTCAACATCTCATGGTGGAGACTTATAAAAACCTGGATTTTAATCACATTTCTTCAAACCTCAGTTCTCTCATTTTTAAGTTAGGCACAAATATTTGGACTTCCTACATCAAAGGGCTGTTGAGAAGGAAATATTCTGTTTAAGGAAAAACATTTTATAAATATGAGTTGCTATTAGTATCTAGGTGTTGAAGTACATCTTACTATCTAGTCCTCAGTGGAAATTGGCAATGACTTTGTACAGATCTTCCCCACACTCATTAGCATAAAGCATGAAGCAACGGACTTTGAATCTGAATGGCCTGACTTTTAATACTTTCTCACCCAGTTACTGGTTATGAGAGCCTGGGAAAGCATATTCATCTCACTTGGCCTCAGTTTCCTCATCTGTCAGATGAGCAAGTTGGACTTGATGATCTCAAGGAGTCGTTCCAACTTTACATATGTGATCTGAATGTTCCCAGTCTGTGATTCCAGTTTTGGTGCATCTCTCACCTCTAGAAGTGTTGATGACCAGCAGACCAATAGACTGCCTTGATACAATTCCTGAAGGCAGCTGCTGCAGGGAAAGGCAGCTCTGAAATCCTATATACATACATTCTCTGTGCTGACATCTCTTTCTTCAGTGATTGTGCTGCCCAAGTCCTCAGAGACCATGTCTACAGCCCTGCCCCATCTTTGTCCTAAACCCTTCCCCTGAGCTCATTGATTTGCACATCCCTGGCTCTTGACATTCAAACATGCCATCATCCATGCATCACGTCTCTGGAGATGATTGTTGGCTTTTACGTTCACTAAAAGCAGACCCAAAGGGAATACACTGATATTCAATCACTGAAAAATACAATAAGAAGAGAACTTCTGAGCTGCCTGTAGCTTTTAGAAGTTATCTAATTCAATCTCTTCACTGTAAAATTATAAGACTAATTTCCAGATAGAAGGGACTTGCATAAGTTGGCATTGAAGGTCCTTGGCAGAAAGAGGAGGGCAGCTAACATGGGTGTCAGTGAAGGCAGTTTTAGAATTGTAGAATTGGAAGCTGAAGTGTGCTGGAGCCAGCTTAAAGTGGATCACAAGAGCGGATTATTAAATTTGCAGCATGAACATTTACACCTCAGAAATCCGCAAATCGCTACAAATCAAGGAATAATGTATTGTTTTGTTTATGGTTTGTACTTGAAGTGATCAAAACCTTAACGAAAGGAAAATTGTGTGAGACCAACTTTTTCTGTGGGGAGTGTCAGTTGTTAAACATTTACTAGCACAGTCCTGACTAGAAACCTCTTCTGTCATTTCAGGATAGACAGTGTGGCCCAACGACAGGGGCACCGGGACTGGAGATGGGAGACTTGAGCCCTGACTCCGACAGGAATTACCCAACCAGCTAAAATTCCCTTCACTTCTCCGGGCACTTAGCGGGCCAATGAGCATATTGATATTGCATTGCCATTTCTTACTGTTAGAGGTAATGAGGAAGAAGTGGGGATCCTTCTACGTTCACCAGCAATTGGATTCACTGTTCCCCCCAAATCTGTTGGGTACAAAGACTCTTGGCACCTTCCAGACAACACAGTACAATTCCCTTATGTTATCATTTGATGGTCCATTGAGATCAAGGAAGTAGCCATGGCCATTGCCAGAACCACAACAGCATAGAAGACAGCGAATACTACCCTGGCCTCCATTCCAAGAATTCCTGAGGATGCTCTGCTCAGACATTCACTGACTCTTCTACCTCCCCTCTTTCCCACATCCATACTCCCACATACATGTATACGCTCACAAACATACACACAGAATACACTTTGGAGGTCTTTCAGGGAAATCTATGTCTTCATCCCTTCCTCCATCATTTCTAACAGGGTATAATCCTGTTCTCACCTTGCTTGAGGGCTTGTTGGTCACGTGTGGAGCTGCTTACAATATCAACTGTCCTTTCCTTGCTCCTCAGAACGCCAACATGGACATGATATAGAATCATCAACTATCTCTCTGTTTCTATAGCAAACATGTACAGCTGCTCCCTGCAAGGGTTTCAAAATACAACCTCCTCCCTGCACCAAAGGACAAGCATGCCCACCTTTTCCTTGGCAAAGGAGAATCTGCTCCCCTTCTAAGGAGATCACAGACTCCTGGGCTTATATGATCTTTCACATTTCTATCTGAGAGTCATTGCTATTTTCTAATTAACATTTCAAGCAAGACAGGATGGCATGATGAGGAGAGTGACCTGAAAATAACAGTAAACCCATGGTTTTAGTCTCATCTCTAGTACTTCCTGGATTCCTGTTCCCTTAACTAAATAGTAAAATGGCCACTAATACTTGGTCTGCCTCCATTCAAGGCCAGGTGAGAGAAAAATTAGAAAGTGTTTAATAGGGCAATGGTTACTGTGTTAGACTTGGAGTCAGAAAGATTGGAATTGGAATCCTGCTTGTGACACTTCCTATCTGGGTGACCCTGGACAAGTACCTTAACCTCTCTCAGCTTTAGCTTTCTCATTCTTAAAATGAAGGTAATAGCACGTGGTCATAGGGTTTTTGTGAGCATAAAATGAAGTCATCTAGGTAAAGGGCTTGGCCAGTCTTGGAGTATTTTATCCATGTTAGGCCATTACATCAATGTAAGCTGTATTTAGCTGTTGGAGTATCTCCCATGATTGAATCTTCAATGAAAAGAAAGAATAACTTTAGACAGACTCTCCTATATGATCCCTTGCAGAGAGTAAACGTAGAGTCAGGAGGACCCAGCTTTGACTCCAGGCTCTGGCACTTACTACTTATGTGACTTTCTGTAAACCACTTAACTGCCCCAGTTTCCTCCTCTTTAAAATGAGAAGGTTGGAACTGGTGATCTCTAATGGTTCTTTCACTCTGATGATGTGATTCTCTGATCCCAATTTTGATGGCCTACTCATCTCTAAACATGATGTTGATGAATTGAATGCCATTGTCTGGCTGGTCCTGATACAATTTCCAAAGCTAGTTTTAGCAGGGACAGGCAGAATTGAAATTCTGTATTTGTTTTTTACCCTATCAAGTTTGCTTACACCTCCTGTTTCTGTGGCCATTGTGCTGTCCAAATCCTCAGGGAATACCTCTCTAGCCATCTCCCAGTCCTGTCCCAAATAATGCACCTGAGCTTGTTTATATGTGCATTTCTTTGATCCTGGACCCACAGACACACCATCATCCATTCATCATCTTTTTTCTGAAGACCATTGTTGGCTTGTATATTAAGACTGAGTAATAGAGTGAGAAGAGAATTTCTGAACTGGCCATAAGTTTTAGAAGTTATCTCACTCAATCCCTTCATTTCAAAAATATACAGACTGATTTCCAGATATGAGAAGGGACTTGTTTAAATTTGATTTGAGGCTTCTTCATAGAGTCAGGAGTACAACTTCCTTGTCTGACAGTGAGAGCAATTTCATAGTCTCTCCACTACGGGGATAACAAGGATTTTAGAACTGCAATATCCCTTCCTATTCCATTCAGCAGAGAAATATTGGCTCAAGTTGATATCCTTAGGATATAGATGTTGTAGCTGGTTCAAAGGATATGTACAGTTTAATAATTTTGTGGCTATAGCTCCAAAGTTCTTTCCAGATTAGCTACATAAGTTCACACTGCCCCCAAATGTATTAATATACCTGTTCTCCTAAAGCCTTCTAGACTTCAATTTCCTTTTCTGGCAACTTTGCCAACCTTATGGGTGTGTTTTGATGCCTCACAGTTTCTTTAATTAACATTTTTCTAACTTGAAACATTTTTTTAAAAAATATGGCTATTGATAGCTTGACTTTCTTCCTATGAAAATTGCCTGTTCATATCTTTGATCATTTATCAGCTGGTGAATATCTCTCATTCTTATTAATTTATCAGTTTTCTATATATGTTGGGAAAGGGACATTTATCATAGAAACTTGCAAATACTTTCCTTATTTATCTGCTTCCATTTTAATTTTAGCTGTATTGGTTTTTTTCCTGCAAAAAATGTTTATAATTTTATTTCATATTTTGCTTTTAATTTTTTTTGTAGGGCAGGGCAATTGGGGTTAAGTGACTTTCCCAAGGTCACACAGCTAGCATGTGTTAAGTGTCTGATGCCAGATTTGAACTCAGGTCCTCCTGACTCCAGGGCCAGTGCTCTATTCATTGCACCAATTAGCCACCCCATATAATTTTATTCATTAAAAATGATCAATTTTTACTTCTTTGTTTCTGTCACTTCATTGACTATGAACACTTTCTGTATCCATAGATCTGAGAGATTTCTTTTTTCTTCTTTGCTCCTATAATTTGTTTGTATGTCATCCTTCATGCCTAATTATTGAAAACACTTGGAGCTTACCTTAGTATGTGACGTGAGATGTTGGTCTGTAGTAGTTTCTATTTGAATGCTTTTTGGTTTTCTCGGAGGCTTTTAAAAAAAATTAATGAATCTTACCTACTAGTCTAGGATCATTGGTTTTATGAAACACTAGGCTACTATGCTCATTCCACACATTTTGTAAGAAATCTATCCCACTTATTCATTCTTCTATTTCTTAGCTAAAATACATTTTCTTTTTGATGATTAGTGTGTTCAAATTAGATTCAGCAGGCTTCACATGTTCCTGCTTTTTGCATTATTTCTCTTCGTATTTTTGGTCTTTTATAATTCCAGATGAATTTTGTTGTCATTTTGTCCAGTTTTTTAAGCTAGTCCTTTGATATTATAAAGTGCCATTTACACAAATATATTATTTCAGATAGAAATGTCATTTTATTCTATTAACTCACCTAACCATTAGCAATCAATATTTTTTTCCCATTATTCAATTCTATTTGTTTAATAAACATTTTTTAGTTAGAGGAAGCCCAGCAAGCAGTGGGTGACCTTGGCCTTTCTAAATTAAGCTCTTTCCCAGGTCTCAGTTTGTGTGAGACAACAGCCATTCAATGACTAAAGGCAAGGTAAGGAGTGAGACAAAAGATGGCCCAATTTACTTTGACCTTCTTTGACTTTGATTAAGTTTTGGTGACTTTGAATGAGTAGAAATAGCAATTATTTTCTGTGCTTTAGGAAAATCACTTTAGTGACTGAGTGTATGATAGATTGGAGTGGGAAGAGATTTGAGGAAGGTAGACTTCTCAGTAGACTGTTGCAACAGTACGGGTGTGAGATAGGAACATATTTGAGAGATGTTGCAGAGGGGAAATCAACAGACCTTGACAAGAGATTGGATATGGGGGATGAGAGATAGTGAGGTGGCCAGGATGAGTCATAGGCTTTGAGCCTGAGGGAATGGGAGACTGATGCTACCCTTGACAGTACAGAAAAATTAGGAGGGGAGAGGGCTTAAGGGGAAAGGTGATGAGTTTAGTATTGGAAATTTTGAATTTAAATGTCTAGTGGTTATCCAGTTTGAGATGTGTGAAAATTATAGTTAGAGTTGCAAGATAGGAGGTCACCAGGGAGGTTTGGTAGGACAAGTAGATTTGAGAGTCATTAGCATAGAGATAGTAATTAAACCAACGTGACCTGATGAGATCATCAAATGAGGGAAAAAAAGAACCTAAGATAGAATGTTGTGGAACATCTGTGGTTCCAGGGCATGATATGGAAGAGGATCCAACAAAGGACACAGAGAAGAAATGGTCAGATGAGTAGGAGGAGAACCAGAAGAGAAGGATGTCCTGAAAACTTAGAAAGAAGAGAGTTTCAAGGAGCAGAGAGTAATCAACACTGTCAAATGCTGCAGAGAGTTCAAGGAGAATGAGGACTGAGAAGAAGCCACTGTTTTTGACAACTAAGCCATCATTAGTAACTTCAGAGAGAGCCATTTTGATAGAATAAGGTGGAAAGCTGAATTGTAAGGAATTAAGAAGAGAGTGAGAGGGGTAATGTAGAACTCTATATTGTGCCTGACTTTTTCAAGGAATTTAGCTACAAAAGACAGATCATTAGCAAGGATGGAAGGATCAAGTGAGGGTTTTTTTTTTAGGATAGAAGAGAAATGGGCATGTTTGTAGACATTAAGAAATGAGCAAATTGACAGCAGATATCAAAAATAAGAGATAGATTAGGGATAACGGAGGAGGACAATTTGTCAGAGGTTACTGGAAGGAATGGATTGCTTGAGCAGGTAGAGGAGTTTGCCTTAATAAAGATTGAAGCTACTTCATCATGTGAGATGAAGTGAAGGCAGAGACATTTTAAAAAAGTCACATAAGTGATGTGAGAGGAGGAAGAGGAGAGAAAAGGGAGTTTCTTGCTGGATTTTTTTCCACAAAATATGAAACAAATAACTTTTAGCTAACAGGGTGGGGAGAAAGAAAGCCACACAAGGCTCAAGGATAAATGAAAGAGTTTGAAAGAGTCACTATGTAGAGTAAAAGAGCGAGCTGATAAGGAAGATGTAGTAGGATATCTCAGTAGTAGTGAGGTCCCAGTTGATGTTGTGAATCATGAATATATAGTTGTCCAATTCAGAATGGTTACGTGATTCTCTTCATTTTTGTTAAGCAGAATGTGTGTAGAAGTGAAGGTAGCAAATGATGGGAATGGTTCAAAGCTGAATAAAAACAGTTTGATGATAAGGGAGAGTGAGACTCAAGAGAAGAGTATAGTGTATACTGTATTCAAAATACATTGTTATGCACTAAGAACAAATATTGAAAACAGGGCCCAGGCTCCCAATGATTTCATGTTCTATTAGACAACAGAAAAGGAGGTAAGTTGGTTATACAAGAACAATGAGTAGCAGAAGGTGGACAAGTTGAACAATAAATTGATAATACCAAGATACACACATATATGTATGTGTGCATGTGCATATACATGTGTGTGCATATATATATTATATTCTTGTATAAATATATGTATATATCATACAAGGGGCTTTAGTACATTGGATAGATTATGAAATATTTTTGTAACACAGCATTCATAGGATGAAAAATTATAGAGGGGTTACATTCTGTATCAGTAGAGAGATGAACTCACATATCGACCAATAATCCCAAATCCTAGCTAATTGTATTCAGTGTCTCAAAGGGAAAATCCAAGATCATGTATAACCATACCATCTGTAATGGCAAGCTAAGTATTATTTTGCTCCTTGCTTCAGCTAATCAAGTGCCTTTAACCCTCAACTTTGATTGTATTGAGGCTTTCTTGGAAACAAAGTATACATTATGTTGCCATTAATAACCAAAGGGGGTTTGGAGACCTTCCTTGCCCTTAACAGACCTAATGTCATCAGATGGTGTCCATGGTGGGAGGAGCTTGCCAATAGAGGGGAATAGGAAGGGTGGAACAGGAAGGAGCAGAGCAGATAAAATCTCAAGCACAAGCTGGTACCGAGCGGAGCTAAGAGAGAGAGTGTTTGTGATGCTGACACTCTGTTCGCGTTATTTTGTCAGACAGAAGTATTCTGTCTGTTGAATTGTGTCACTCTGTCAGATAGAAGCACTTATTTGATTTGTGTTAGTGTTACTTTGTCAGAGAGAAGCACCTTGTTGATTTGGGTTGATTTGACAGAAAGTATTGAGATGATAGTGCTGGCAATGTATATAAATATTGTTGTAGTCCTGTTTAGTTTTGTTTTCCTAGAAACAGAAACTGTGAAGAGCTTGGGCTGGAGCAGTCCCATGAGCTGTGACATAGAACAGGAGCAGAGAACCACCTACCTGTGAATACAGGGAAGAGCTGGAAGCTTGGAAGAGGAGCCATGGGTTTTGGAAGTCAGCCTCCTCTTAAGATGAAAGGAGACTTTCGTTGGTACTCAGCGCTCACTGATGATATTGCAACTTACTGTGATTCAAGGGTGGATGGCCTTTGTACTTCCCACTACCCCTGAAGGATGATTGGCTTAAGGACCATTGGAAGCCAGCCTGGAGTCCAGATGAAAGAAGACTTGACTGGGGTCCTCTATCTTGATTGAGGAGATTGTGACTTGCTGAATGATGTGTTTTGTCTAAGACTATGTGGCCACCTTACTAATAAGTTGTTACGCCGTGTTCTTGTGATTGTTGTCCTTTAGTTTCTTGGAAGTTTTGCTTTATTTTATTGCTGAATAAATAGAGGGTTCACTATACTATGCGATTAGATCCTTAAAGTTATTCACAACAGCAGTTCTCAGGAGAACTGCTTATGATTGGCTTTATAACGTCACAAGCGACCTTTCTATATATTCAGGATAAAATGATTTTCTTTTATTATTGCAGAAGAGGGAAGTATGTATGTGTGTGTGTGTGTGTGTGTGTGAACTATTTGTTGTCTGAGAATAAGCCTTTCTGAACATGGAGAAATTGGATTCCAGAGAGTTGACTGGTGATGAATTCATTGACAGTGTCAACCTATCATACCAGGAACAATGGAATTTGATAGTACCTTTAATGTAGCCATGACAATGAAAGATTTTTGCTATGAATCACAGTTTTAAAATCATCTATACATATTATTTTAACAATTGGTTGCTGCCCTTGACATATGAGATTATTGTCTAATGGAAGAAATGAAACACAAGTCAATAACATCATTTGTGGTATCAATTAAACCAGAATTCACAAAATAATTTCAACAAATAGGATTGCCAATAGGTTTTCTTCTGAGAGGCAAATGTTTGAGTTGGCTGAGTTCATTTCATTGCTTCATTTTTTGGTGTCAACCCCAAAAATGTTTGAATGCTATTTGGGATATTTTCCACACAGATCTAATAAGTCATCCATGAGCACAGGACCACTGTGGTGACCTCATTGTTGTATATCTGTGAAATGTGGACAGTCTATCAGTGCCATGCCAGGAAACTGAATCACTTCCATTTGAATTGTCTTAGGAAGATTTTGAATATCATCTGGCAGGGCACTGAGGTCCTTTCTTGAATTAAACTGTCAAACATTCAAACTGTAGTGCAGAGAGCAGAACTTTTATGGGCTGGTCATGTTCAAATTCAAAATCCACTTTCCAAAAAGACTATTTTATGGAGAACTCACAGAGGTAAGTGCTCACATGTTGGTCAGAAGAAGGGACACAAGGACACTCTCAAGGTCTCTCTTAAGAACTTCGAGTTTCATTGTGTGATATGAGAGACTCTGGCACGGGACCACCCAGCATGGTGTGCCCACATCAGAGAAAGTGTTCTATGAGCAAAGAATTTTGAAGTAGCTCAAAAGAAACATGTGATGCACAAATTTAGAGAATCAAGCCCAAGTGTTCACATGGACTCTTTGTGGTAGAGCATTCTGACCTCATGTTGGTCTGATTCACCACTGTTGGACACATTATAACTTGACTCTAGTACAGTGATGTAATTTTTATCCTCTTCAAGAGTGAAGGACAACAACCATGGGCATTGAATCTAATTTTAAATAAATCTCAATTTCTGTACATAAGTGCCTTTCCTAAAACCTTCTTTAGGGCACATAATACATCTTTATTTCTTAGACTGTAGATAATAGGGTTGAGCGTGGGAGTGAGAATGGTGTATAAGATGGCTAAGACCTTGTCCTGACCTGGAATATGATAGGACTTTGGCCTCATGTATGTAAAGATAAATGGCCCATAGTACATGACAACCACAACCAGGTGGGAGGAACAAGTGGAGAAGGCTTTTTTCTGGGCCTCCACAGATTTAATGTGAAGCACAGTATGGAGAATCTGCCCATAAGAGGCAAGAATTATGGGAAAGGGAATTAGAAGGAAGAATACAGCACTCACATAGACTCCTCCTTCATAATGTGATGTGTCAACACAGGAGAGTTTCAACATGGCTGGGACTTCACAGAAAAAGTGGTCAATGACCCTTGTGCCACAAAAGGGGAGGTGTAGTGCATAAGTTGTATGAATTGTAGAGTTGATGGTTCCCACAAGCCAGCATCCAGCAGCAATAAAGACACTGATGTGATGGTTCATGAGGATGGGATAACGCAGTGGGTGGCAGATGGCTACATAGCGATCATAGGACATGCCTGCAAGAAGAAGGCATTCAGCTCCCAAAAAGATGAGGGAGAGGAAGATCTGAAACCCACAACCCCCAAATGTGATGGAGTGCTGGCCAGAGATAAAGTTACTGACCATCTTGGGAATGATGTTGGAGATGTGCAAGATATCCATGAAGGAGAGATGGCTGAGAAGGAAGTACATTGGAGTGTGGAGCCGGCTGTCGAGGTGGGTAAGAAGAATCAAGACTGTGTTCCCCATAACTGCCACCATAAAAATGATGAGAATAAGTGTTAAGAACAGCAATCCATACTGGTTTGGATGCAGTAATCCTAATAGAATGAAATCTCTAGCAAAAGTCTGATTCTCTTCCTCCCACATCGGTGTTATTTTTTTTCACCTAAAGTCCGAAAGACAAGTTTTAGAAAAAGAAGAAGATTGAATAAATGCAAGGCCCAGAACTGAGTCTCCAGCCATAGATAATGACTGTCAGCAAAAGTAATTTCATAGACTTGGGCCAATAAGTTGCAATTCAAAGAAATCAATCAAATGGATTACTTGAATTAACTGAGTCCTTGGAATGGTCAGTTCATTGACTTAAATGATGAAAAAAATCAAAGTGGCTCACCTGGGTCATTCTATATAAGTGCTCCTTTTCTAGTTGATTTCTTTGCTTGATAGGCCATCAGGATTGATTCAACCTCTTAAAGCCTGGCCTTTCCTGGCAGGTGAATAGCATTTTCCAATTCAGCAAAGAGATCAGAAACTAATGGAACTTTGGGGAGAGAACTGTTTGTTTGTAAAATATGCAAATACACCATGTTCAGGAGCAAAAGATTCCTGGAGAGAACCAAGGATTCTTTTGTTCATATCATCATTATCCTCACCATCACCACCATCATCATTATTTTTAAAAAATATTTTTAATTTCTAAAATAAATAAGCATTGTATAGCATAACATAAAAATACAAATCAATTATATACAACTTGATATTTCTTTCTAATATATAATAAAGTTATCATATGAATTTCTTTTTTTCTTTTTTATTCTTCTGGCCCTCCCAACCCAACCTATAGATGGCTACCATTAGACACAAATATGAATGTACATATGTACAATTATTTTCTACATAATTCTTTTTAGCAGTTTTTTCTTTGGATGCAGAAAACATCTTTCTTTATATGTTATTTATTTTTAATTTGTGAATTTTTAACAGTGAGAATGACTTAGTCACTCAAAGTCATTCTTTAAGCAATATTGCTGTTATTGTATACAATAATTTCTTGGTTCTGTTCACCTCACTCCACTATTTTGCACCAGTCTATGTTTTTCTAAGATCATTTAGATAATTATTATTTTTTTGTTTATTTTTAGTTTACAACATTCATTTCCACATAATTTCGAGCTACAAATTTTCTCCCCATCTTTCCCCTAACCATCACCCCAAAACAGTGATCTTACTGAATACCCCTTCCCCAAATCTGCTCTCTTTTATATCCTCCCCCATACCCTTTCTGACTTTCTGGTAGGGCAAGATGGATTTCTATACTCCAGTGCCTCTATATCTTATTTTCTAGTTGCATGTAAAAAAAAATAATCTTTTAAACTTTTGATTTTAAAACTTTGAATTCCAAATTCTTTCCCTTCTTCCCTCATCACCCACCCTTACTGGGAAGATAAGAAGTTAAATATAGGTTGTATATGTGTAGTTATGCAAAACATTTCCCAAGTATATATATTGTGAAAGACTGACTATATTTCCCTCCATCCTATCCCACCTCTCACTTATTTTATTTTCTACTTTGACCCTGTCCCTTTTCAAAAGTGTGTGATTCTAACTTCCCTACCCTGCCCCAATCTGACCTTTCTGCTATCATCCCCTCCCTTATCCCCTTCCCCCCTACTTTCCTGTATGGTAAGATACCAAATTTAGTGTGTATATTATTCCCTTCTTAAGCCAAATTCAATGAAAGTAAGGTTGACTGATTCCCTTTCACCTTCCTGTTCTTCCCCTCCATTGTAACAGTTTTCCCTTGCCGCTTTTATATGAAATAATTTATCCTCTTCTGTCTCTCCCTAACTCCTCTCATTATATTCCTCTCTCACCTCTTAATTTTAATTTTTAGATATCATCTCCTCCTATCCAACTGATCCTGTGCCCTCTGTCTATGTATACATGTACACATATATACAAGTACTCACATATGTATTTACACACACATATACCCTCCTATATAAACATATGTGTATGTATACATATGTGTGTGCATATATACACATACATACATATACATTCCCTTCAACTATCCTCATACTGAGAAAAGTCTCATGAGTTATAATTATCATTTTTCCATGTAGGAATGTAAATAGTTCAACTTTAATAAGTTCCTTATGATTTCTTTTCACTGTTTACCTTCTCATGCTTCTCTTGAATTAACTGAGTCCTTGGAATGGTCAGTTCATTGACTTAAATGATGAAAAAAATCAAAGTGGCTCACCCGGGTCATTCTATATAAGTGCTCCTTTTCTAGTTGATTTCTTTGCTTGTCAAATTTTCTATTCAACTCTTTTTTTTTTCATCAAGAATGCTTAGAGGTCCTCTATTTCATTGAATGATCACATTTTCCCCTGAAACATTATACTCAGTTTTGCTGGGTATGCGATTCTTTGTTTTAATCCTAGCTCCTTTGACCTCCAGAATATCATATTCCAAGCCCTTTGATCCCTTAATGTAGAAGCTGCTAGGTCCTGGGTTATCCTGATTGTGTTTCCACAATATTCAAATTGTTTCTTCTTGGCCACTTGTAATATTTTCTCCTTGACCTGGGAACTCTGGAATTAGGCTATAATATTCCTAGGAGTTTTCCTTTTGGATTCCTTTTAAAGAGGCAATAGGTGAATTCTTTCCATTTCTATTTTGCCCCCTGGTTCTAAAATATCAGGGCATTTTTCCTTGAGAATTTCTTGAAGGATTATTTATAGGTTCTTTTTTTGATCATGTCTTTCAGGTAGTCCAATAATTTAAAAATTCTCTCTCTTGGATCTATTTTCCAGGTCAGTGTTTTTTTCCAATGAGATATTTCACATTGCCTTCTATTTTTTTCATTTGTTTGGATGTCTTTTATAGTATCTTGATTTCTCATAAAGTCATTAGCTTCCATTTCCTGCAATTTAATTCTGAAGGAATTTTTCTCTTCAGTGAGCTTTTGAAATTACTTTGCCATCTGGCCAAATCTGCTTTTTAAGCATTCTTCTCCTCACTGGGTTTTTGGGCCTCTTGCCATTTGAGTTAGTTTATTTTTTAAGGTGTTATTTTCTTCATTCAGATTGTTGACCACTTTTTCATGATTTTCTTGCATCATTCTCATTTCTCTTCCCATTTTTTTCTCCACTTCTCTTCCTTGATTTTCAAAATCCTTCTTGAGCTCCTCCATGGCCTGTAATCAGTTCACAGGACTGAGTGTAGATATCGCATTTGGAATTGAATCCTGCCTTGATAGCCAGTCATTTTACATCACTTACATTGATGCTATTTTCATTTTGTTTTGGTGACTCTGTTTGGTATCCACCATATTTCATATCTCCCAATTCTCTTCCCAGTTAAAGTATTCATGACATGTTGACATAGTGTTTAGACCCAATAAGACTTTGATCTTTTATTCTTTACTCATAAGCCACATTTCCCCCAGCATATGCCAATTAACTTCCTTTTGCACTGAATGGGCTGAGTATTAAAGTAAATGTCAGTCTATTTTAGATTGTTGACATGCAGGCTTACAAACTGTCATCTTCATTCTCTCAGCCCACCTCATCAGTCTCTTACCTCTCAATTTTTCTTTCATAATACCTCTGTGATTTGGCCCCTTCTCAATTCTTTCCCTGCCACTATCTTGGGGAATGCCATGATGGCCTAATGCCTGGACTATTACAAGCACCTGCTAATTGGTCTCCCTCCTTCAAGGCTTTTTCTAAACTATGGGTCATCATCTACTTAGTTCCTAAAGCAGCGGTTCTCAACCTGTGGGTTATGTTCAATTTGTAACAATGAAAATACATCCTGCGTATCAGATATTTACATTATGATTCACAACAGTAGCAAAATTACAGTTATGAAGTAGCAACAAAAATAATTTTATGGTTGGGGGGTCACCACAACATGAGGAACTGTATTAAAGGATTGCAGCATTAGGAAGGTTGAGAACCACTGTGCTAAAGTGATCTTCCTAAAGCACAGGAATTACCGTGCACCAATAAGTTCTAGTAGCTGCCTATTGCTTCTAGGAACAAATGTAGAACTGTGTGTTTAACATTCCAAGTCTCTCTTAACCTGTCCCCCATGGTTTCCAATCTTCTCTAGATTGTAAGCTCCTTGAGGGCAGGAATGTCTTGTGTCTTTTTTATCCCCAGGATGTAGACTAGTTCCTGGTGCAAAGCTGATGTTCAATCAATGCTTATTGAATTGAATTCTTGTACATCACCTCTCTGAGATGTACTCTGTGATCCAGTGATGCTGACCTTCTTCAAAGTGGACACTCATCTGCCAGCTCTGGGCACTTGTTCTGTCCTCCATATCCGGAAGGCTCTCTCTTTACTGTTTCTTGGTTTCCTTAGTTGCCTTCAAGTCCCGAATGAAATCTCATCTTCTACAGGAAAACCTTTCCTATTGTTTTTTCCCCTAGTCTTCTATATTCTTGGATTCTAATGTCTTTCCCTGATTATTTCCTATATAGTCTGTCTATAGATTGTATATAGTGATTTGCATGTTATCTCTCCTATTAGACTGTAAGCTCCTTCAGGGTTAGGAATATCTTTTGCCCTATTTTGTATTCCTAGGACTTAGCAAACTCCCTGGCACATAGCAGGTGAGCAATGGGTATTTATTGATTGATTGGTCTATAATTGCATTGATCATGGTTCTCAAGGTTTTCAAAGTTGTTTTCCTTTACAATGTTGTGATCATTGTATAAATTGTTCTCTTGGTTAGATTCATGCCTCTGTATTTCAATTCACGCAGATGTTCCCACATTTCTCTGAATCCACACCTTTCATTATTTTTATGATGAAATAATATTGTTGTGCTCTTATGCCTTTATATACATGACAGGAGAGAGAGAGAGAGAAAGAGAGAGAGAGAGAGAGAGAAAGAAAGAGAGAGACAGAGACAGAGAGAGAGAGAGAGAGACAGAGAGAGAGAGAGATGGATAGATAGATATACAGATACATAGATAGATATAAGGCCCTCTATTCTAAATGGCTTAAAGAAATCCCAAGGATACTGATACTACCATTGATAAATAGTGTAAAAAACAATAAAGCTGTCATAAATGATTATTTTCAGTGTCTAACTGGTGAAAAAGATTGCATGCAGTTACCTATATCCACCTTCCATACATCTATAACAGCCAACTTCTCAATTTTGGAAATATGGTTTCATTGTTCAGTCTTTTTGGAATAGCCACTAGAGATCTTATATTTCTCAACTCTCTCTCTCTCTCTCTCTCTCTCTCTCTCTCTCTCTCTCTCTCTCTCTCTCTCTC
>CM053582.1:67922108-67961936 GCA_028627135.1 Pseudochirops cupreus
GTTAGATGATGGTCTATGCCCAGTTTCTGCCATACTATATTTCAATTTTTCCAGCAGTTTTTGTCAAATAGTGAGTTCTTTTCACAGAAACTGGGGTCTTTGGGCTTATCAAACAGTATATTACTATAATCATTGACTACTGAGTCTTTTGTACCCAATCTATTCTATTGATCCACTACTCTATTCCTTACCCAGTACCAAGCAGTTTTGATGACTGCTGCTTTATAATACAGATTAAAATCTGGTATGGCTAGGCTACCTTCCCTAGCGTTTCTTTTCATTAATTTCCTTGATATTCTGGACTTTTTGTTCTTCCAAATGGATTTTGTCACTATTTTTTCTAGTTCTATAAAGTAATTTTTGGTAGATTGATTGGTATAGCACTAAATATGTAATTTAATTTATATAAAATTGTCATTTGTATTATATTAGCTAGAACCAGTCACGAGCAATTGATGTTTTTCCAATTAGTTAGATCTGATTTTATTTGTGTGTAAAGTACACAAGCCCTTTATTTGCTAAAATGTGAGCATGGTGTAATCTACAGGAGCCTTTAAATTGCTTAAATGTTTGGACTATTTCACTTTTGTATTTGTATCCCCAGAAAGTTGCACACTGGCAGAAACATAGTAGACAGTAATAAATGTTGGTTGATTCTTTGTCGTCTAGGACAAAGAACTGATTCACATTTATAAGAATAAAAACCATTCCCTAACTGATAAATGATGAAAGACATAACTAGGAAAAGAAGTGGAAAAAGGGAATTGTGACATTGGAAATTGATATCACACTTCATTATGTATTGTTGACATCAGGGTCTATAAGATAGTTTGTCTTCTTTACTAGAGATTAACTTTCCCATTTCTCTGGACTACAGGCCAGACTCATTAAGCCAATGTGGTCATAAGATGCTCTGCCTGGTTACAGCTAGCACCAGATCATTCTGGTGGAAGGGGTTGCCTAAAATCGGACTTTCCAGAGGATGCTGATTGATTTTCTGTTTTTCTCATTGGCCTGGAATTTGGAGATACCCTTTTGCAAGTCAACAAATCAGCCAAATATAAAGCCACACTACACCTTCACTCCTCCTCTACTATAGACCAACCACAATCCTAGTTTAACATCACTGAACCTTATGTAGCCAACTACATAAACAACTTGTATCTCTGCTTTAAGGAGTCTCTGGTCATTGAGGGGCCATTGACCTATAATGCTGGCAGCTTCTAGCCTTGCAAATAAATATATTGTGCTAAAAATTTTGTGTCTCAGCTTCTCTTGATCACTGATTTTTATGATGACAGAATTTTTCTCAGGGGAAAAAATTCAAGCTACGATTAAATAGCTCTATGAGAAAAATGTGCTAAATCACCAATAATTAGGGAAAGTACAACTGGAACAATTAAAATTCTATATAACATGTTCCATATTGGCAAAGTAGAGAGATGACAAATATTTTATGGTCCACAGGAAAGTAGGTGTATTAACACACTATTAGTATAGCTATGAAATTGTACAGCTGTTGGGAAAGAAATTGCCAAGGTTCTTAAATGGTGCATACTCTTTGATTACATGGCCTATACCCACAAAGAGTTCAAAGAAAAAGGAAAAGTACTTACATGTAAAACCATTTGTGGCAGATCTTTTTTGGGGCCAAAGAACTGGAAACCAATTGGATTCCCATAAAATGGTGAACAAAGGATGTTATGTGAATGTAATAGAATATTATTGTGTTGTAACAACATCGGAGACAGTTTCAGAGAAACTGGGGAAGGCATGTGTAAACTGATGAAGAGGAAAAGAACCCAAACTGGCAGAACAATTTCTAAAACAGCAATAACACCGCTAATACTAGCAGTTTGGAAACAGTTAAGAACTCTGATTGTCCAAAAGACCAACAATGATCTGACAGTACTGGTGATAAAGAATTGTACCCATCTTCTAACAGAGTAGTGAGGAACCAATTATACAGAATGGGGCACACATTTTGGGAGATGGCCAATGTTGAGATTTGTTTTGATTGATTTTTCCAAGTTGCTACAAGGGTTTGCAATTTGTTTATTTCCAGGGCTACATGGCAGAGAGAGAAAGTAAATGTATGTTAATTGAGAAAAATAAAAAAAATTATTTAAAATAATAGGTAATCAGAACTGATGGATTAATGCAACCTGTATCTTAATCTGTCAAATAAATTATCCATCTACGTGATTGGTAAGATTGTTTCTGGTTCTATTTCTGTAACTTTACGTTCCCAGTTACTCTTTTTGGGATAAGGATCTCCCAAAGACTCGTTGGAGGGCCCCCAGCACCTCCTTATTCCTCAGGCTGTAGATGATGGGGTTGAGCATAGGAGTGAGGATGGTGTAGAAGACAGCCAAGTTCTTGTCCTCCTCTGGGGAACGCAGAGATGGGGGCCTCAGATATGTATACACAAATGGGGCATAATAGAAGCAGACCACAGTCAGGTGGGTAGAGCAGGTAGTGAAGGCTTTCTTCCTCCCTTGTGAGGAGCGCACATGATCGACGACATAAAGAACCCGACCATAGGAAGCCATGATGCCAAGGAAAGGGACCAAAAGAAACAGGTTGGTGCTGAAGATCACTGTGTACTCATAGGCCCAGGTATCTGTGCAGGCCAGAGGCACCATGGCTGGGATATCACAAAAGAAATGATTAATGATTCTGGACTTGCAGTGGGGCATACAGAGTGCATACACTGTATGGAAAATGGAATTGATGGATGAAGAGACCCAAGACCCAGCAATCATCAGCAAACACCTTCTCTTGTTCATGAGAATGGGATTATGGAGGGGGCGGCAAATGGCCACATAACGGTCATAGGCCATAGATGCCAGGAGTAACCCTTCAGCACAGGCCATAGTTAAGAAGCAGACACTTTGGAAACCACAACTCACCATAGAAATGGAATTGTCACCAGACAGGAAGTTGACAGCCATCTTGGGAAATGTACTGCAGATGTACATTAGGTCCATGAGAGAGAGCTGACTGAGCAGAAAGTACATGGGGGTGTGGAGGTGGCTATCCATGCAGATGAGGAGAATCATGGTTGAGTTACCGAAGAAGGCGATTAAGAAGATGAGCACAACCAGGAGGAAGAGGAGTAGGCCAGTTTTTGTTGGGGGGAATAACCCCAGTAAGAAGAAACCAGTGGTGGTTTGATTCCATTTCTCCATAAGGAACTTTTAAAGATATTTTCCTGAAAGATAAAAGAAGTGAATGGAAAGACACTTTGGAACCAAAAAAAATTAACATCTCCTTGCTCCAAACAGAAATACATACATGTATACACACAGGCACCTTCATGTATTTGTATGTGTTGATTTCAATCTGTGAAGCCCAGCTCATTCTGTTTGAAGTAACTACAATTGATGTCTATATGTGTATGTATGTGCATGTATGTATATGTGTGGATCTGCAGTGGGTTTTACTTTGCTTTTTTCCCCTAGGCTTGTGATTTCCATGGTCTAGGAAGCTCCAGGTGATAAATTCCCTTTCTGAATGTGGATCAGAACCTGTGCCGTAATTTAGAGCAGTACCCAGCTGTCCAGACTCTCCCAGGCAGGATGTGTCAGAAGTAGAACTGGAAGGCAGGTCTTTCTGCCTCTGTGGCTGCCTCTGTAGTACCAATGTCATGGTCACCTCTCATGACTTTTTGTACTTCTTCAAATATTGTTATAGGGGTTGGTGTGAAAGGGATATGGGAGAAGTGATACACACACAAACATGTACCATAGCTGTATACATACATACATACATACATACATACATACATACATTGTTGTTCAGTCATTCAGTTGGGTCCAAATCTTTGTGACCCTGTGAACTGTACTGTTTTGGCTTTCTTGGCAAGGATATTGGACTGGTTTGCCATTTCCTTCTCTAGTGGATTAAGGCAAACAGACCTGCATTCATATGTGTATATGTACATGAAATTAATTTTTAAAATATTTATTAGGTGCACACTATGTGAAAGTCATTGGTATGCAAATAAAAAAAGAAAACCCCTGCCCTCTAAGAGCTTACATTTGAATTAGGAAGTTAATACATGTAAGGATGTGATGGCGAGGTTTGCATTGGAAAGTGACTCGGATGGTTAATGTATCCATAGGACAATTTGTTGACATGAGGTTTCCAGGGCTAGAACATATAGGTGGTTTAAGAGAAGAAATTAGTGGATTCAGGTTGGGCCAGTGATGGAGAACTTTCCTATTCAGGAGATCAGAGACCGTGAGAGGGAGTTGGAGAGCTGGGTCTGAGGCAGGAAGCATAGTGTGAAGACAGCCAATGACATCCTCCTCCCCCACCCACACACTTACTCACTCATTCACACACACACACACACACACACACACACACAGGCATACATGTATTCATTCATGATGGCTGCACCTATGATTTCTTCAGCATGGGGAACTCAAAGGTGAGGACAATCCCTCTACCAAGGCAGGTCAGCATTTCTTTGCACTTCACTTAAAGTCAACCCAGGGCATGTAGAGGTGAAGTGAATTGCTAGGGGCACATGACTAGCATGCACCACAGTAGGATTTAACCTCAGCTCTTTCCTGAGGCCAGCTTTATTCATTACATGGCACAGCCTCTCAGGTACACAAATTCACTTGCTATGCTTGGGAGCCATATGCAGAGAAAGACATATATGTATATTTTATGAAAAAACTTCCTAGTGGCATGTAATGTAATCCCTGGGTCTAGAAAAAGCACTCTGGGGCTATGGGCAGATGAACCACACTGTCTGCCCCAGCTTATACCCTTATGACCTCAGATCCTTTAAAAAGAGAAGCACAGTATGAGAGAATTAATTCAACACCACTCTGTATGTGAATAACTGAGTAAGTTTAAACTCATTAAGAAAGCTAACCTTTTCAAATAAAGAAATATAGAGATGAATTGGGCTCTCTAGAGTTTTATTGGATTAGTTAGATTAATTTTGGTAGCTCTGTTGAAGAGCTGATCCTTTTGTTCTTTAGTGATTCTGATTTGGACGAAGGGAGAGTGTCAATGAAGAGCAAGCTTGGCATTGGAACAAGGGAGATAAGCCTGTTCATTTGGTCCCTAGGTCATTCTCCAACAGTGAAAATGTTCCCAATGGAGATGTCCAAAGGGCATCAGTCTTGGAGTCAGAAGACCTGGCTGGCATCTTGGCTCTGCCGCACCCTGCCCGGGTCTCATTAGCTAACTCCTTTCATCTCTCAACATGAAAGGCTTTCATTCTTAATTTATGGGGCTTTGGGGAGGCACCAGTGAAATGAAGCACCTGAAAATACTTTGTAATACTAATAATAGCAACTCTTATAGTTATCATAAGGGCAGCTAGGTGGTGTAGTAGATAGAGTGTCTGGTGTGAAGTCAGGAACACTCCTCTTCCTGAGTTCAAATCTGGCCTCAGACATTTACAGTGTGACTGCAGGCAAGTCACTTAACCCTGTTTGCCTCAGTTTCCCTATTGGTCAAATGAGCTGAAGAAGGAAATGGCAATCTACTCCAGTATCTTTGCCAAGAAAACCCCAAATGGGGCCATGAGAAGTCAGACTGAACAACAGCAGCCCTTGCATAGTGCTTACTCTGTGCTGGACATGAGGCTAAGTGATTTCAATGTGACTTATTACTACTTTTATTTTTTATAATTTATATTAAAATTTATATATTTACTTTATTAGATATTTATAAATTTACTATTTATATTAAAATATTCTATTTAGTATCTGATTTTAAAATTTTATTTTATTTCAAATTTTATTTATATTATCTGACTTATTGACACATTCATTTTATAATTGACAAAGAATTTAAAGATCCATTTGATATTTCCCTCCTCATCTCTTGAAAGTCCCAAATCTCTAAGGTAGGCAATGTCCAAAGCCTACACTTTAGCTCACTTGCCAGTCTTTTTCTGGTTGGCTTTGTCTGGTTATTTTCACAAAGTGATCAAGTCCAAAGTAGATCAGGTTAAATCTATGTATCCATTTGCTGCACCAAAGATTTCATTGGTTCAGTCATTCTGTGCAGTACCCCGACATTTCATGAAAACAATCGCAATCATAATGACCAGAAATGGGGACATCAGACCAATCCCCCTATGAGTTATAAGGGCTCGACTTTAGCCAACAGGTGTCAAAAAAGGCAGGAGAAGGTGCCAGAAGTCTGTGATGGTCCTGCTGAAGTACTGAGTGGGCAGAAAGAGCACTAGAACCAGGGGGAGAAGAGAAAGGAAGTGCCTGGCAACACTGAAAAGGTTATCTTATGTTTGTGGTTGTTCAGACGTGTTTGACTCTGTGACCCCAGTTGGGGTTTTCTTGGCAAAAATACTGGAGTGGATTGCCATTTCCTTCTTCAGCTCATTTGGCAGATAGGGAAACTGAGACAAACAGGGTTAAGTGACTTGCCTTCGGTCACACTGTCAGTGTCTGAGGCCAGATTTGAACTCAGGTCTTCCTGACTCTGGGCCTGACACTCTATTCACTGTGACACCTAGCTGCCCCTTAACAAATCAACATGTTCCATTAAGACAGTCATGTTGATCATTTTCAGGCAACTTACTTTTTTCTTTTGTTTTAAGATTCTTTGTTGTAAAGGATGTCTCTTTGGGAGGACAGTGGGATGTGGAGGAGGGAATCTGGGCAAAGCATAAACAAAAGCTCTCAACACTTTTTTATGAAGACAGCATTAAGCAGTGGATAGGGGTCATCATTGGGGTCAAGGTTCAAGTTTCGCCTTAGTCTACCTGAATGACAATGGACAAGTTCCAGTTCCTCAGTGCCCCAAAACAACTCTCCAGAACTCAGTATTATGAAGCAATTGCTACTCTGTGTTTATGGAGGGACTTTCCACGTTTATGAAAGAACATGTCTGAGCAACAAAACATAAACCATCACTATTAGCATTATCACCTTACGTCTGGTGTCAAAGATCTGTTTCTGCCATTTCCTCTCTATGTTTACTTTGGAAAGGCGCACCCTCACTGAGACTCTGTGTCCCTCACTGTAAAATGAGCGGTTGGAGCTGTAAAATGGTTGTTTGTGATGGCCTCTTTCCTTCCTAAATACTCTTATCTTAGGGATATCAGACTCAGTTTTTCCTGACTGAATAAGACCTTGATATACATAATGCCAAAACACCAATTGGCTTGACCTTCAGACTCTCGCAGGTAGGTGCACAGTGCATAGGACACTGGGCTTGGAGTTAGGAAGACTCATGAAGTGAGTTCAAATCTGATCTCAGGCACTAAGCTGTGTGACCCGGGGCAAGTCATGTCACCCTGTATGCCTCAGTTTCCTCTTCTGTAAAATGAGCTGGGAAAAGAAAGGCAAACCATTCTAGCATCTTTGCAAAGACAAACCCCAAATGGTGTCATAGTCAGACATGACTGAAATTACTAAACAATAAGAACTCAGACTCTGCTCATCCAGGAGGACATTTTGAGATGAGCCTAATCCAGCCATGCTGCTTCATGGAGACGCCATTTAAATTGGTCCAGCCAATCCAGCTGTTTACAGTGGGGATGAATGTCATCTCAGGATAAAAGATCTGGTGGAAAATATTAGGCAGTCCAGTTGTTTGACTAAATGCCACAAACGACTCAGGAAAACAGCCTGCAGCACAAGCCCTCTCCCCTCCTTACACACATACACTAGGAGCACTCGGACCCTAAAGACCTCCTCAGAAGCTTCCAGGGCAAGGACCCCTCCCAGATACCTGCCTTGTTCCTCATCCCAGTTCTCCTTTGTCTCATAGATCAGTCACTGTAAGGAATTAGTCAATTTAACCCTCCCAGTTTCCTTACACTGGAGTAACCATAACCATGCCCTGTGCTGGGGGCACTCAACAGCTGTTCTACTGAGCTCAAGGATCATCTTTCTTTCTCAGGCCAGGGTTGGGAAGATCCTTAAAGATCAAGCAGTTTCCTTGTGCCACAGATAAGGGTTTGGAGGTCTGAAGAGATGAAGGGAGTGCCTGGGAGCAGCACTAGAGGCAGGAGACCTCAGGAAGTGACTAACACTGCTCTGGCCCCACTTGAAGAGCACCGTAAGATGTTATGTGCTGCAGTACAGTGACTGTTCTCCCCCTCCCCTCTCCTAGATCCAGTCCTGGGCGAGCAGGCTCAGGCAAGGAAATCTACACACTTGAATCTCTCTCCATCTCTAATTTGGGACATCCCCAGCATCCCCACCTTGCCTGATGACTTAAATTACAGGTGATGCACATGGGGCTCCCTACAGCATCACCCTTTCACATTGTCCCACATGTGCATTGTATATGACCACCAAATACCTCTCTCAAGCAATCCTGTACTCCTGGACCAAAGAAGAGGACTTCCTCCTTGCATTTAAGGGCAATCATGCACACCCTCTGGTAGAGGAAATGCTGCTCTTCCTTCAAGAAGGAAGGTTCTATGGTTCTATATTCTCTCACATTCACACATGGGAGTTTATCTTTTCTTTCTGATTTAAATCCCATCATATGATGGTGAGATTAAGCAATCTGGGCTTTGGGGTCATATCTACTATTTACTAATTATTAACTTATTAAGTCTTTTTCACATAATTTCTTTATATTTCCATTCCTCATCTATGAAATGGGTAGCAATACTTAGACTGCCTATACAAAGAGGGTGTGGAAAGAAAAGTCCTCTGTAAATTGGAAAATGCTATAAAATGGGAGCTGCTATTATGATTTAGCAGAGTATGTCCCTCTTTCCAGTCCTCAGTAGGAGATGATTTGCCCAGCCATCCCCTGAAAAGACCCCTTATCACACACATAGTGTAATTCTGATGTCCTCTCACCTCGACATTTGATGAAACCCATCACACCTTTAGGAAACCATCTCTCAGTCCTGATGATTTTCCCAAAGCTAGTGGATGTGATGAAAGATAGACCTGAAATACTATACATAGTCTCTTACATGCTCCTGTATGTTAACAGTTCTTCTTTCTGGAGTGACTGTCTCTGCTGTCCAAGTCCTTCGGGACAACCCTTTGCCTTACCACAAACACTTCACTGAGTTTTGTTTATCTGGAGAGTAGCCTGGCTCTAGACCCAAAGAAACATGGTTTTCTCTCTTGAGATCACTGCTGGCTTGAACATCTACCAATGACAGGCCAAGTGGGACTAGCCTGACACGGTGCCACTGAAGGACTAATGATAGAATATCAGAGGAGGACACAACTTTAGAAATCCTTCGACCTCATCATCTTAAAGTTATACACACTAATTTCTAGGGAGTAAAAGGAACTTTTTCAGCTGAAAACATCAGGTTTCTGATAGATTCTTAATCACAACCACAGTGCCTACCAGACAGTAAAGTTTCATATTCTTCTTGACACTGGGAAGGCTAGAATTTTCAAGCTGGAAGTTGCCTCCATGGCCATTTAGTGAAAGGTGCAATGATCCAGGGGACTATGGGTAACAACCCCGATATGTGGACCAACTATGGAATCTGATGCATCCCAAATCTACCAGGACTGCTGGGACCCTTGACATTAGGGGCTTTCTTCTTCACACAGAAGAGAAGCTGACCCCACCAAAGGAAGCCATTGATCTGCTCTTGACTTTTCCTTTTGGCATATCCTGGATCCCTTTGACTGTTAATCTGTGGAAGAATGTGGATCTCTTCTCAGAAGCGTGTGTTTGAATGCATAAAGTGAGACACAAAGGGTTATAAAAAGAATCAATTATAGTACAATAGAGTAATACAAACCAAACCAAACAAATTCGTGGAGTGAAACTCCTTTGAAAGTGATGACTGTAGGGGGCCAAACAGAATAAAGGTGAGAGGGGCAATCTTCACTCCTCTATGAGTATGCCAATCCAAGGTGCACGGATCATGTGGGCAATTGACAGCAGCCAAATACATCAGTAATGACTTGTATATAAGCAAATTCAAATCCTTGATAGCAATCCTAGAAATCTGAGGTGTACAAATATTCCTATAAATAGGATGAGACTAGACTGAGAAGGAGCTGAGGGGAAGGAGGGAGGGAAGTAGAGGGAGGGAGAGAGAGAGAGAGAGACAGACAGACAGAGAGAGAGAGGCAAAGAGACAGAAGCAAAGACACTGAGAGACATACAGAGAGATATGCAGAGAGAGACAGAGACAGAAAGGTAGAGACAGAGACACAGATACAAAGAGAGACAAAAAGAAACAGAGACAGAGAGAGTTACAAAGAGAGATACAGAGAGAGAGAGAGACAGAGACAGACACATAGAAACAGAGTCATAGAGATACAGACAGAAAAACAGAAACAGAGTTAGAGACAGACACAGACAGAAATACACATGTATACACATGCACATGTGTGTGCACACATACAAAGACACACAGACACCCTGAGACTGACAGAGACATAGACAGGGAAACAGAGAGAGACAGAGACAGAAAGGCAGAAACAGAGACAGAAATGTAGAGACAGAGTCACAGATATAAACAGAGTAAAAAAGATAAAGAGACAGAGTTACAAAGAGACATACAGAGACAGAGAGATACAGAGAGAGAAATAGAGACAGAGAGAGAAACAGAGACAGTTACAAAGAGAAATACAGAGATGGAGAGATACAGAGACAAAGAAACGGAGACGGAGACAGAGAAACAGAGACAGAGAAAGACACTGAGAAACTCAGAGTCATAGAGATAGAGGTGGAAAAACAATAGGAGAGAGGCAGAGACAGACACAGACAAAGAGACAGACACATGCATGCACACACCCTGAGAATGGCAGAGGCTTAGAGAGACAGAGAAACAGAGGCAGAGAGACAGCCACAGAGAAAGAGACATAGACACAGAGGCAGAGATAGACGGACAGACAGACAGGCAAAGACTAGAAAGCAATTAAAGTCAAGCCATTGCAACCATGAAGGCAGAAGATGCAGGTCTTGTGAAGGACTTAGAGTCTGATCAGATACGAGAGGAGACACCAAGGTCATCTATTGCCTCCTGGGCCATCACTTGTCATCTTGACTTTTGGCCTGCCATTAAACTTTGATGGCTCTGGAAGACAGGGTGAGGCTGATGACTTTTTGCAACTCTGAGTCCCTTAAATCCGGTTTAAGTACAAGTCAAGACATTACTCCATTATGTCATTGCTTCTCCTTGAAAATAAAATGTGAACAATATCAACATTTGTATAAAAGAGTTAAGAAAAATATCAGCATGGCAGGGAGTCTTGGTGGAATCACTGGTTTCTATACATGAGAACTTTTATCTGTTTGGCTAATAGTAATGGTTTAAAGTTTCCACTTTCCCACTACAAATTTTAATAGGAATAAAGTGAATGACAAAAAAAATTGATTGTATACTAATATCTTTTAAAAATGTCATTTGGCAGTGTACTTTACATAATTAAAAAAAAGAATGAAATGAAGGACTGATTTAAGATTCTGATTTTTTTGGTACTTAATTCATGAACAACTTTCAAAGTAATTTCCCATTCCTTATTGCCCTGTGTGGAAAGAGAAGAAAGAGAAGAAAGGAAGAAAGAAAAAAGAAAGAAAAGAAGGAAGGAAAGAAGGAAAGAAGAATGGAAGGAAGGAAGGAAGGAAGGAAGGAAGGAAGGAAGGAAATCTAATTGTCCAGCTAGAAGTTTGGTCCCTAGTGGACAGCTCCTTCTCTACTCACAGAGCATGCTGTTTATCCTTCACTCTTCTTAAAAAATAATTAATTTTTATATTTAATTTTAGTCTACAACATTCAGTTCCACAATCTTTTAAGTTTCAAATTTTCTCTCTCTCCTTCTCCTCCCCCTCCCCACCACAGCGGCATGTAATCAAATATAGGTTCTGTAAATACCTTCATGTTGAACATTAGTCATGTTGTAAAGGATTATAACCACTGGCTGAACAATTAAAAAGAAGGGATAAAACAAAACAAAACACAAATGAGAGAGAGCAAATAGTTTGCTTCAATCTGCAGACTCTGTAGTTCTTTCTATGATTGTGGATATCCCTTTCCATCATGAGTCCTTTGTAGTTGTCTTCTAATCTTGTATTGCTGAGAGGAGTCCAGTCTATCAAAGTTAGTCATCACACATACGATGTGTCTGTAATTGTGTACAAAGTTCTCCTGGTTCTGCTCTCCTCACTCAGCATCAGTTTATATAAGTATCTCCAAGTTATTATGAGGTACGTCTGCTCCTCATTTTTTATAGCATAGTAGTATTCCATTACATTCATATACCACAACTTGTTTAGCCATTCCCCAATTGATGGGCATCCCCTTGACTTCCAATTCTTTGCCAGCACAAAAAGAGCTGCTATAAATATTTTTGCACATATTGGTCTTTTTCACACTTCTGTGATTTCTTTGGAATACAGCCTCAGAAGTTGTATTGCTGGGTCATATGCCTTTTCGGCATAGTTCCAAATTGCTCTCCAGAATGATTGGATTAGTTCACAACTCCACCAACAATGCATTAGTATTCCAATTTTTCCACATCTTCTTCAGCATTTATCGTTTTCCTGTTTTGCCATCTTAGCTGATCTGACTGGTGAGATGTGGTACCTCAGAGTTGTTTTGATTTGCATTTCTCTAATCAATAGTGATTTAGAGAATTTTTCATATGCTTATAAATGTCTTTAATTTCTTCCTCTGAAAACTGTCTGTCCATATCCTTTGACCATTTATCAATTGGGGAATGACTTGTATTCTTAAAGATTTGACTCAATTCTCTGTATATTTTAGAAATGAGGCCTTTATGAGAAACACTGGTTGTAAAAATTCTTTCCCAATTTCAGACTTCCCTCCTAATCTTGGTTACATTGACTTTTTTTGCACAAACACTTTTTAATTTAATGCAATCAAAATGATCCATTTTGCTTTTTATAATGTTCTCTAACTCTTGTTTGGTCATAAAATCTTCCCTTCTCCATACATCTGACAGGTAAACTATTCCTTGCTCTCCCAGATTGCTTCTACTATCAGCATTTATACCTAGATCATTCACCCATTTGGGCTTGAGTTTGGTATATGGTATAAGATCCTGATCTACACCCACTTTCTTCCATACTATTTCCCAGCTTTCCCAGCAGTTTTTTTTTCAAGTAGTGAGCTCTTATTCCAGAAGGTGGGGTCTTTGGGTTTATCAAACAGTAGATTACTATAGTCATCGATTGCTGTGTCTCATGTACTTATTCCACTGATCCACTACTCTACTCCTCAGGCAACACCGCGTGGTTTTGGTGACTGCTGCTCTGTAACACAGACTGAAGTCTGGTGTGGCCAGGCCGCCTTCCCCAGCATTTCTTTTCACTAATTTCTTTGATATTCTTGACCTCTTGTTCTTCCAGATGAATTTTGTTACTATTTTTTTTAGCTCTGTAAGATAATTTTTTTGGTAGAGTGATTGGCATTACGCTAAATATGAAATTTAATTTAGGCAAAATTTTCATTTGTATTATATTAGCTTGACCTAGTCAAGAGCAACTGATGTTTTCCCAGTTTTTTAGATCTGACTTTATTTGTGTGAAAAGTGTTTGGCTATGGTGTCCATATAGGTCCTGAGTTCATTTTATAATGTCTACAGTAACTTTAAATGGAATTTCTCTTTCTATTTCTTGTTGTTGGATTTCATTAGAAATATATAAGAATGCTGAGGATTTATGTGGGTTTATTTTATATCCTGCAACTTTGCTAAATTTATTATCTCAAGAAGTTTTTTTTTTATTTGATTCTCTAGCATTCTAAGGAGGTAAGTAGAATTTTAGAGGAGGTAGATATGGTAGAACCTCTGGAGAAAATTGAATGGGGATAAAAGGGAATATACCTTCTCAGTGGTACATGGCACATACACAAAAATTGACCATGTGCTAGGGCATAAAAACCTCACAATTCAGTGAAGAAAGGCAGAAATATTGAATACATCCTTCTCAGATCATGATGCAGTAAAAATTATATGTAATAAAGGGCCATGGAAGGATAGACTAAAAACTAATTGGAAACTAAATAATTTAATCCTCAAGAATGAGTGGGTCAAACAAGAAATTACAGAAACAATAAGCAACTTTTTTCAAGAGAATGACAATAATGAGACAACATACCAAAACTTGTGGGATACAGAAAAATAAGTTCTTAGGGGTAGTTTTATATCCCTGAAGGCATACATAAATAAAATAGAGAAAATGGAGGTCAATAAATTGGGCATGCAAATGAAAAAGCTAGAAAAAGAACAAATTGAAAACCCCCAATTAAATACTAAATTGGAAATACTGAGAACCAAAGGAGAGATTAATAAAATTGAAGCTAAGAAAACTATTGAATCAATAAATAAAACTAAGAGCTAGTTTTATGAAAAAAAAACAATAAAATTGATAGACCTTTAGTCAATATGATAAAAGAAAAGAAAGAAGAAAACAAAATTGCTAGTATCAAAAATGAAAAGGGTGAATCTACCTCCAATGAAGAATAAATTAAAATAATAATCAGGAATCATTTTGCCCAATTGTATGCATACAAATTTCACAATCTTAGTGAAATGGATGAATATTTACAAAAAATAAGCTGCCTAGATTAACCGAAGAGGAAATAAAATACTTAAATAAGCCCATTTCAGAAACAAAGAAATTGAATAAATCTTCAATGAAATCCATAGGAAAAAATCTCCAGGGTCAGATGGATTTACTAGAGAATTCTATCAAACATTTAAAGAATAATTTATTCCAATACTTTACAAACTATTTGGGAAAATTGGGGAAGGAGTCCTACCAAATTCTTTTTATGACACAAATGTGGCACTGATACCTAAATTGGGAAGAGAAAAAATGGAGAAAGAAAATTATAAACCAATATACCTCATGCAAAAATTTTAAATAAAGCATTAGCAAAAAGACTGCAGCAACTTATCATGACAATAATACACTTTGATTAGGTAGGATTTTTTCCAGGAATGCAAGGATGGTTCAATATTAGGAAAACTATCAGTATTATCAATCACATCTGCAATAAAACCAGTAAAAACCACAGGATTATCTCAATAGATGCAGAAAAGACTTTTGACAAAATACAACACCCATTCTAATTAAAAACACTAGAAAATATAGGAATAAGTGGAGCCTTTCTTAAAATAGTAAGTAGCATCTATCTAAAACCATCAACAAGTATTATATTTAATAGGGAAAAACTAGAAGCACATCCAATAAGATCAGGGGGTGAAACAAGAATGCCCATTACCACCCCTCTTATTCAACTTGGTGCTAGAAATGTTAGCAGTAGCAATAAGAGAAGAAAAAGAAATTCAAGGAATCAAATTAGGCAAAGAAGAGACTAAGCTATCATTCTTTGCAGATGATATGATGATATACCTAGAGAATCAAGTAAAAAACTACTTGAGATAATAAATAAATTTAGTAAAGTTGCAGAATATAAAATAAACCCACATAAATCCTCAAGATTCCTCTATATTTCTAATGAAATCCAACAACAAGAAATAGAAAAAGAAATTTTATTTAAAGTTGCTGTGGACATTATAAAATATTTGGAAATCTATCTGCCAAAACAAGCCCAGGACCTGTATGAACACCGTTACCAAACACTTTTCACACAAATAAAATCAGATCTAAAAAATTGGAAAAATATCAGATGCTCATGGCTAGGTTGAGCTAATATAATAAAAATGACAATTTTACCCAAATTAAATTACATATTTAATGCCATAGCAATCAGTCTATGAAAAAATTGTCCTTCACTCTTGAAGAGGACCATAATATCAGGGAGGTGATGCCATGTTAGGAGCCATGTGATACAAGCTCAGTGATTTACCGGTTTCTTCAGCTCTTCCTCTGTTTCAAATCACTGCTGGTTACCGATGTTGACAGAAATGTCCTCTCCATTCATCATTTTTCTTCAGGCTTAAAAATGGTTCTTGAGTTATTTGAAGGATTTATCTCAAGACTTTGTTTTCTTGTTCAAGTTGAAAAAAAATTGACCTGTCCTTGCAACCTGCTGTTTTCAATTTCAACGGCTTTCCCCATTGTTGCTGCCATTTCAGTAATTTGGCCCATGTATCCTTGTAACTCTTTGGAACATTGCTTCTTGAATTTCTTTATAACGTTGGGCTCATTCTTTTTGCTGGCCATTAGTGATGGAAATATCTGCTCTTGGTACTTGCTCCTTGTTAGTTCTAAAGCAGACTGGTGTTCTCCAAGAGATGGACGTAAATCTTTATTTTCTTGTGGCAATGTTCTGATTTGCCCATTTTCTCGTTGAATTCCCCTAACTAATGTAGATTGTGGTAGATGTCTTGCAACCTACATTCATGAAATTCTTCATACAGTTTCTTTATGCTTGCTTGTTGAGCACTATGGTTTGTTTATTCAGAGATTCCCTAGCATTGTCATGGTCTCTTAATTGTCTAAGTGCTTTAGCACTGACAAGAGCTTTTCCAGTGGTTCAGCTCATTTTCTCATCTCCCTCACAGTCAAGGCTGTTGCCTCTGTCTCCAGGTCCAGTGGCGGACTGACTTCTGGTAGGGCCCCTCCTGCCCCAGGAGGGAAAGGCTCCACTCTTCTCTAAGGGGTCACTCTGCCCAGGCTAGGTCACTTCAGCACATAACAGCAGAACCAGACAGAGCCAGCAGTGAGAGGATTGCAGAGGGAGGGGATCAACCAACTTCAACAATGATGTTTTTTAAATAAAAAAGAGGAAAAGTTTAACCAACATTCATAAAAAAAAAAAGTCTGACATGACATTTTCCCTTGTCTGCATCAAGTTCTTATGGATAGTGGGCACGACATGAAAGCATAGAAGTTGTTGTTCAGTCATGTCCAACTCTACCATGGATAGTCCCATGAGGCTTTCTTGGCAAAGATACTGGAATGACTTACCATTTCAGTGTGTCCCCATTTTATAGATGAGGAATGACTTTCCCAGAGTCATACAGCTAGGTAGTGTGTGAGGCTATATTTGAACACAAGTTGCCTTCTGGGTGTTAGGGATGGATGAGTTAATCCCTTGTTCAGTTGTACTGGCTCTTCTCATGGAATGGAATTTCCTGGATATTTTCCTGCTAATGATTATAGTTCCTCCTCTATTTTTCCTGGAGACTTCCATTCCAACTGCAAAACTAGCCATGGCCATCACCATACCAATGCCTTAACATTCATTCAGAACTGACAGCTGGCATAGCATCTGATGAACCTCAGTGCATCCTAAAATGACATGGCCACCTGACTTGTGCCACTCTTGGTCAGGTCTTCTTATGCAGTCGACATAGGGTGTCCAGCTAACCTTCTGGGAGCCTTCCTCTCATTCCCTTGACTTCACAAGCTGCCACTGGAGGACCCAGCCTATTCTTTAATTGCCCTTGCCATATGCCAACCATCTTTTTCAGTAATATATTTCTTTAGAACCTTTCCATACATCACTCTTTCTATGTGGTCTTCTATTTGTAAGGTTTTATAAAAATATGGAACTACTGTGACTGCACAGAACAGCCTGCTTATTCCACTCATATGTCCATTGATTATGTCTAAGGTGTCCTGCATGTAGCTTGTTTGTAAATTATTGTTTGTTACCTCTCCCACTAGACTGTGAGCTTCTGGAGAGCAGATTGTCTTGCCTTTCTTTGTATCTTAAATACTTAGCACAGTGACTGTCACATACTTAGAACCTAATAAATGTTTATTGACTGAATCAGTGACCTTTGGATGATCATCAACTTCACTGCTTCTGGCAATGTCATTTTTTAAGACTCATAGTCATACAAAATACCAGAAAATATTAAAATATGCATAATTTAAAAGATAGGTCTTCATTTCAGGAAGAAACTTACAGTCTTTATATCTTAAAGTTATTCCAGCCCACTCTCCTATTACCTCACTCTGAGTGAGTACCTAAAGAGGTCTTAGCCTAAAAGGGCCATGGTCTCCCACTGTATCCTGGACCATCTCCAGTCATCCTAATGAATATCTGGCCATTGGACCCAGATGGCTCGGGAGGAGAAAGGGAGGCTGGTGACCTTCCACAGCCCTCCCTCATTCAAGTCCAAGTCAACAGCAGTCATGTCATCATTTCCCTGGTGCCATTATCCTCTTCAAAAACTAGGGACAAATACAACAACAACCTATTCCTGATTATTATGGAATGAGAAAAGGAAACAAATATTTAGGATTACTGCATGCCAGGTGCTGTGCTGAGCTCTTATAAATATCTCATTTGATTCTCACAACAACCCACTGATAGAGAAAATAATTCATTTTAAATATCTTTGCAGAGCTTTCCCACTTTTCCATCTGTCTGACAACTCTTCAGAAAGGTTTGTTTAGGAAGATCTCATATCAAGATGATTTTTAAAAAGTCTTAATAATCACCAACACACACCAACATCTCAATGTACAAAGAAGAAAGATAAAAAAGCTGTGGGCTTGTGTAGAGTTTATAAAAATTACACATATATATGTAAATTATAAATTATATATCCATATCAGTCTATCTTTACATGAAACATATAAATTATGTGCTACGCTTTGTACATATTATATTTTGTATCACTGATGTGAAGGCTGCTGAGCCCTTTTCAGGGTTGCTTACCCAACTTTGGTGTTCATCTGTCACCCAACTCTCACCTGTGGCTCCAAGAAGCTATAACATGTTCAATGGCCACATCTCAGTAAAACCATCTTGGCAGATGGACTAAACCAGGTTGAGGGTGACTGACAGACCAACAGGTTGAGTTATGGGGATGTCTACTTCAAGCATGTGAAAAATGTCCTCTGGTAGAATAGCAGAATAAGATTGGTTGTTGATTGTTGTCTTTTATTCTCAGAGAAGAACAAAATGATATCTCTATGTTGCAGTCAAGGTACAGTGTGTTGGACTATGGTTAAATAGACCAATATAAGCTTGGAAGGCTACCACAAATCTGGCATAACTAGTTCATATAAACATTTTGAGTGCCTCATCTCACTATCAATTCCACAGTTCTTCAGAAAGTCCTCAGGAGTATATCACACATTCCATGTAATGAAGGTGAATGGAATCATATTTGCAAAAGTTTTTGTATATATTTTTTGAGTTTTTACTTCTGTGTGGGATCTTCACCTGCTGGGGAAGAGGACAGGGTTGGGTAAAGCAGGCAAATTTAGGGCTCTTTTTCTAGCTCTTTCCTCATGGAAGACCTGTCTTCAGTGCAGTGAGATGCCCCTTTGGCCTGTGATGCCTGTGTGTGGGCCTGTGACTACTGCCTGTAGCGTATCTGCATCAGCTGTTTCATCACTTGCCTGTCATCACAGGATTTTGAGGTAGGTAAAATTGTAAAATGGTATGGGTGGTGTCTTTTGCTTCATGCATGAATTAGATTTAAGTGAGGTAGAGTTGCATGAAAACATCAATCTCATTCTCTCTTCCAGTCACCAGAGTCCACTGGTGAGACAAAGTGAAAATGATTGGTGATGGCTCAAGATTCACTGGATGACTTTGGAGTCTGATGTCTGACCAAGCTCTAAGTGCTCTACCACACCTGCTCCAGCTGCCTTCATGGTCCATGGAACAAATTGTTCTTCTCTGCCCATTCTACCTTCAGTGGGAGAGGGGGGGGGTGAAGGGAATCTCATACACAGAAAAGGTCTGTGGTTAGCCTGTTGGCCAAAATGATTTACTGGGATGTGGCTACTGCACATTCTACAGCTTCTTGGAGCCTCAGATGAGAGTTGGGTGAGAAGTGGACACCAAATGTGGAAAGCAGCCCTAAAAAGGAATCCTCAATCCTCACACCAGACATACCAGTCTTTCCTGAATATCTTATACCTCAGGCAGGTAAGAACATTATGTTGCATACATATCCCACTTCTATCCTGCAGTAAGGTAAGATTTCCTGCCAAAATTAAATAACATGGGACAGACTTTGTAAACCTAAAAACCCTACTTAAATTATTATTATATAATTAACAATAATGATAGTGATGATAATTATTAATCATATCAATGAATAACAATGACAATAATACCAATTTATTATAATTTCTGGTATTGTATGGTGACCTGATCATGAATAAATGATTCTAGGTTCAATCATACATTCACCACTTAATAACATAATAATATTTAAAGCTCTAGGTTCAATCTTGCATTCATTTAACAAAGCAAATTTTAAGTGTATACTAAATGCCAAGCACTGTGCTCAGAACCAGGGATTAAATAAAAATTAGTCTTTGACATTAAAGAGTTGTTGTTTTAAATAAGGCTGATTTATTATACTCAGAAAAATAAAATGCCAAAGTGTCAAAAGAATTAGGGGATCTAGTTAAGGAGATAGTTTCAGATATCTTTGAAAAATGGTGGAGAACGAATGGAAGGAGTGACGCAGGACTGGGGACAAGCAAATGTCACCATTTTGTTCCTATGCTGTTTATTTGGCTTTATGAATTCCATACCATATTGGTAAGGTTAAGTATGTCTGCTTATCTGAGTAACTCCAGTATACCAATGTCATATGACTAGAGCTCACTGAAATATATCAGATCACATTCCATCGAGGAAGGAAGCAACATGATCACAAATTTCTGAATGCATGTAGCAAAGCTGTAAATATCTCTCTTCTCCTTATCATGAAGCTTCTACACAAAGGAATCAACATACATCTCCATTTCTTCACTAGTCTTTTTCTCAATGGGATGTGCTGTGTGTTTGTGGAAGACTAGTACCTTTGGTGTGAGGGTTGTCAAGCACTTTTCAGGGCTGCTTTCCACCTTTACTGTCCATCTGATGCACATAACTCTCACCTATGGGTCCAAGAACCTGTAGCATGCCTAGCAGCAGCATCCCAGTGAACCATTTTGGCAGACAGTCTAAACCAGGTTGAGAGTAACTGAGGGTTCTCAGACTGGTTGTTGAGTTAGGGGGTTATCTACCCCAAGCATGTGATGACTTCACTAGGTGGAATGGGTGGATGAAAATAATATGATCCAAAGGCCATGAAGGCAGCTGAAAGGAGGCTCTGTGGAATTCTTAGAGATTAGTTAGACATCAAAGATGCCAATGCATTTTGGACCACCACCAGTCATCTTGACTGATGTGCCATTGGAGTATAATGACTCTGGAGAAGAGAGTGAGGCTTATGAGTTCATGCAACTCGGCCTCAGTTAAATCCAGTTTACACACAAATAAAAAGACACCACTCATACCATTTTACCATTTTTTGTCTATCTCAAAGTCCTGTGGTGACAGGCAAATGATGAAGCAATGGGTGTGAATACCTTGGGAGTTGTAGTCACAACCCTGCACATAGGCAGCCCAAGCCATAGGGTTGTTTTCTTACTGGAAGCAGCAGTGGGATTCAACAGCCCCCTGGGGGTCTGAACAGCCTTTTAAGGACCACACTGCTCACCTCCTAGTGTGAAGAAGGGGCTAGAAAAGGTGCCCTAAAATTGTCTGCTTACCCAACCCTTGCCTGATTACCACAGCAAATAGGGATCACACCCTGTGGTTTAAATGCAAAAAAAAATATACAAAACCTTCTACAAAGATGGTTCTTCTCACCATTGGCACATGGAATGTGTTTATAGATAACACAAAATCCAGGAGACAGGAAAGATGAACAGTTCTTGTTGCAAGAGACTTCAGCAAGTAATTGCATCTAAATAGCAGCCCCTGAGTGAAACAAGGCTGGCAAATGAAGCCCAGCTTATCAAAGTCAGAGCGGGATACGCATTTTTCTGGAATAGCCACAGTGAAGGGGAATGCCATGAACTTGGTGTAGGTTTGGCAATCAAAAGTAATCTAGTTAATAAGTTTGTATGCCTACAAAAAGGAATGAATGACAGGTTCACAACAATGCAATTTCCACTTGCAGGAAAATGCTGTGTCACCATCATCAGTGTCTATTCTCCTACTATGATGAAGTCTGATGAGGTAAAAGAAAAATTTTATGAAGACCTGGAGACCCTTAATATCCGTGTGCCAAAAGAGGACAAGGTCAGTGTTTGGGAGGCTCTGAAGGAAAGTGTGGGAGAGAAGAGTTACTAGGTTGCCTACCAAACTGAAGTTCTACAGAATCATTGTGCTGATGTCATTGTTGTATACTTGTGAAACCTGGGCAGTCTACCAGCACCATGTCAGTTGAATTGCTTCCATATGAATTGTCTTAGAAAGATTCTGAAGATCATCTGGCAGGATAAGGTACCAGACCCTGAGGTCCTTACTCAAACTAAACTGCCAAGTATTCAAACTCTACTGCAGAAAGCACAACACAGATGGGTTGGTCATGTTGCTCAAATACAAAATGTATGTTTTCCAAAGAGATTATTTTATGGAGAACTCATACAGGACAAGTATTCACATGCTGGTTGGAAGAAGTGATACAAGGACACTCTCAAGGTCTCTCTTGAGAACTTTGGAATTGATTGTGTGACATGGAAGACACTGGCAAAGGACTGCTCAGTATGGCATGCCTATATCAAAGAAGATGCTGTGCTCTATGAGCAAAGTGGAGCTGAAGTATTTCAAAAGAGTTGTGAGATACACAATTTTAAAGAATCCACCCTGAATGTTCATATGGATTATTTGTACCGGACCTGTGGTAGAGCATTTGGAATTTGTATTGGTCTGATCAGCTACAGTTGGACATGCTGTAACTTGACTTTAACGTAGTGATGTGATTTGGTCCTCTTTGAGAATGAAAGACAAGAACCAGTCCTTCTTTTCTCAGTGCTTTGTATTCTGACTTTCATTCTCACAACTCTGTTGAACTATTCTTTGTATAATCATTAATAATGTCCTTTGGAAATTAATCCAATGGCCTTCCTCAGTCATTTTCGTATTGATCTTTGAAGACTCTATGTTGATCACTTCCTTTCTGATAGTTTTTTCTTCTTTTACTCTTTGAAAGCATACTCTCATGGGTCTCCTATGTCTTTGTATATTTCTTTTTTTAATCTAGGTCTCTTTTTCTTTTAATCTAGGTCTCTTATCCTTTCTGCCTATACAATATTATTTATATGTGTGATAATGCCTACTTCCACTAATTCAATGATCATTATAATATTTAATTGCCAAATTTACATTCCTAGCTTGTTCTGGAAAATAGACATAATTAAAGGTCAGTTCCCTATATAAAATGAGATGCTTCTAAGCCATTCAATCATAAAGCAAAGGAGATACATTTAAGTCATTTAATTTAACAAGACATTTATTTAAGTCATCAAGCAAGGAGATATACAAGAAGATACTGTGAGTTGATACAGCTGAATGAAGTTCTCTTGCCTCTGAGTTTCCCATTGTGGGATAACGCAACCCTCTCCTACCTTTTCAGTCTTCTTACTCCTCAATATAGCTCTGCATCATTAAATCTAATTCACTTGCATGTCAAGACATAACCCTCCTGATGTGACTTCTCCTCTTTGAGAATGAAGGATAAATAACCATCTGTGAGTGGTATTAGCTGCCATCTGGACACTTAACTGGCCACTTCTAGTTATTTCCTCCCTCCTCTCCCTCCTCCTTCTTCAACCTCCCTCCTCTTCTGCTCTCTCCGAAGGAATATAAATTTCAATCACTCATACTTTGTAAGATATGATGGGGTTTTGGAGGTAGATTCCCCCTCTACTTATTTATTCTATCATTGCTTTGTTTTCCAAAATCTAGGATAATTAACTCTTTCGTCTCATGTAGTTTTCACTTATGATTTCTTGAAATATAGCTCAGGAAAACCAAGCTTTGATGAAGCCTATTGGGATTCAAAAGGAGCTACTTGACTTTGTCATTAAATCCAAACCACTTTGGCTCTCACTGATTGGGCAATAATGGGCCCCAACCCTAGTCTCACTTGCTCATTGTTTGAGTTTTGATGACTCAGAGTGAATGTAAATAGCAAAATTTCTGTTCTGGCCAGAAACTCGAGGGTCTTTAGCTCCCAGACTGATTCTTTTGTGAAGGCAGACTAGGCCATCTTTTGCCTCAATGCTTGCCTGGTCTTTAATCACTTAAAGGGTGTTGTCTCAGAAAAACTGAGACCTCAGGCAGACCTTAGCTTAAAAAGGTCAAGATCTCCCACTGAATCTGGGGCCATCAACAGTTGTTCAGACCTATGTCTTCCCACTGGACTCTGATGATTGGAAGAAAGAGTGAGGCTGAAGACTTTGCACAGGCTTCCCTCACTTAAACCCATTTCATGAGACATCAACCTTCTGTTGTCATTGATCTTATTTGAGAATTAAGGACAAAGAAGAAGAAGAAGAAGAAGAAAAAGAAGAAGAAGAAGAAGAAGAAGAAGAAGAAGAAGAAGAAGAAGAAGAAGAAGAAGAAGAAGAAGAAGAAGAAGAGCAACCACAATAACCCCACTGTGGCTATCAGCCAATTTTCAGAGCCAAACTCCAGCCTTCATGGATATTTTTAAAAAGGAGACACAGCAGTATTTCATAGTGTTTTATTTTTTCCAATTATAAGTAAAGACACTTTGTAGTGTTTATTTTAACATTCATAGAAGGGAATCTGAAACATCTCTTTAGAAAAACAACTGATTTGGAGAACAGATTGAAGAAAGACAATATGGAAATTGTCAGTCTACCTGAAAGCTATGATCAACAAAAGAATCTTGGTACAAAATTACAAGAAATTATTAAAGAAAATTGCCCTGAAGTTCTAGAACAAGAAGGTAAAGCAAAAATAAAAATAATTCACCTATCATCACCTGAAAGAGATCCGAGGAAGAAAACAGAGGAATGTCATAGTGAAGTTTCAAAACTCCCAGTAAAGTAAAAATATTGCAGGCAACAATAAAAAAAAATACTGTGGAAAAACAATCAGGATTTCACAAGACCTAGAAGTTTCTATACTAAAAGAACATAAGTCTTGGAACATTAATGTTTTTGTCCTTCAATTCTGAAGAAGCTCATGGAAGCAGGGAATTGATGCCATGACCTGCAGTTGACTTTTATTTGAGTGAGGGAGAGCTGTCCAAGGTCACCAGCCTCACTTTTTCCTCCAGAGTCATCTGGATCCAGTGACCAGATATTCATCAAGATGACTGGAGATGATCCAGGATGCAATGGGAGGGAACATTATATTTCAAAGAGCAAAGGAACTGAGGTTGCATCCAAGAATAACCTACCCAGCAACTTTGAGTATAAGCCTGAATGAAAAGAAATGGACATTTGATGAACTGAGAAACTCTTAAGTATTTGTAACAAAAAGACCAGAACTCAATGGAAAATTTGATGTAAAAGATCTAGAAGAAATATAAGGAAATAATTAAAGACTAATTATAAGGCAATGGTTAAGGTCAAATTCTTTATATATGATACATGAATATGTTATCAATATTAGTAATTAGTAGTTATTATTAGTAATAGTAGTTTGAAAGAAAGGATGGGGCAGAGTTGTGTATGATGATATGATTCTAAAAGATAAAATTGGGAAGGAAAAGGTTAAAAGGAAAAATTGTCTCATGAAAATGGGTCATGAAAGGAAGAATTAATATAGAGGGAAGCAGGTGGGAATGGAAGGCTGGTAATACTGGAATCTTATTCTCATTTGGGTTGAAGAGGAAACAACATATCCATCCGAAGAAATTTAGAAGTCTTCTGAATTTCTAGAAAGGCAAGAAAACTGGGGGATAGAAAGGGAGGGACTTTTAGAAGAGTGGTTAAATAAGGAATAAGAGAGTAAAAGGTGAAGATAAGGTTATAGTAATAGGATAAAAAGAGAGTCCAAGAAGGAAAATAGTAAAAATGAGATAGAAGGAAATTCACAAATAATGAGGTCAGTGATCTTAGAAAAACATGGAAAGACTTACATGAAATAATGAAGAACGAAATAAGCAGAACCAAGAGAACACTGTATATAGTAACAGCAATATTGTTTCTAAGAATGGGCAAATAACTTGCTTTGACTATTATTAATACCCAAATTAACTACAAAGGACATATAAAGAAAGATGCTATCTGCATCCAGATAAAGTACTGATAAATAAAAGTATGTATAAAATAATTTTACATACATTTACCTACATATACCTATTTGTGACTAATGGTAGCCATCACTAGGGGAGAGAGTAGAGGGGAGGGAAGGAAAAAAAAAGACACATATGATAATTTCATTGTACATTTGTGTATTTGAAAGGAGAAGTGCATAGTAGATTCGTAGTTTCATATGCAATCATCTTTTTTGTTGTTCATCATGGAGGTGCTTGTTTTATTCAATAAATTAAAAATAAAACAAAATATTTCTACCTCCACTTGGTCATGCTAGAAACTCATCCTTCCATGACCAGTGTAAGTGACAGAGACACAGATTTCTGCTCCATGTAAGGAAAAACTCCCTAATAATTAGAGCTCTCCAAAAGAGTAATGAATGGATTGGATCCATATAGAGGTAATAGATTCCTCCTCCCTGGGAGGTCTTCAAGAAAAGGCTAAGGTGACCCTTTAGGAGATGTATTGTATCATTCTGGAGAGCAATCTGGAACCATGCCTAAAGGGCTATAAATAATTGCATATTTTGACTTTGACCCAGTAATACCACTTCTGGGGTTGTATCCCAAAGAGATCATAGAAGTGGGAGGAAGACCCATATGTACAAAAATATTTATTGCAGCTCTCTTTGTAGTGGAAAAAACTGGAAATTAAGGGGATGCCCATCAATGGGGAATGGTTGAACAAGTTGTGGTATATGAATGTAATGGAATACTATTGTACTATAAGAAATGAGGAAGAGATGGACTTCATATTTACCTGGAGAGGCTTATGTAAACTGATGCTGAGTGAGAAGAGCAGAACCAGGAAACATTTGTACACAATCACAGACACATCGTATGTGTGACGACCAACCTTGATAAACTGGACTCTTCTCAGCAACACTATAAGACAACTCTACAAGTCTCGGGATGGAAGGAGATACCTACATTCAGAGAAAGATCTAGAAAGAGCAGAGTTTAAATGGAGGCTAAAGCAATCTACACGCTATCGTTCTTTTCCATGTTTGGTTTTGTTTCTTTGTTCCCATTGTTCATTCCATTGGTTATAACCCTTCTATACAACCAGACTAATGTCCAATGCGAAAGTATTTGCAGATCCTATACTTGATTGCATGCTGCATTGGGGGGGGGGGGGGAAGGAGAGGAGAAAATTTGAAACTCAAGGGATTGTGGAACTGAATCTTGTAAACGAAAAGTAAATGAATGAATCAAATAAAAAATAAATTAAAAAAAATAAAATTTCAAAGGGTAATGTAAAATTCTCAAACTAAAACTGATTGAATTTTTAACTTAAAAAAAAACTCTTTAATTTTTAAAATAAAATTTTGAATTCCAAATTTTCTCCTTCCCTTCCCTTGCTCCTCTCTAGGACAGTAAGCAATTTGGTATAGGTTATATATGTATAATCATGTAAAATTTATATCCATATTAATCAGACACAGAAGTATTAAACAGACAAGCCATTAGTTTCCTGAGCCTATTATATCCTGATAATGGTTTCAGTTGTTTTTCAGGAAAAAAACAACAAACAACTAACTTAGGGGCTGAAGGTTAGGATGTCATCCCCACCACACAATGCTTGTTGGTGACAAGGCTCTTACTTTCTTCCACCTTTCACAACTTAAAGAATTTTAGTGTTTCTATTGGTCAACACTGATTTTGGGGCTGTAAGAAACCTGACATAGACTATACTAAAGGAGGAAAAGAAAAATAAAGATAGAAGAACACAAAAATGCAACTAAGAAAAAGTAAACAAATGTAACAGCCACATGAAGAAGTGATAGATATGGGAGAATGAAGAGCAGAAATCCTGACCCTTTCACCCTCCTGCCAAAAGGATCAAATCCCAGATTTAAACAAGCATGGGGTGCCAAACATTTGCACTTCCTAAAATGGGTCTCCAAAAGTAAATGGATGAGCAGAAACATCCCTGATACCGAAGTGAAGAAAATAAGGTTCCTTGCATCCTCAGTAATCCTCATTATGAGTCATGGAGGGTTGCCCTATGCTACCAACCACTCAGTGTTCTCTGACTCACCAGCCAAGACTTCTCCCTCTCTTCCTCCCTTGTAGATCCATGGGGCCGAGAGGGGGATACTGAATCTTTGCCCCAGTACAGCCTTCTGAGGGATTTCTCTATTCAGTAGGGGCTGGGTAGACCCTTTCACCTCTCCCTTGCTGTCAGAAAGCATGCCATCACTTCATAATGCCACCTTTGGTCTTCCTGGCCCTCTTTCCTGCGGGTTTTGTACTGGAAAGAGTTTGGATGGGCCAATCACTTCTGATTATAGCAAACAAAGAGCTATGTTAAGTTTATCCTTTGCTACTGCCCCTGCTTATTCCCTCTGTACTTGCACTCACGAATCTGCCCATTCTGCTGCTACTGCTAGGACTTGACTCTGAGACGCTGCGCTGTGGTATAGTGTTGCTGGGGACTGACTGTGCTTGCTACTCCTCTCCACAAGTTGCCAGGGCAGAGTCACCAAACAAAACACAGACAAGTAAGAAAACAAAAAAAGGAACTTCTCTATACCATGACAGGGGCTTGATTTGGCATGTGTGGGCAGGGTCTGATTATGCCAATATAGAGGGGAATGTCAGGTGGGCAGACAGACAGAGAGAAAGATAGATGGAGAGAGAGAGAGAGAGAGAGAGAGAGAGAGAGAGAGAGAGAGAGAGAGAGAGAGATGGAGGGAGGGAGAGAGGGAGAAAGAGAGAAGGGAAGGGGAGAGAGAGAGAGAAAGAGAGAGAGAGGGAGGGAGAGACAGACAGACAGAGACAGAGACAGAGAGACAGAGACAGACAGAGAGAGGTAGAGAGATAGAAAGCGAGAGGGAGGGAGCCAGAAAGGGGAAGTTGACAGGGAGGGAGACAGAGACTCAGAGACAGAGAAAGTCAGTTCAGTTTGGATATGAGACTGGATATGAGCTACATTTTTTTTGAACTTTTTAAGCTGATTCTTTTTAGAAAATTTGTTCCCACCCACAATTACAGAAAGATCTTTGGGCTCCTGGGAAGAAGCAAGAAATTTCCTCACCAAGAGCCTCTCCACAAACTGCATGTGGTACAGTTTCCATTTGCCTCCCAAATGCCACAGAAAAAGTCTCAAGACAATTTTTTGGACTATGACTGTTGTACCTAAACCCAAATCTCAGGTCACTGCACACCACCTGATTTGTAGTCCACCATTAAGCCCCTTTTTGTCATAGCTTGAAACTGCTTAAGGCATGACTGGGTATATTGCTCAAGGCATAGTTCCCTGACTCCTCCTTCCCTAATCAGCATATTATATATTCTCTTTGAATCATTATAGTGTATAAGGTTCATTATGGTGCAAGGATCTTATCTAGGGACCACCCTGTCCTGTTCCACTGACCAAGCAGGGCCCCCACTCTCTTCACCCCAAACATGACCATCACCCCCAAATGCAAGAAGTTGTACAAATTCCACCATCAAGAGCTTGTTTTAATTTTCTTCAGGTATAATTAGTTGAGGTAGCTAGGTGATACAATAGATACAATGCCTAGCCTGGAATCAGGAAGGCCTGTGTTCAAACCTGGCCTCAGACGCTTACTAGCTATATGACCGTAGGCAAGTCACTTAACCCTCTTTGCCTCAGTTTCCTCATCTGTAAAATGAGCTGGAGAAGGAAATGGCAAACCACTCTAGAACGTTTGCCAGTAAAACTCCAAACTGAGTCACAAAGAGTTGGATAGACTGAAATGACTGAACAACAGCAGCAATAACACAGTTCATTAAGGATGACACAGAGTGCGTTCCCATCAGTCAGCCTCTCCTTCTGGAGAGGTCACGGACAACCAGAGTCTGGCAAGCAGCTGCCATCTAGAGGCATCATTATAAGAAGCACCAAGGGCCATCTAGGGTTGTCTTCCTCTGACACCCATCCCGCATTTAGATCACATCATTCTATTCCCAATGTGATGACTATACCAGTTATTCTGGTCTGGCCTGACTGAGGCCAGTGCTCTTAAGTTTAATGTGAATAAAGTAAGACACTTGTTGGCCATTCAACAGTTAACAAAAGCCTTACTCAGCTGTAGTAAGGGAAGGATACTCAATGAAGATATTTGATGAAATCCTTGCTAGTTGGTTTAACCAAATGAAGTCTCCCTGTCTATTATTTATCCATCATGGTCTGCCAGCTAAACCTCAAAGCCAGGGCGAATTCTTTTACTCAGCTAATCTGTTTGGGTTTTTTTTTTTGGAGGGGGGAAGGCAAGGCCATTGAGGTTAAGTGGCTTGCCCAAAGTCACACAACTAGTAAATGTCAAGTATCTGAGTCTGGATTTGAACTCAGGTCCTCCTGACTCCAGGGTTGGTGATCTATTCACTGTGCCACCTAGATGCCCCTACTGAGCTAATCAGAAAGTGATATTATCTACCTGTACTCTTCATCCTCTCAGTCAATAAAATCCTGAGCGTGGTCTCAGAATCTAATAAGGAAAAATCTAGGCCCACCTGCATTGGCAGAAGTTGGTTAGGATATTGTTCCTACCACACAGGTCAGCAAGATTGCACAACAGAGAGAGTACCAGGCCTGGAGTAAGGAAGACTCATCATAATGTATTCAAATCTGACCTTAGGCATGTAGTAACTGTGTAAATTACCATCTAAGTTACTTAACATTATTTGTCTCAGTTTCCTCATCTGTAAAATAAACTAGAGAAGAAAATGGCGAAGCACTTCAGTATCTTTGCCAAGAAAACCCCAACTAGGGTCATCAAGAGCCAGACTTGACTGAACAACAGAAAACTAAAAGCCCACCATGCAGAAGAAACTCACCTCTGAACACCACATCTCCATTTTCAACTCTCACTGGGCAACTCCACCAAAATGCAGCACTGTAACCTCCAATCATGGCCAAAATCTAAATGATAAATTCATATAACCCATATTTGAGTGAATGAATGAATACACCCTCCCTCTTGGAAATTTTTATTTTCATCTCCCTTATTCTGGTTTTCACTATCTCACTTGGATTATATCAACAGCCTCTTGAATAGTCTCCCATACTCCAAATCAATGTTTACACCACTATCAGGTTAATCATCTTATGCCTCCTTTCAATCAAAAACCTTTTAAAGCCTCCCATTGCCTGGCAATGAGTCTGAAACAAGTCTGTCCTTCCAGGGTTTCCATCTCCTGACACCCAATCTGTGTTTCCTGCTTTATCTGTTACTACTCACTTCCACACCCTCTCTCCAACATTGATTAATTTCTGAACGTGCTATAGATTTCCCCAACTCCAACTTTTGCTCCTACTTTCCACTCTGTCTCCGGGAATCTTCCTGTCATCTCCACATTTTGAAATTTTTAACCATTCTTCAAGGCTCAGTCTGAATGTTACCTCTTCAAAGAAACTTTCATAAATTTGCCAAATGGAAGTACTCACTCCTTCTTCATGACCCTTATTGCACTTAGATGGTGCCCATTATTTTACATGAATGTGATTCCATCTCATGTTTTGTGACTGTATACATGTCTTATCTCAAGTAGATAGTACAGTTCTTGAAGGCAAGAGCCATGTCCTGAAAATCAGAGTTGTATCCTCTTGTTGTTCAGTCATTCAGTCTTTGTGACTTTGTGGACCACAGATGGCATGCCAATGCTGTCCATGGGTGGTTGGTTTTTTGGGGGTGGGAGGGGCAAAGATACTGGAATGATTTGTTATTTACTTCTCCAGTGGATTAAGGCAAACATAGGATAAGTCACTTGCTCAGGGTTGCACAGCTAATAAACATCAAATTAGATTTGAACTCATTTCTCCCTTATTCTAGACCCAGCACTGTATCCACTGAGCCACCCAGCTTCCTGTCAGTGCCTAACCCCAAAGCTTTCAGTGAATAAATAGTACACAAATTGCAGGATCATGTTTAGAGGTGGGAAAGCCTTTAGACATTATTGCATCCAGCCTATATAGTTCATGGAGTAGGAAACTGAGGTTTAGAGAGGTCGTCATTGGTTCAAAGTTACCCTACGTTTCTGAAGCAAGATTGCAACCCAAGTCCTCTTGATTTCAAGTCCAGCATTCTATTTACTGTGCATAGCTGTAGGTGAACATATTTATTAAGTTAAGGATTGAACAAGTGCATGATTCCTTTGTAAACCTCAAAGTGCCATATAAATGTTAGCAACTGCTCTATTTTGCTAAGGTTATCTAGGCTGGGGTAACTTTGGGTCTCTCATAAAATACAATTACAGCTATTAAAATTCACATAGCATTTTAAGATTGCAAAGTGCTTTGCATCTAGTAGCCCATTTAATAAGTCGTGTTTATAAAACACATTCTATTTCTAAGCAATTTCTCCACAAGAACCCTATAAGGTTAATAGTAACAGTAGTAGTATATTTCAAATGTGGTAACTGACACTCAGAAAGTTAAAGTGCTTTGTTCAATGTGACTAGGTGTAGAATCAGAACTCAGTCTGGTTTCTGACCCCAATTTTGTGACTTACTGCTGAACCACAATATCCTATTCAATCTGACCAGAGTCCTAGATCAATATCCTGAAAGGCATTCTTATCTATTGGGCTCAATTATGTCCATAAGAGAACACAATGACCTGCTGACAAGTTAAAAAAAAAAATCTGGATCCCTCCAAATAGAATCCATTTCTTTTCAGGATGTATTTGAGTCAATCTGTTTTGGTGAAAGGAAGATAACCTGACCCCAAGAGATTACATCTTGCTAAGGAGGGAGATTGGTGCTGCTAATTGTAATTGTAATTGTTTGGAGAGAAAGTTCAGTGCTCTGAGACTCTGGTCCCAGACCCGGAGCCTAAGGCAAAACTTTGAACCAGGCAGAATTTCTAATCGTGGGACTAGGAGCTCTCTGAGACTAGTCCACCCTCCAAGTGCTGAAATGAAAAAAAAAAATAACTACCTTTCAATCACCCAAGAGACTAATTAATGCTTGTTACTCGCCTATTGGTAGAATATTTGCAAAGACTCCCCAGGGCCTCAACTTCATGAAGGCTCATTAAAAGTTGGCTGACAGCCCTCACAGAGTCCTCATCTAATTAGGCCCTTAACATAACTGGACCAATTAGTAGTTTTCACTGCTATCTATCTCTGTCTGGAACTCAAAGGCAAAGAGGAACCAACATTTGCTGAAGTTGGTCCAGTCTGCTAGAAGAGGGGACCTTGAAGTCTCCTTCAGCTATTATAGACAGCACCCCAAATATTTTGGGGTCAAGATCTTTAGACTCTGGTCATAGAATATCAACAAAGCTGACTTCCATAAAGCAATTAATCATACACACATATACATATGCACACACATATATGTACATATATACATATAGACACATTTATACACACATATACATATATGCATACACATACACATACATGTGTATAAACAAATACAGTTTCAGTTGTTTTTCAGTTGTGTCTGATCCTTAGTTACCCCATTTGGGGTTTTCTTGGCAGATACTGGAGGGGCTTGCAATTTTCTTCTCCAGCTCATTTTACAGATGAGGAAACTGAGGCAATCAGCGTTAAGTCACTTGTCCTAAAGTCATGTAGTTACTAAGTATCTTTGACCAGATTTGGATTCAAGATGCTGAGTCTTCCAGACTCCAGCCTGGCACTCTATCCATTGATATATACTGAGATATATACATATACATATACATATACATATATATACATATATATATATACATATATATATACACATACATATATATGTATATGTATGTATGTATATATGTATGTATATGTATATATCCCTTTATCTAAGATTCTGTTTTCCCTGATTGCAGTAACCTTTTTGATCAACTGTGAATTCTAGAGAAATAAGGGGGGGGGGACAGGAAGGGGTCCCTGTTTCCATAGAGGGAGGGGACTGGTCCACAGTTCAATGACACCTGGGGAACAGGAACAGTCACAAGGTACGCGAGAGCCCATCGACAGAAGACAAGACACACAGGGACTGCACATGTGGGTGGCTGGGTGCAGAGAGGCAAAGCTCTATTTGGTGTTGATGGTGGGTGGTCTCTCCTCTGGTCCATTCTTCTACATCATTTGGAGGTTTTTTTTTTTCATTTTTCTTCTTTTTTTTAATTAAGGTGTTGGGAGGCCATGGAGGGCTGAGCCAAAGGCAGGAGAGAAGAGAGAGCACATATGACTGTACAATAAAGTTAACATAGGTGTTTAAAGTTCAAGTGAGAACTTTATGTGTAGGGTTCCATACTATCCACTGTTTCAGGTATCCACTGGGGATTTTGGAAGAGTATGGTCCCATGGATAAGAGGGGCCTACTATACCCATATCTATATTTAGAGAGAGAGACAGAAAGAGGGAGACAGATAGCAGGAACTCTCTCAGAACATTGACTCAGAACATAAACTCATTAACTCATAATCAAATTGGCTGAATCATTAAGTACATGAACTACTGGAGAGAGAGCTATTGAATCACCATTAAACATGAAAACCACTGGAAAGAATTGTTTCTATTTAAACAGAATCTTTCATCGGAATGCTAAAAAATGTAAGACACCCATGCAGATTCCTTTATAAGGGGTATAATTTATTGATATATGTCATAGAACTAGGAAAAAGTCTGTTTAAACATGAGGCTATAGAGACTTCACATTCCATAAAAGACCAAAGAAAAGGAGGAAAAGAAGATGAAACCTTTAATCCTATCTTCAATCCTAGAGAAAGAAAGGACAGAAACATGAGATGGGATGGGGAGAAGTACCAATGTGGAGAGTTTCTCATGCCTTGTGGCTTACTAGAAAAATTTAACCACCAGGTGGTGATAATAGACACAAGTTCTATCCTGCTCAGCTCCGTCAGAGAAGAAGCTTAGGAGAGGCAACGGTGCTTTCTACATTTTGTATGAATCTTTTACTATGCAAGAGTGTTTTGTTACTTTTAAGCTAAATTCCTTTAGGACGGAAGTTTTTAACCTGAGATGTGTGTATCTGTGTATAGATTTCAAGGAGTCCATCCATGAAGATGTAATTGAACCCACAGGCATTGAAGAGGTCACCAAGAAAGAAAAGGGAATTTGGCAGGAGGCCAGGAACAAAGACAAAAAAATTCAATTCCTCCCTGCCCTCTAGGGGCTTACATTATATCCAGGGAAGATAATCTGCACATGTATAAGTAAAAACACACCCTACACTAAGTGATATAATGGATTGAAAGATGGAGAAAATGGTAACAATAAGAAAATGCATATATGTAGGACAAACCCATCCAAGGGCTGTATCCCAGTTAGAACCTTTGTTGAGATGGGGGTGAGGGTTAAAGAGTGGGGAAATTGAGGGAAATGAGAGGATTGGGACAATAAGTGATCAATCCTGGGAACTGAGTGAACCGCACAGACTCCACCTTGTCACTCAGTTGTGGAGCTATCTCAGTTCGCTTTCTATTCACTTATGGGTCCAGTCCTAAGCTGAGGAAGAGATCTATTCCCATGTTAGGCAATTGCTGTGCATTGCTTAATGAACTGAAATGTTCAGGAGCTGATATCTCAGTCATTTCACTCACCATAAGGGAAAAGCCTGAAGAAAGAAGATGGCCTCCCCTTCCTTTCTGAACATTAGCTGGGAAGGTGGCAAGAGGAAAGAAGACATTAGAGCTTACCTTGTTGAGTATTGCTCATAGTGGTGAGGAGTCCAGAACATTCTTAAGTTCAGGACTTGGAGAGCATACGAGTGGGCCTGAAAACACTGAGCTCCAGAAGCTGTCTCCCTCAATCCAATCTACGTGATCTATGGATAACCAGCCTGAGCTATTGAGGAGCTCAGGATTTGGACAGAAGACCAATGTGTCTGAAGATACTGAGAATTTACCTAGGCTATCCATGGACTTGAAATTGGAAATGAAGAACAATATGTCTAGGTAGTTTAGTGAACAGAAATCTGAACTTCCAGGTAGGAACAACTGACTTCAAATCTTTTCTCAGTGATTTTATAAATACCTCTATCTGAGCAAGTCATTTACCCTTCCTCAGTCTCAGATTTATCATCTGTGAAATGGGAATAATAACAGCGCCTACCTTTTAGGATTGTTGTGAAAGTCAAATGAGTTCATGCATATAAAAGGACTTTACCGATTTCAAAGCATGCTATAAATGTTAGCAAATCCTATTTCTGAGTCTAAGGCTGACATCCACTCACTCTCTGAATTCCTGTTGTAATCTCTAGATGTCCCTGCACAGAGTCAAGCTGTCTGCTAATTGGTTTCTCTTCCTCCCAACCAGGAAAAGGACAGGAACAGAATCCACCCTGTCAACAACTACCTTTTCCCATTAAGGAACAGCTCAGATCAGGGCTTTCCCTTTTGGCTAGTCTCCTATGCTCTGATTTATATCTCCTCTTTGTAGCAGGACAATGACGATGATATTAATAGTAAGAATAATAATAATAAGTTTGCATTTATATAACACCTATGTGTGCCAGCACTGTGCTAGGTATTTTATAATTATTATGCCATTTCATCTCAACAACAACTCTAGGACATGGATGCTATTATTGTTACCATTTTACAGATGAGGAAAACTGAGGAAAACAGAGGTGAAGTGATTTGCCCAAGATTCCACAATAAGTGTCTGGGATTGAATTTGAACTCTCGACTTCCTGATTCTAGGCCCAGGGCTCTATCTCATGTACCACTAGACCAGTGGTTCTCAACTTTCCTAATGGCACGACTCTTTAATGTGGGCGTAGCTGAGTGTATTTGCATGTGGTCAGACCTGCCTGGAGACAGATAGAGGAGCAGTGTCTCAGTTCCTAAGACCATTGGAAATATGTATTTTCCAATGGTCTTAGGTGACCCCTGTGAAAGGGTCGTTTGACTCCCAAAGGGGTCACAACCCACAGGTTAAGAACCTCTGCACTGACAGAAGGGGAACATGGTTGCCTCAGTAACTCTGCACCATACTGTCTTCTTTCTAAACTTCCACCCTCTTTTTTCCCTCAGTGGGGTTGGGGTGGGGAGGAGGAAATGCAGTTTCGTATGTGTATAAATATATGTCCATACATGAATATATACGTCTACATTTTATTGTTTAGTCACTTTAGTTGTGACTGACTCTCCATGACCTCAGTTGAGGTTTTCTTGGCAAAGATACTGGAGCGGTTTGCCATTTCCTTCTCCAGCTCATGTTACAGATGAGGAAACTGAGGAAAACAAGGTTAAGTGACTTGCCCAGGGTCACACAGCTAGTAAATGTTTGAGGATTTGAATTCAGGTCTTCCTGATTTCAGATTTGGTGGTATATCCACTGCACCTTCCAGTTGTAGAGGCTATACATACATACATACATATGTATGTGTATACACACACATATTCATATACATGTATATACATGTATATATATATATATATATATATATATATATATAAGATATCCATCAGATATTGTTCAGATATATATATATATCTATATATCAATCAGATATCTATCAGATATCTACCAGATATATATCTGATTCCCACTGATTCATTTTTTGCATAGGTACTCAAAAGGAGCTATCTTTTTTAAAAATTTGTTTTTTTCCAATTACATTAAAAAATTTTAAACATTCATTTAAAAAAAATTTTTGACTTCCAAATTCTTTCCCTCCCTCCTTCCTCTTACCCCTACCAATCTGATATAGGTTATACTGTGCAATCATGCAAAAAAAAATTCCTGCATTAGTCACATTGTGAAAGAAAACACTGACAAATCCCCCTCCCAATGAAGTAAAAAATAGTATATTTTGATCTGCATTCAGACTCCCTCAGTCCTTCATTTTTCACCATTGATTGAGAAATTTTATTCATTTTAGAATCTGTCCAAATTGAGTCAATAAGCTGTTTGTTTGTGGAATTTGACTTTTAGTTTACCCTTTAAAACCTATTAATTTTCATGATTGAAGGTACTAAATAATGAACAGGGTATTTCAGTAAAAGTGTAGGATAGCTCAACAAGTACAGACTTAGACACACCAACTCTCCCTGGAATCTTTTCCAATTAGCCAAAATATATTTGAGAGGGCTTTGTTCCAGAACAGAAGGACCTCTGACCACTCTAACAATGTTAGTAATTTCCATCAGGCTTATGTCATTATTTTGAATGGAATGCCATGAGTTACTTGAGTTTTACACTAGATTTATAAACCTCTGTTCTGTAAAAGATTGAATTGGGAATTTGAATTGGAATGGCAACCAAGACACTCAATGGACAAATAAGACATCTGACAACAGTACAAAAAATGCCCAAAGCAGTGATCTGTTTCCACAGATATCTCAATTTGGAGCACAAAAGTGCTGATCTGTAGCTTTTACCATATCTTTTCAGGTTCCCCTTTCTAGAATTCGTGGAACTGATGATCTCAGTATAGAACACTTGAAAAAATTCTCAAGATGAGAACCTCTCAGGGTTGGGTCATCTAGTCCCATCTGGGGTTGCCATAATTATTGCATGAAATTTCTTTATCAAATTGACTAGATAAAGTTAAAAATCCAGAAAAGGTGAGAAACAGGTTTTTATACACTCAGAACGTAACATTCTCCACCAGTAAGTGATGAGGAATGCGTTCTTCATTATTAAGCAAGCATCATTCATGCATCATATGAAACAAAGAAAGAAAGTCAGCTGTTCATTACAATGCAAGAGACCATACAAAAAGAAAGTACATTTGATAAAAGAAAATGTATTTAATTTGCTGCAGGAAATTAAAGGAGAGTTATCTTCTTAAGATAGCTAGTTTCACTAACTCAAGGAAAACTGTCTATCAGGCCAGACAAGTGAGGAAGACGTTCCCAGGAATCTGGAGTCTTCTTCCTTCAGTAATTAAGTCTTTTTTGTGCTAATAAGAGGAGAAAATTGCAGAGATGTCCCTCAATTGAGGAATGACTGAACAAGTTGTAGTATATGATAGTGATGGAATATAACAGCTATGAGAAATGATGAGCTTAAAAAAATTGATAGACCTGTGTGAAATAATGAAGAGAAAAATGAGCAGGAGCAAGAGACAATTGTAAACAGTAATTGCAATATAGTTTTAAGAACAACTTTGAGCATCTAAGTCATTTTGATATTATAAATACCCACATTAACTACAAATGACCTATGAAGGAAGATGCTAACTGTATTCAGAGAAAAGTGATAAATAGAAGTTTGTAGAGAATGATTGACACACACATACACACTCATTTGTTTCTTTTTTTAAAATTAATTAACTTATTTTCTTGTTTGCATCATTCATTTTCATGAGATTTTGAGTTACAAATTTTCTCCCCATCTTTCTCTTACCCAACACCTCAAAACAGTCATCCCACTGTATGACCCCTCCCCCAATTTGCTCAGCCCTCTGACTTTCTGGTAGGGCAGGATGGATCTCCCTACCACAGTGCCTGTGTATCTTAATTCCCAGTTGGATGTAGTTAATAATAGTAATAAAAATAATAATAGTAATTGTATATATAAATACACATATATTTTTAACATTTGATTATAGAACTTTAAATTCTAGATTCTTTTCCTTCCTCCCTCGTCACCCACCCACACTGGAAGGACAAGTAATTAAATACAGGCTGTACATGTACAATTAGGCAGAACCTCTCCACAGTGGGCATATTGTGAGAGACTGATTATATGTCCCTCCTTCCTATCCTGCCCCCCCATTTTATTCTCTACCCTAACCCTGTCTCTGTCCCTTTATAGAAGTGTGTACTTCCATCAACCCTCTCCCTACTCTCCCCTCCCCTCCATCATCCCACCTCTCATCCCCATCCCCCCTACTCTCCTGTGTGGCAAGATACCCAGTTTAGAGTTTATGTTGTTCCTTCCCTAAGCCACATTCACTAAGAGTAAGGCTGACCCTTTCCCTTTTACCTTCCTGTTCTTCCCCTCCATTGTAACAATTATCCTTTGCC
>CM053582.1:67962436-67990226 GCA_028627135.1 Pseudochirops cupreus
CTCCAAAACGCACACAAAGATACTTCCCACTAAAGTCAGCTCAGCTACGAGGAACCATATCAGCACTGCGAACCGAAACTAGCCTGGCCTGAAGCCATGGCTGTGCCCCGGGGGCAGCTGGACGGTAGGAGTGGAGGACCCTCTCAGGTGAGCGGATTAGCAGCAGCTGCGAGTGGGATTTGTGAAAGGGGGAGATAAGCAGTCCGGCTAGAAGGCCTCCAGAGTGGAAAAGCAAAAGGTAGAGGTTTTGCACCCGCCTCCGCGTTGCAGCTTCCCGCCCGTGGCCTGCAGGCAGCAGGGGGACTGAGCGATTGTTCTCAGGCCAGAGCTCTCATTGAGTGGCCTGGACGGATCGCCGTCTTGGGCCTCGGTCTTGGAGTCCTCGCTATCCAGTCAGCTGGAAGTATATAGGAAGAGTTCCCAGCCTCTTCCTAAGAGCTACGGCAGCCGGGAGGACCCCAGCGATTTGGGACAGAGCTTTCTTCCACTTCTCTCATTTGGTTTTCAAAATCCTTCTTAAGCTGATCTATGGCTTTTAGGCAGTCTTCTTGTTTCTTGGAAGCTTTTGGTGTGGGAGATCTGACTGTGTTGTCTTCCTCCCGTTCCGTGCTTTGATCCTTTTTGCCCCTAAAGACGGAATCTAGAATTTGGTTGCTGTTCTTACTTTGCTTCCTTTGCTTGCTTGTGATGGCCAGTTAATGAGTTTTTAGCTCTGTGGAACTCTGCTTCTAGAGGGGAAAGCTCTGTCCCAAATCACTGGGGTTTTCCCAGCTGCTGGAGCTATTAGGGGTCTGTCATTTTTTTGCAGCTCCCACCAGCTTTGTTTCACTGAAAATGTACTCCAGGATGATCACCCAAGACTATGATCTGGATACAGGCTGCTCAACGTGAGAGCACTTGGCCTCTGAACAATCGCTTGGCCCCCCTGCAGTCTGCAGGCCAGGAGCTCTGAAGCAGCTATGTGGAGGCAGCTGCAGGGACTCCACTTCTGCTGGTTCCTTGCCCTGGAGGCAGTTTGGCTGGACCTGCTTTTCTCCCCCAATTTTAGCCAAGATTCACTGACCTTTCACTTAGTCCTTTTTTCTTATGGCTTGATAATTCTGGAAACTGCTACAGCTGCTGCTGATCCACTCTCCTGAAGCTCCAGCTTCGGCTAGGCTCGGCTCAGCCAGCCACCCCTGGGGCCAAGTCGTGGTTTCAGGCTGGGCTGGTTTCGACTCCCGGTGCTGAGATGGTCCCTTCTAGCCGAGCTGCCTTCAGCAGGAAGTATATTTGTGTGCATTTTAGAGACCTAAAATTTATTTAGAGTCATATTTTATGGGTATTTAAAGTGGCTGTGTGGGAGCTGTCATACCTTGCTGCTCCTATGCTGTCATCTTGGCTCTGCCCCCCTCATTTGTTTCTAATGGTAGCCATCTGTATGGTATGGGGGAAGGGAATAAAAAGAGGGAAAAAAAGAGAAAATTGCATGATAATTATATATTTAAGAGGAATAGTAAGTTTTATACAGTATATTTGCAATTTCATATGCAATCATCTGTTTATTACATTATATTACAGAAATGCTTGTTTTATTCCATAAATGAAAAATAAAATAATTTTTTGAAAAAAAGTGGAGGAAAGGGGACTCTGAATGACACCAGCTGCTGCATCTGGTCTTGCACCACATATGAGGGAAATAAAAAGCAATATCTGAATATTTTTAAAGTGAACAATAGTGTTTATGCTCTAAATAAAGCATCCTACAAATCTGACCTTAAATGCAAATACTTACATTGATGTCTAATACCCTTAATTTATTAATTTTCAATTTTTGCTTCTTAATTTTTCATTTATTTTTTTGTTACATTTTAAGTTCCAGTCTCCCTTCCTTCCTCTCCACTCGATACTAGAGAAAGTTATGTATGACACACACATATGTATATATAATATATAAAACCATGCTATGTATACTTCTATTTATCAGTTGTTTCTCTGGAGGTGAATAGCATCTTCTTTTATAGATCCTTTCTTGTGATCTGAGCATTTATAATGCTCAGAATTACTTAGTTGTTTATAGTTATTCTTTGAACAATATTGCTTTTATTGTATACAGTGGTCTCTTAGTTCTGCTCATTTCATTTTTTATCATTTCATGCAAGTCTTTCCACGTTTTTCTAAAATAAACTTGCTTACAAATTCTTACAGCACAATAGTATTCCATCATAATAACATAGAACAACTTATTTAGCCATTCCCCAATTGATAGGCGTGCACCCAATTTCCAATTCTTTGCCACCACAAACCATAAATAAATAAACCATAAATAAACTTTGCCACCACAATGCCATAAACATTTTACAACATATAGGTTCTTTGCCTTTTTTCCTCATCACCTTGGGAAACAGACCTAATAGTAATATTTCTGAGGCAGAGGATATACATAATTTTACAACTCTTTGGGCATAATTCCAGATTGCTCTCCAAATTGATTAGATCAGTTCACAATTCCACCAACAATGCATTGGTGTCCCAACTTTTCTACAACCCCCCCAACATTTGTCATTTTCCCCTTCTATCATTTTAGTCAATATGGCTTTAGTCACGATATCTCAAAGTTGTTTTAATCAATAATGATTTATAACATTTTTTTCATATGACTATACATAGCATTGATCTTTTTCATAAAAAAACTGTCTGTACATATCCTTTGACCATTTATCAATTGGGGGATGACTGATATTCTTATATATTTGACAAAATTTTCTATGTATTTGAGATATGATGCCTTTATCTGAGAAACTTTGTGTATTTTTTTGCCTAATTTTCTGCTTTTTTTCTAATTGAGGCTACATTGGTTTTATTTGTACAAGCCTTTTTCAATTTACTGTAACCATAATTATCCATTTTACATCTCACAGTGCTCTCTCTCTTGTTCATTAATAAATGAACATTATATGAACATAATAAATGAACATTAATAAATAAATTAATAAAATTAATAAATTCTTCATTTATTCATAATATGTTCCATGTTTTTCTAATTTACTTATAATACCTCCATTTATACATAAATAATGTATCCATTTTGACCTTATCTTAGTAAATGGTGTAAGATATTAGTCTAAATCCAATTTCTGCCATACTGCTTTCCAGTTTTCCCAACAATTTTTTTTTACCAAATGGTGAATTTTTACCCCAGAAGCTTAAATCTTTACATTTGTCAAACACAAACTTACTATCATCATTTACTACTATGTATTGTGTATCTACTCTATTCCACTGATCCACCTTTCTATTTGTTAGGCAGTACCAAATTTTTTTTGATGTTTATCACCTCATAATACTTAGTATCTGGTACTGATAAACATCCTTCCTGTACATTTTTTTTTTATTAATTCCTCGATAATCTTGACCTTTTGTTCTCCTAAATGAATTTTGCTTTTACTTTTTCTAGGTCAAAAAAATAATTTTTTGGTCATTCAAAATGGAATGTCATTGAATAAGTAGATTAGTTTAGGTAGAATTATCATTTTGTATATTGGTTCTGCCCACCCACAAGCAATTAATATTTCTCCAGTTATTTAAATACGACTTTATTAGTATAAAAAAGTTTTATAATTATATTCATGTTGTTCCTGGGTTTGTCTTGCCAGGCATGATTCCAGCTGTTTTATGCTTTCTATAGTTATTTTAAATGAGGCATTTCTTGCTATCTCTTCTTGTATGATTTTGTTGTTGATATCATGTGGGTTTATTTTATATCCTGCTACTTTGCTAAAATTATTAATTGGTGAGGCTAGTTTTTAGTTGAATCTCTAAAATTTTCTAAGTATATCATATTGTCTACAAAAGAGATAGCTTTATTACCTCATTGTTCATTCTATTTCTTCAATTTCTTTTTCTTCTCTTAATACTGTTGCTACCAATTCTAATACAACTTTGAATAATACTCGTGGTAATGGGCATCCTTGTTTCATTCTTGATCTTATTAGGAAGGCTTCATTACAAATAATGCTTGCTATTGGTTTTAGGTAGATGTTTCTTTTCATTTTAAGGAAAAATTCATTGCTTTCAAGTATTTTTCAATGGGAATAAGTGATGTATTTTGTCAAAAGCTTTTTCTACACTTATTGATATAAAATGAGTTTTTATAGTTTGTATTATTTTATAGGTTAAAATAGCTTAAAATAAACTATGTTATAGTTTAACTGTTAAAATAGTCACTTATGTTAATAGGTTTCCTTATGTTAAACCATCCCTGCCTTACATCCCTTATGTTAAACCAACCCCACTTGTTCACAATGTATAATCTTTTTAAAATATTGTTGTATTCTCCTAGTTAGTGCTTTATTTAGAAATTTTCACACTCATATTCATGAGTGAAATTGGTCTATAATTTTCTTTCTCTGTTTTAGCTCCTCCTGGTTTAGGTATTAGCACCATATTTGTTTCATAAAAAGGAGTTTGTCAGGACTACTTCTTTGTCTTTTATTCCAAATTATTTATTTCATTTTGGAATTAGTTGATCATTAAAGTCTGGTAGAATTTATGTGTAAATTCATCTGATTCTGATACTTTTTTTCTTAGGAAGCTCATTTATGGCCTATTCAATTTCTTTTGCTAGAATGGCTCTATTTCGATATTCTATGTCTTCTTTTGTTAATCTAGGCAGTCTATATTTTTGTGAATATTCTCTTATTTCACTTGCATTTTAAAATTTATTGTAATATAATTGGGCAAAAAACTTCTAATTTCATCTTCATTAGTGACATATTTATTCACTCTTTTCACTTTTGATACTAGTGATTTGGTTTTCTTTTTTAAAAAATTCCTATTAACCACTTGCTTATTTCTTTCATTGTTTTTTTCATAAAACCAATTCCTAGTTTGATTTATTAATTAAATAGTTTTCTTGCATTCAATTGTATTAATATCACCTTTAATTTTTTGAATTTCCAATTTAGTGTTTAATTGGGGATGTTTATTTTGTTCTTTTTCTGTGTTTTTTTTAGTTTCATACCCAATTCATTGGTCTTCTCTTTATCTACTTTAGTGATGTAAGCATTTAGAGATACACATTTCCTTCTGATCACTGCTTTTGCTTCATCCTAAGTGTTTTGGTATGTTGTCTTATTTAACATCATCAATTTAAAGGAAAAAAATTATATGCACCCCATAAATGTCAGAAGATTTTTTGAGACTCTTTTCTATATCCTCCTTTGAAGTTCTAAAGGAGGTCTATTTAATATGCTATAGGTCTTCTCTCTTAGATGTAAAAGAAGAGTCTGGAAGAAAGTCTGCTGAAGTTTAGAAAGCACAGTGGCCAAGGGAATAACATCTAGTTAGCAACCAGAAGTCCTTTTATCCCCATGGTAAGGTTTTTGAAACATTGTCTTTGGGCATGGTATCTCTTCTTAGCTGAGGTCCTGGTGGAACTATATATCTACATCCAGTCTCACCAAGACTACCCATGCAGATACTGACAAATACTGATATGTAATCAGGACATTGATTGGAAATTAAAGTTCCAAAGGTCCACTTCCATCTGAAAGGGGGAAGGCTCCAACCACTGATGCTGAACAGGCCAAAGTTAATCAGTTTTTTGAAGATATACAATGTCTTCTAGAAATAATACCAAAAAATTGCATTAATTATAGGGAATTGGAATGCAAAAGTAAGAAATCAAAAGATAATTAGAATCACAAGCAAGTTTGACCTTGGGGTACAAAATGGAGCAGGGCAGAGAATAAAAAAGTTTTGTCAAGATAAATTACTAGTCATAGCAAATACTTTTTCAACAACCTAAAAGGTCACTCTATACATAGTCATCACTTGATGGTCTGTATCAGCAAGTACCCTAGCACACCCAGGGTGGCTGCTAGCACAGGTTCTTAGATCTGCTTTTCTAAAGGAAAGCAACTCAGAATGGGTTAACAGTCTTATTTTAATCAATCAAACAAATATCATTTACCTAGTTCAGGGGAAAAAGTCAGCACTTTGAACTTCAGAGAATATAAACACAAATTACAAGCAGAAGTTATAAGCAAACAAAGAAACAGATCAGCAGACAAGCTTCCAGCCATCTGACCATTACATCCATACCTATTTAGTTACCAGAGAGGGAAGCACCAGCATCTGGGTTTTTCAAAGCCGGGGGGCTCAAAGGCTTCCCAGAGTCTCATCTGGCCAAATCACACAACTCTTCTCAAAGAGAGCCCCAAAGCAAAACTTCACATCAGGGCATATATATAGCCTTCTCCTGCATCAAAGAATGTCACAATCCTCTTGACCCACTGCCCAATCACAAAGCATCAAGGCACAGACATTCCGGAAAAACAAGCCTCCCACCACAGTCTCCATGTGACCACATTCAGCCTATTAGGGGGAAGAGTATGCTTTCAAATAGGGGAAGGTTCTAAGAGCCACTTAAGCCGCTTAAGCAAAGGGCCTCGGGGCAGGGAAGATCTTCAGATTCCCATAACATGGTCAATATAAAAATTATATTGATTGGATACTTTACAGCTAAAAGTGGAGAAGTTTTATACAAAAGAAGCCCTGGAGCTTAATGTGACTCAGATCATGAGTTTCTTATTCCAAGATTCAGACATAAATTAAAAAAAAATAGAAGGAATCACCATACTATGCAAGTACACTCCAAATAACATCTCTTATGAATATGAAGTGAAAATAATGAATAAATTTAAGGAATTAGATTTGGTATGTAAAATGCCTGAAGAACTATAGACAGAGGTTTATGATATTGTATGGTAGGCAGCAACAAAATCTTTTTAAGGAAAAAGTAGAACAAGGAAGCAAAATGGCTGCCTGATGAGGCTTTGTAAATAGCTGATGAAAGAAAGAAAATGAAAGATAAAGAAAGGGAAAGATCTATCTAACTGAATGCAGAATTACATAGGATAGCAAGGACAGGCAAGAAGATTTTCTTAATGAGCAATGCAAAGAAATAGAAGATAACAGTAATATGAGAAAGACAAGAGATGTCATCAAGAAAATGAGAGACAACAAAGGAAAGTTTCAGTCAAAAATGGGCATGATTAAAGACAGAAGTGTTACCAATTTAACAGAAAGAGAAGAGAAAGTGAGAAGCTTTCAGAAAAATCATCTACTTCTGATTCATTAACTACACTAAAGTGTTTTACTGTTCAACTCAAACAAAATGTGTCAAGTCTTCCAAAAAATGGGAGTACCGGATCCTCTTACTAAGTCTCCTGAGAAACCTGTATGTAGGCCAAGAAGCAACAGTCAGAATTGAACACAAAACAACTGATTGTCTTAATATCCCAAAAGGAGTATGACAAGGCTATATATTTTCATTTTATTTATTTAACTTATATGTAGAGTACATCACACAAAATGCCAGTTGTTACCACTCTGATGGCAGAAAATAAAGGACTAAGAAATCTCTTGATGAGGGTGAGATAGGAAAGTGTAAAAGCTAGCTTGTAGCTAAACATAAAAAAAAACCCATTAAGATCTTGGGAACTGGTCCCATTACTTTCTGGCAAATAGAAGGAGAAAAAATGGAAGCATTGTCAGATATTTTGTTCTTAGGCTCAAAGACTACTGCAGATAGTGACAGCAGCCATGAAATGAAAAGATGCTTGCTCTTTGCAAGGGAAGTTATAGTAAACCTGTACATTATACTAAAAAGCAGAGTCATTATCTTACTGACAAAGGTCCTTATAGTCAAAGCTATGGTTTTCCAGTAGCAATATATGACTGTGAGAGTTGAACTATAAGGAAAGCTGAACGCTATAGAATTAATGCTTTCAAGTTGTAGTTCTGGAAAAGACTTTGGAAAATTCCTCAGATAGAAAGGAGATCAAATCAGTCAATCCATACATAAATTGCTTTAGGCTAATGACTAGAAGGTTAAATACTGAAGCTGAAGCTGAAATACTTTGGCCACCTAATAATAATAAGAAGACAGGACTCATAGGAAAAGGCCTTGATGTTGGGAAAGACTGAAGACAAAAGGGTAAGGAGATGGCAGAGGATGAGATGGATAGATAATGTCATGGAAACAATATAGACTTGGACAGACTTCAGGAGATAGTGAAGAATAGAAGGAGCTGGCATACTGTGGTCCATGGTTTCATGAAGAGTTGGACATGACTGAACAACAACAACAAAATTGTATCATTATTACTGTGCAACATTCCAGTTCCAATGACTTTTTACCTTTAGTCTAAAATCAAGAATTGATGAAGTGATTTAAACTTAAGCCTGTGATTGAGATTGATTGATTGAAACTTGCTCTCGTTTCATTATGGTATCAGGCATCTTAATTGTGGTGAGATGAGCATTAATTTATTCAAGCCATCATAACCTTACATTTAAAGTCAATGCAGCTAGACTAAGAAGACAAGTCATACATGTAAAAATGGATAAAACTTACACATTCAAATTCTTCAAGGAATCAACACAAATATATGATATAAAGAGCCATACCTTAATAGGTAAGTAGGCATATAATGAGCAATTTTGAGAAATCAAAGGCTTATCTGCAGTTATAATTTCAAACCACTCTAACTACTCAAACTACTCAAACAAACACACCTACTTAGGGGACTAATCACTCTTTCACATCAACTTCTCCAAATGCCTGAAGGTAGCTATCCTGTCCCACTCTTCTCTTTTCTAGGCTAACCATCCCTAATTTTTTTAAACAATACTCACTGGGCTTGAGTTTGACAGCTTTTTACCATTCTCTTTACTCTCTTCTGAATGTTTTCAAAGTTGTCCATGTCCTCAGTAAACTATGGTACCCAAACAGAAGATGGCATTCCAGATGTGTTTAGTCTTGGAGAGAGTACTGTGACACTATTATCTCTTTATGCCAAGGTCAAAGGGTATGCCAAAGTCAAAGTAATTTCAAGTCTTCATGTCATCTATCAACAGCTATATGCAACATTATCTAATACACTAATAATATGAGGTATAACATCCCATCATACAAGTTGGCAGAGTTGAGATAAACAGAGATAGGGATGAGGAATAGAACTGTGGTTTTATTGGCAAAGGGATTTTCCAGGCAAGGAAACTCTCTCTTTCAATACTAGTCGACAGCTTAGCTATAACAGGATATGAAATCCAGCAAAGTTGATAAAAGCTTAGAACATTCAATATTGTAATGACTGAAGGAGGATAGATATATACACTCTGGGTGAGGCAGTATATTTGCTCTACCTTATTGGAAATAAATTTAAAATTGTAACAACAACAATGACATATGTATGCCACATAACTAGTACGTGTCTGAAGTCAAATGAACTCAGGTATTGCTGACTTTAGTCCCAGTGCTCTATCCATGGTGCTATCTAGCTGTGAAATTGTGCAAGAAAAGTCACTAGAAGGTGTGTAACATTTGAGGCTGATAGATAACTGACAAAATAATACTATATTCCAAAGAAGTCAATTATGGTAATGGAAGTATATAACATATTTAATCATATCTAACAAAACATTCATAGCCACATCTTTTGTCATATTAAAAGTAAAAGAAAGTTTTCCCATCAAGTAGGCAGTAACTGGACAGATTATGATATGTGAATACAAAAAAAATACTTTGGTCTAAGATATTACAGTTATAAAAGAAGACTAAAAGACCATAGAATTCAAATCAAACAAGTTAAGTCACTCCACTTTCCTCTTAGTAAATGGCTTTGGGTTTGAAATGTTATATAATATTATTATATAATTTTATAGATGTTATGGCTTTGTTGATATATTTCTTTGACCTTTTCCCCTTGTGACATTTAAAAAGGTTTGAGAGACAGAATTTCTGATAATTTAATTATTTTATTAATAATACCAGTATGTTTATTAATAAAAAACCATGGTCATTTAGCTGTCTCTCTCTTAGACCAAAGACAATCATATTAGCAGACTCATGGCTTAAATACTTGTTGGAAGAGGAATGGTACCAAAGGTGGCAATCAACTCTGATTGGCCAGCAATTAAGGAGAGAATGAATATTACAATAAGGAGATGGCTGGACCTGAACTTTGATTATGTCATTTATTTCTAAGTTACCACCAGCCATGGTCAATCCCTATCCAAATTTGAATAGAGAACAATGGCTTCCCCACGAAGGTCATGTCTGGATAGAGGAGAAGTTTAGCTCAACCTTCAGAGACTAAGACCTTGAAATAAAGATAAAAGAGAAAGGCGGAAATTAGAATTTCCCCAAATCACTGGTTATTAACAAGCATTTCTCTCATCCTCTTGTAAGAAAGAGCAACAATGAAATGAGGGATCATTTAAAACTAAAATTAGAATACATTTTAGAGCATTTTATAACAAAGTTTATGAAGCTATCTCACCTCTAATGGCAATCAACCCCTTACTCTTGGCCACCATGAATTAAAGCCAACTTTGCAAACCAGCCATATGTGACTATTAACCCTTTGGACATCTCCTTTTGTGCCTTCTAGATAAAGGGTGAATGGAGCTTATTATATTCTTTTGAGAGAATCTGAGAGATGATGCACCATTCTGTCATAGTAATAATTTACACAATGTGCATTAATTAATGTTTCTTTGACTCCAAACCCGGTGCTCTGGAGAGAACTTTATTTGGCACTCTATCTTTTCCCACCTAGGGATAATTACCTCAGTGCAATGATCTCTGGGATGTTGCACTTTGCTGGACATCAGGGACACTGTCCCCAAGGCAGTGCTCAGAAACTGTAACAGAAGAGGAATTGGCTTATATTGGCATCACATGGAGCTTGTGGTCCAACCTTTGCTACAAATATAATAGGGAAAATTGAAAAAATAACTTTCTTCCTGACTGAGTAGAATAGAATTGTAGTGGTCAGAGAACTAAGGATCTTCTCTCATTGTCAGCTGCTCCTGCCTCAGCTGGAGGAGTTCTTTCATGCTTGTCCTTTGTAATATAAAATCTGTAATGCCATTTTTGGGCATCTCGGTTTAGAGAAGCGAACAGTAGAGAACTCTGTGGCCTTAACCAGGTTAACTTTAAGTAAGTTTGTATAGAATATTTTTCTTTTTTCTCCCTCCTTTTTTCTTTCCCTCCCCCTTCTTCCTCCTTTCCTTCCTTCCTTCCATTCTCTTCTCTTCCCTTCCTCACCCTTTTCTACTTTCCTTCCTTCTTTCCTATCTTCTTGTCTTTCTTTTTCTACCTCTCTATTTATCCCTTTCTTTATGCATTTTCACCTCTCATTCCTTGTAATTGGAAGGAAGGTACATTCAAGGAAAGAGAAATGTCAGTGGAAGCATGATTAGAATTAAAATTCAGTCCATTTATAAAATGCCAAAAGCAAATCAGATCTCTCAGTTTCAAGGGGGTGGTAAGTGGTTAATACATATGTGACCATTAAAATCATTGATGTAGAAATTGAAGGGACATTAGAGTCCATTCAGTCCAAATAAACATGCCCAGTAAAAATGAGGGAAAAGGTGGCAACAGGCAAAGTGACTTGTCCAAGGAAGCACAGCATAGTAGTGGCTCATCCAGGTCCAATGATTCTAATGCCAGTGTCATTCCCCACATACCATCAAGACCATTCCTTCATTACCCCAAGTAGTCACTTAAGTTAAAAGAGTTTGCCCAGTAGTCCCTTATAGACATTCTGTTTTCCCTAATGTTAAAAACAAGAAGAGAAAGAAGGCAGAAATAAGTGTACTACAGTTTTGTCAATATTTTCAAACTTCACTATTTCATGTAGGAAAATGTTGACCATGGAGGTTTCAAAATTTTAAAAAATGCAATAGAGATTTTTAGAAATTTACTTGAATTGAGTCTCATGCAATTTTACAGTGGGAAAAGGTTGGATTTGGTGTGGCTTTGTTATTAAACCTATTATTCAGGCTATTAAGATCTCAGTGACATACCTTTCAAAGATCACCTTAGTGACCACATTCATTCACAGAATCAGCTCTAGATCTTTGGCATTTAATAAAAACATACATAGTTGTGTTTTTCTCATGTTTTATTGACTTTTAAAATTGGCTTTCATATCTCCAATTCTCAAAACCAGTGAATAACAGACAATGAGAAGCAGTTCTGCATTTTTTATTTGTGTCAATGGCAAGAGGAAAGGGAGACTGACATCTGAGAGGGAGAAAAATTTCAGTCAAATATATTTAATATGTGCTGGATGTCAAATTTCATTGGCCATGGAAAAGTGTGGGGACTTAAAGGGACTGAGAGTTTGGAGAATTTTATTATTGGAGATTTTTAAAGAATATAAAACCCCCACAAAACTTAGAGAATCATTTGAATTCAGTCAGTATAAAGGTACAAGGAAGGTGAACATTTCTGGCATCAATAAAACACATTAGCCAAGCAAAATGTTTGATTTAACTCTAATTACTTGATGCATACAATATGAGTCTATAAATTTGAGTTAAATTAGGTATTTTTTTTTCAGAGAAAAATACAAAAATTCTGGTGTGGCTCTGATATGGTCATTATGCGTCTTTTCCAAAGACCAACTTGACCAGGTTCATAAAGAGATAAGGACACAAGGTTATCCACCAAAGGATTAAATTGGGGATAAGTACAGGGAGAGCACACCAAACCATGGGATAGAATGAATCAGTCTCACAGTGGAAAGAGCTCTCCTAGACCAATTACCTGGCAATGGATCCCCTTTGTAATATCAATGGAAAGTGGTTGTTCTGCTTTTGTTTGAAGATCATAAGGGGGAGAGATCCTATTATCTTGTAGGGCTTTAACCCATTTACTTTTTGACTAGCTTTAATTATTAGGAAGTATTCCTTACAAAAAGCATCAGTTTGCATCTCTGACCATTCTGCTCATCACTGTGAGCTCTGTTTTCCTTATGAATATATGCAGAAAATTTCCAATTTCTCTTCTGTGGGAAAGTCCTTTAAATAACTGAATGTGAATATTATATTCTCCCTAAGCCTATTTTCCTAGTCTAGGCTAAATATCTAGACTAAATAAACAGTTCTAGAGCTGATGACTCTAGTCAATTCATATTGACTCCAGGTTATACTCTAATCTGATTATTCACTTGTGGTTGTGCTCCAGATGGTTAATGAGACTAGCCCTACCCTGGGGAGCCAAGCAAAATCAATCTAATTCCTTTTCAACATAACCATCATTCAATAAATGAAAACTACTCTTTTATCCTCTGCTGTAAGTCTTCTTCTCTTCAAGCTAAATATCTCCATTTCCTGCAAGCAATACTTATATATTATAAAAATCAAGTTCCTTTACTTTATTTGCCTTTCATTGGAAACTTTCCAACGCATCCACAATGTCCTTCTCAAAATGTGGTATCCACAGTTGAATGCAACATAAATCATTGATACAAATATTGAACAACACAGGGCAAAGGACTGACCCCTCAAATACTCAGATACTTACCTACAGTTGACATAAATCAATTAATAATTCACCTTCAAACATACAAGATGAGGGAAACAAAATGAGATAGAATTTGTCCAGAAAACAATCTGGGGGCGTTTGTGGATTGTAAACTTAATGTAGATAGCAAGAACATTAATGTCATATCATAGTGTTCTAATAAAGGAAGAGCTTCCAAGAATAGTGAAATAGTGATCTCCACTGAACTTGGCCCTTGTGTCGACTCATCTGGCTCATGGTATTCAGAGCTGATATATGGAAGAATGTTAAGAGAAGGAGCAACTAGTATGGTGAAGGGACTGGAGTCCATGTCGTATGGGCATCGGATGAAGGAACTAGACATGTATTGCTTGGATAAGGAGATTCAAAAGGTCATATGAGAGTAGGTTTCATTTATTTGAAGGTCAGTCATATAGAAGACGAATTCCATTGTTTTCTGAGTGACCCTAGAGGGCAAAAAACATGATTCATTTATGGAAATTGCAACAAAGCCAGTTTAGACTTGAAGTTGGAAAACATGGCCTAACAATTGGAGTCATAAAAAACTTATCTGCACTAGAGCAAGATATGGTGGATCCCTCTTCAAGAAAAAGCTGGATATCCCCTTCCAGGTATGTCATAATGGTGATTCTGTTTGTGTATGGTTTAGACCACGTGGCTGTTGAGCCCCTTTCAACTTTCACATCCAATGATTTTGTAAATCTGTGATATCTGGTGGGCTAGGACAAAACCTTCCTAATAATACCATCATTTCAACCTAACGATTCCATCTTGACTGAAAGGATCTTGAAATCTGAGATACTCTCTCCCTCTTCATGTTTACCTCCTTGCCTAGCTAATCCTTTTTAAGTCCCAGCCACAGCATCACCTTCTATAAGGGGTCTTTTCCAGTCCTCCCTAATGTGGGTGCCTTCCCTCTGAGACTTTTCTTTATACTGTAATTATTCGATTTAGATACAGTTTTTATGTATTGTATCCCCCATTCGACACTGACCTTTTCAAGAGCAAGGACTGATCTTTATTTTTATTTGCCTTAACTTGTAGCCCCAGTGTCTAGTACAGGACCAGACACTTAGTGGTACTTGATACATAACTATACCATTCTGGCCATATGTTCTTCAACAATATGTACTTGGAAGTCATCTTGGGAAGACAACCTCTCCTCCAAGCGTATTAATACCTTGAAAGTGAACTTTAAAGTGAACCATTTTGTTGGTTCATCTTCTGGGCAATTGGAAAAATCAGACTGAGCAGCTACTGTGGACTGCCAAACTCCTTTATAAGGAACAATGTAAGCAGGTCAGGAAAATGATTTTTTCTCTAGTTCATCCTGATGGTGCCATGAAATTCCTTGTGAGTTCTCAAATGCATATCACAAGGACCAAAAGTCAGCTCCACATCTATTAAAATGAAGGAATTTGACTCTATGACCCTGAAGTAATTTTCTGCTCTTAGTCTATGATTCCCTAAAACAAACAAACAAAAAATTTCAGGTTCAGGGAGAATCACGAGGTAGATTGTGTTGTTTAGAGACCAATGTCACTAATTTTGGGAAGTTAATTATCAGTGATAAATTTTTCAGTGATGAATTTTATCAGTGATGAATTTTTCCTTGTAATAGAGACAGTCAAACAGGATCAATTAATTAATCCACAAGCGCTTATTAAGAATCTTGCTTTGTGCCAGGCACTGTGGTAGGCATTATAGATATAGACACATTGAAAGGGATAATTCCAGGAGCGTATAGTCTAAGCATTTGGTAAGTGCCTACTTCATTCTAGACACTTTGGTAAGCATTGGTATAAGAAAGAAAGGAAAAACGATGCCAGCTCTCCAGAACCTTCTAGTCTAATTGGAGAAACCACTTGCAAACAACTGAGGTGCAAGTTAGTAGCCCTATGACCCTGGAGAAGTCATTGCAATTCTTCATGGCACAGGTTCTTCAACAGTAAAATGACAGGTCAGCACAGATGACCTCAAAATTCATGATCCTATGCATTACCTTTTCATTAAATTTTATATTTATTAAACCCTAGGAGATTGGCTCCTAGCATAGTGCCTGACATACAGTAGGTGCTCAGGAAGTGTCTATTGATTGATTGACTAGAGGTTTTCATAGAGAACAATAGAATATGAATAAGTTGGCCTGGGAAAGTAGGTTTCTCCTGTTTAATGAATTAATAGCACAAAATTAACTGGAGTATGACCCCTGAGCCTAGCTGATTAATTGCTACACATTTTAATGTGATTTGGGCCAACTAGAACATGTTGGGGACCACAGGCAGCCATGGCTTGGTTAGTGACATCTCTGCCTTAGTGTTTCATCACTAATAGCCTCAGATATAGCACCAGATGCAGCCGTTGCTCAAACTGGACATGAGTAGTGGCAATATGGTAGATTTGTGGCTCTTACCTACTATAGTGATTTAGAAAGTAGTCTCATGACTGACTTTTAGGAAGCCTTCTCTCTGTATTATGGTTGTCAAATGGCCACAATTTCCCTCTGGAAAACTTGTATCTGAGGCCTCTCATGTTTCCTTTTAGGTTTAATTGATTTTTCTTTTTGGTTTTATATCATATTGATTTATTGTTTCCCACTATCTCAACCATGATCATTGCCTTTTTTGAATGATTTGTTTTTAAAACATAGCCCCTTTATCAGGAGCTGCTTTCTTCTCCGCTAGAGCTGTTACCATTGAGACTTAGTGCACAAGAGTATCCACTTACAGACTCTCCATGGTCTGGGGATTTCACCTTCAAAGATTTCTTCAGAGAAGTAGTAGCCATGAGGGACAGATCAGGTGGGTGGGAGGCTAGGACAAACTACTCCCCCAAACTCCGTTCCAAACTAGCCAAATGATGGAGCTGCTTGTGATGACTCATTTGCTTAATTGCTATGAATGGAATACTGTTTAAGTGAGCAGAGTGCAAATGGAGAAAATCTGTCAAGCAAATATGGTGAAAAACACATGAGTCAGAGGAACGAAGAGTATATCAGGAGAAGGGAATAGATCTGTGTCCCTTCCCTCCCTTCCTGTCCCTGGAATGAAGGGAACTCTATTGTTTACTTGTCTGTCACTTTTTTACTTGCAATCATCCCCTCTCAGTCTCCTGGGGAGTATTTTGAGGGTAGAGGGAGGGGAAAATGTTAGTTTCTTTATCCATTGCTAGGGAAAGCATTCAGAATGTGGAAAAATTACTTTTTTTAAAACTGTTCATTAAAAGTGAGATGGGCATTTAAAAAAACAACATTGATTAGGACTACATGGTAGAAGACTTCAGTTAGTAGCTAATCAATAAGTATTTATTAAGCACCTGCCTAATCAAGACATTATTAAGTGCCAGGAAGGGACTATGCTAAGTAATAGATATACAAAGAAATGCAAAAAGAATCCCTTCTATCAAGCAACACATAGTTTGATGAGAGAGACAACACACAGACCACCACGTACAGGCAATATATAGACAGGATAAATTGGGTGTACTCTCATAGGGAAGTCACGAAGATTATGAAGAACTAGGCAAGGCTGCTTCAAATGAAGGGATTTTAGCTGTGACTTGAAGGAAGCCAGGGAAGCCAGGAGACAGAGATGAGGAGTGAGAGTGGGCTGGATGGGGGATAGTCAGTGAAAATGCCAGGGATTGGGAGAAAGATGTCTTCTTTGAGGATCAGTAGGGAGACCAGTGTCAGTAGATAAGAAAGTCCAGGGTGGGAGTGGGAGGGAAAGTAAGTTATAAGATTGTAAAGATGGCAGGAGGTTATGAAGGACTTGGAATACCATGAGATTTTATATTTGATCCTGGAGCATCAGCTTATGTAGGTCTTATAGGAATTGAGGTCTTGCCTGCAAGGGAAGTAGTTTGAACATTATTCAAGAATCAATAGGAGCCACTGGACATCTTAGAGCAGAGAAATGATATCATCCCAAATTATTATATTAAAGTCATTGACCCAAGCAATGTTTTCTATTTCACTGAGAGAACAAGACCCAATAAAGTCAGTGTTTTAGATATATAAATATATGTATGCATGTATTCATATATGTATGTGTATTATATATCAATGCATATGCCTACATGTTCAACATACATATATGTAGATATACATGTACATACATAGGTATATGTACTGATAAATAGCACAAACATATACACATTATATGTGCATATATACATAGACACATACACAAAATAATGTCTAATATCTACAGAGGAAAGAACTCACTAGCCACAAAGGTAGCTGAGCAAAGGAAAAGACTTCTGGAGGAGGTTATAACATCTCATTCTTTGGTTATATTTTGAAATACTGTGCCAGGTGATCAACTCTCCATGGGTTATTATAAACAAAGGTATACATACCATACCGCATCTGAAGATGCTTTTAAGCCTTTCCATACTATATTTCCCAGACTAGAGGATTTAAATTCAGAGCAGAGCAACATGGCAAACTTTGTAACTTTGAGACATGTTCTTAGAAAGACCCGATAAATTGGGATTGCATGTAGAAAGAATAAAAGATTTTTTTTTTCAAAAATAAAGGATGGTCTCTCGAGTCCTGGATGGCTTCTGATCTGAGTCAGTGAATGGATTATCCACAATGATAAACTAAATCATAGCTACTCAATGCATTATAGGAAAAAGGGAAGCCAATGTGGGCATCATTGAAAACATTACTTTGCTCTTCAAGCATCCAACATAGGGACAAACACAGACACTTGTTCTGTGATTTTATTGGTAAATAGAACTCCCATGTGAGTACATTTCTTTTACCAATATAGATCCACATTTTTTCCTGCAACTCTTAGAGACTTTCTCAGAGAAACAGCAGGTTAACTGACTTGTCCAGGGTCACACAGTCAATAAGTGTCAAAAAACCTTGTTGCATGTAAGGTTGAAGTCTTATGGATAATAATGGTGTAATTCCTTCTGGGCTCTGGAAATAGTATGACCTTCACAGCTGCTTATTGCTTTTTCCTTTATTTTCTAGGTCACTGCATGAAAGATTTGGAAAATGTCTAACTTTACCACTGTGACTGAATTCCTCCTCATGGGGTTTTCGGACATTTGAGGACTGCAGATCATTTATGCTTTGCTTTTCTTCCTCGTCTACCTGGCTACTCTGATGGGAAATCTCCTAATTGCTGTAGTCACTATGCTTGACAGTAGCCTCCACACTCCCATGTACTTCTTCCTTAAGAATCTGTCCATTGTGGATGCCTGTTACATATCAGTCACGGTCCCCAAGGCATCTCTTAACTCCCTAGTGAACAGCAGGGCTATCTCTGTTGCTGGTTGTGCAGTCCAGATTTTTCTTGTGCTATTCCTTGCGTGTGTTGAGTTTTCTTTACTCACTGTTATGGCTCGTGATCGCTGTGTTGCCATTTGTCACCCACTCCACTATCCAGTGATCATGAGTCCCCGAGTCTGTGTGCAGATGACCTTGACATGCTTGCTCACTGGCCTCCTCTATGCAGGGTTCCATACTAGCTACACATTTCAACTGCCTTTCTGCCTATCCAATGTGATCCACCAGTTCTTCTGTGACATCCCCTCTTTGCTCCCACTCTCGTGTGCAGAGACTTTCAGCAATAAAATATCCATAGCAGCCTCTGTTCTAGGGATTGGGGTTGGCTGCTATGCCTTCATCACTGCATCTTATGTTTGTATATTCTCTACTGTGTTCAAGTTTCCAGTGAAAGAGGACCAAAGGAAAGCCTTCTCTACCTGCGTCCCCCACATCCTTGTAGTGTCTCTGTTTGTTATTTCTGGCATTTATGAGTTCTCACAACCACCTTCACATTCTGGATCCATTAAAGATTTAGTCCTTTCAGTGGTCTACTCCATAATACCTCCTTTTCTGAGCCCTATCATATACAGTCTGTGAAACAAGCAGATAAAGGAGGCTATGAGAACAGTGGTGAAGAGAAAGCTTTTGTACAGAAATATAGCATAAACTTGAGTTCTTTACCCATGTCCTTGTTGAACTTAGAATGATGGAAAGAATTTGAAATGAAAATGTGAAAAAGGGAAACATGTTTTTACATGTAATTGTGAAATATTTAATGAAATAAAATATATTAAAATATAAGTGGGAAATGATTAATGTTAAAGGTCTTGTGGGAAAGAAGCAACAGCAGGCCCTTATGTGCATGGCTCCATGTAGACCCAATGTAGACTGCTAGGGTGTGTACTCCCTCCCCAACCTGAGGCTCACAGTCCTTCTTCCCTCCTCACCTGAATGCATCCAGACAGGAAATAAGAAGGATATCACTAAGGCCAGTTAGTGCCTTTTGACATGTGACATTCTGACTAGTCTCAAGCCCTAATCCTCAACATAAAACAAGCAGACAGAAAACAATGATAGACTAACTGTGCATGCTGTGAAGGGAATGGGAAATCCTTCCACCCGACATCATCAGGGACTTCAAATAACAGTTTCCCCAAACCTCCCCACATGGTGTGGCAGGAGGTAGAGCATTCTACATATGGAGTGGCCCTTAGCCAGTACTCCATCCAAAAACAAAGCCTAAATGATTTCAGGATGCTAGGATGAGAAAACCTAGCAACAGGAAGTTTGGAATATCAACATCACCTCATCCAATCTCCTCATTTTACGTAAGAGAAAGTGAAAACTAGAATGGTAAAGAGAATTGCTTGTTGTTACACCCATAACAAGTTAACAGAACCAGAATTTGAAACCAGTTCACCTGGCCAGGGATTTCATCCATCTTCTCAAACCCATTTTCTTTTGATTGGCAAAATTTGATCATGAAAAAAGAAAATATTGGAATGGAAAACAGAGATGGAAAGACGGGAGAAAATGAGTCAGTGACCAACATAATAACAATCCTAACTGTATTCCATGATGTGGAGAGAAAAATGTGTGTGTAATTCCCACAGTTAAAAAATTTTATGGAAGGCTTTTCTTTGGCTTAGTATGTGAACATTTTTTTTGAGTGTTCTATGTATGCTCTCAAGGCTGTACCTAGGGTATGTGCAAAGGCCTGGAGAAACAAATAAAGGAATGAATAAATAGATACATACTACATACCTATGTATCAGTGTGTGTGTGCCTGTAGAAGCAATTTCATAATTGAAACTGTATATAAGCAATTTCATGTATATTCCAAAATTTGTGGATGCAAGTAAGGAATATTGCTTTATCAGTGAAGATTTAGAATAATTGTCTTACAACATACACCTTGTCATAAGAAGTACTGTGATTTAAAACCCTTTCCATAACCAAAGTAACTTAATATATTTGGCTTGCAACATGAGAACTCATGTTCAAATTCCATTCAGCATGGTGGAAACACTGATTGAATTGCCCACCTATTCTCCCAAATATTCATATCATTGTTGCACACATAAACTTGCAATTCTCTCATTATTAATATTATCATCCATGACAATGTGTTAACAGATAATATTGTGCTTCCAAGTGCCTCATCACAGATCAAAAAGCGATGTGGTTTGATGAAAATGTGGAGCAAATGGAACAATCCTGGTGAATGCGGAATATTTTTGGGGGTCTTTTCACCATAAGAGGATCCTGCATTAATGGAAACTGCTGTTATCACATGTGAATAGTCAGCAAACATTTATTAAATGGCTACTGTGTTCCAGGTATTGTGCTAAATTCTGGGGATACAAATACAAAAGAAAGGAAGAAAGGAGGAAAGAAGGAAGGGAAGGAGGAAGCAAGGAAAGATATCACCTGACCTTAAATAGTTTACATTTTAATCATATATGACAAGATACAAAAGCAAAGTCAAAAGCTGAGAGTGGAGGAAGGTATCTGAGGCAGGAGCATGGTGGACAAGTCAGAGATATCTCAGAGTAGTGTAGCCAGGTAGAAATGAGACATTCTGTGCTAAGCTGCTCCCTTAAAGGGAGGCTTGCACCTGCATGACTCCACCCTTCAACCAAGGAGGTAGAGACAGTGTTGAGGTAGGTAACAAGGCTGATAGAATTCTGCAGGATGATGAGGTTTTTTCCAAAAATCAGATTCCTGGGGCATTGCAGAGAAGTTGAAGATGTCTCAGAGTAGTGCAGTCAGGTGTGAAATAGGGAAATGTTTCTAATTCAGAACTAATAATTGGGTCAGATTAAGTGCATTCAGACATTCCCATATCCCATACAAATAAAATGACACTCTCTGGCTTAATTTAGGTGTATTCTAATGTTTACATATCTTGTACAATGCTTCCCATGAAAATAAGATGACAGTTGCTTGATTAAATAAATCATTCATGATTATTTAATTTAATTTTAAATATTTCATACTTGTCATAAGAAAAAAAAATGAGAAGTTGCAGATCTTTTCTAGGAGGTTTAGTGAAATCAATATTATGACATCTCTAAACAGGAGCATCTGGATGAATTTATCTACATCGTATTAGGAGAAAGAGTGAGAACATATGCAGATATAATACAGGTCAGTACTCTCACATGAATCAGTAAAATATATACAAAAACTTCTTTGGAATTTTCTAGCACCCTAGTACTCTACTCAGGCAGACTTTTCCACAATCACAAATAGAACTGGGATATTTTCTGTTACCTCTATCTTTCAGAGAATTATGAAATGGTAAAGGTTTGTTAATATCACTTGCAAAACCTTACCAATTGCCAATTCATGCCCTTTTTCAGGATGCCTTCATGTGAAGCTGATTTTTCATTAAAAAAGGAAGAAGAGGGAGGCAGAGCCAAGATGGCGACACAGAAGCAACAAGGTTCTGCAGCTCCCACATAGCCACCTCAAATACCCATAAAATAAGACTCTAAACAAATTTTAGGGATGTCTGTTTTGAGGTGTTGGGTAAGGGAAAGATGGGGAGAAAATTTGTAACTCGAAATCTTGTGGAAATGAATGATGTAAACAAGAAAATAAATAAATTAATTTATTTTTTTAAAAAAGGAAGAAGAAACCAAATTACCAGTATCAAAAATGAAAAGGATGAATGCCACATCAATAAAGAAGAAATTAATGCAATTGTTAGGTGTTATTTTGCCCAATTACATTCCAGTAAAACTGTTGATCTAAATGAAATGAATATATATTGACAAAAATATAAATTGCCCATGTTAACGGAAGAGCAAATGCTGTACTGAAATAACCATATCTAAGAAAAAGAAATTGAACAAGCCATAAATTAGCTCTCCATGAATGCATTGTTGATGGAGTTGTGAACTGATCCATCCACTCTGGAGAATAATTTGGAGCTATCCCCAAAGACTTATACAGATTTTTATACCCTTTGATCCAACAATACAACTATTAAGTTTGTGTCCCAAAGAGATCAAGGAAAAAGGGGAAATTATCTATTTGTACAAACATATTTATAGCAGGTTGTGTGTGTGTGTGTGTGTGTGTGTGTGTGTGTGTATGTGTGTGTATGTTGGTAAAGAATTAGAAATTGAGGGTATACCCATCTATTGGGGAATGGCTGAACAAATTGTAGTATATGATGAAATATTATTGTGCTATAAGAAATGACAAAGTGGATGGTTTCAGAACAACCTGGGAAGAATTTGTATGAAAAGCAAAAGTTCATATGCAAAATGAGCAGAATCAGAAGAACACTCTACACAGTAATAGTGATGTAGTAATGTTGATCAACTGTGTGCAAGATTTAGCTACTCTAATCAAGAGAATGATCTAAGACAACTCAAAGGACCCATGATGAAAAATGCTATCCACCTCTAGAGAGAGAACTGACAAACTCCGAGTACAAGTTGAAGCTGGCTTTTTCCCTTTCTTTACTTTTGTTTCATGTATGTGTGTTTTCTTTTGCCACATTGTTAATATGGAAATAAGTTGTGTGAGTTCACACATATAGCTGTAATGGTAATGGGATTTAAAGATCCCCCTGTATTGGTTTGGTTTTCGGGTTGAGTGTTGAAACCCAGAGCTTGTCAATCCCACTTGTGGGATGGACTTATTGACTTGAAGACAGAGGACTGAGCTGGGAGGAGCTTGGGCCATGGATTTAGAGAGAAGCCCAAGCAGAGAGAAGCCCCAAGCAGAGAAGGCCAGAAGGACTTTTGGGGAGCACTACTGTGGAGACAGAGAGAGAAGAGAATTGCTGGGGGCCAAAGTTGCTGTGAGAAAGATTGCTGAGGGCCAGTTGGAGCTGCCCAGGACTTTTGAGAACTGCCACCCAGAGCTGCCAAGAACTGAGGAGGCATGGCTGTGATGCTGGTAGTTTGTCTGCTGTTCTGATGTTGTTTTGTCAGATTCATCTGCTGGTGAAGGACAGTGCTGCTGTTGTAGAGGTCCTGGAACCTTGCTGTTGGTTCAGAAGCCCTGAAGGAGGATTTTCTTGCTGTATATTTACAGAAATCCTAGAAGAGGGTATTGCTGATGTTTTCAGGGGTTCTGAGACTGTTCTACAGACAGTGACTTGATGAGGACACTGGCTATGGCTTTGTTAAGCTTTGTGTCCCCAGGAACAGAGATTGCTGAGAACTTGCCTCCTGTCAAGATGAAGGAAGGACCTTTCCTTGGGTTTTCAATGCTGTAATGATATTTTAACCTTGTTGTAACTTAAGGGTAAATGGCCTTTTGTGCTCTCCTGCCCCTTTTGAGAAAGTACTTGACATTAATCGATGGTATTGTAATTCAGTTGTGATTCAGGGGTGGGGAACTTTTGACTTTTTGTGCTCTTTGACTGATCAGATGAATATACTTTGTTTATGATTGGAAACTAATCTTCATTTGTGAAGAAAGACTTTGACTGACTAAATGAATGTACTGCCCAGGGGTGGAGTAGTACTTGGATTAAATTGAGAACTTGCTTGCTAGATGAATGAGTTACACTATATTTTGATTTTCTCTGTTCTGTCAATATTTTGCCCTAATTTGTCACTGAACAAATGGAGTTTGCTATGCTGGTATTCTGAACCTTGGAAGTTGCCTTTGCTTGGCATTACAATAACTAGTATCATTTTGCCCATTCCCCAAGGGGTGGGGAAGTGGTGGGAGTGATGGAGAGAATTTGAACCAAAAGTGAAAAAAAAAGTGTTGAAAATGTTTACATGTAATTGGGAAATATTTAATGAAATAAAATATATTAAAATATAAGTAGGAAATGATTAGTAAAATAAATAAAAATACAATCAGACAGAAAAAATATTACAACAGATCTATATCAATACAATAAATAAACCAACCCTACCTAACTAAACTATAGATTGCTGCAATATGAATCAATATTTTAAAATTATACTTTAAAATATGTAAATAAATGTTAAAGTTCTTTTGGAGATAAAAATGATGATTTTTGGGAGAAAAGTGAATAAAATAACTACCAAGGATTTCTAGTATTACCAGATGTCAACCTATATTAAAAATATATTCATTAAAAATGTCTATATTTGCTCAAAGGAAGATATACAAGCCATCTACAATCACATAAAAATACTAAATAATTATTAATTAAAGAAAGGAAACTTATAGACAATTTGAAGTTCTACCTTTTATCCTTCAGATTGACAAAGTTGACAAAAATGGAGACTGACAAATGCTGGAGGGGCTGTGGGAAGACAGGAACATGACTATGCTGTTGGTAGTAAAGTGAGTTAGTTCAGCTATTCTTGAAAGTATTTTGGTACAATGACAAAAAGGTCACTTTGAACCAACAATACCATACTCCAAAAGGATGAAGAAGAGTGTTCATATTACATACAAGCCAATATGTACCTAAATATTTGTGGTAACTCTTCATTGTAATGGAATGAAAACCAAGGTAGTGCCCATCAATTGAAAAATGTCTGTCTAAGGCATATGTCTATCTAAAGTATATATCTGTCTAAGGTATATGAATGCAATGGAATATTATTGCACCATGAAAAATGACAAAGGAACAGTTATAGAGAGACTAGAGAAGACTTATATAAACTGATGCAGAGAAAATGAGCAAAACCAGAGAACAATTTGTACAGAAACAATAACTTTGCGATTAAAACACTTTTGGAAAACTTAATTCTCTTCAATGCAATGAACAACTGCACCTCCAGAGGACCAGAGATAGATGTTTCATGTCACTCATTTCTCACAGAAAAGTGAGAGGCCCAAGGGGCAGAAGAGACATACATTTTTGTCATGCAAAATTTTTTGTTTCCCTGACCATCTTTATTTGTGGCAAGGATTTGACTTTTTCCTTTTTTTTTAGTGGAGAGTAGAGATTTGGAGGTCCAGAGGAAGCTAGCAAGTCAAGCCACAATAAAGAATGAGCAACAACACCCCAGAAAAAACCATAGTATTCCTAATGTGTTTTACTTACTATTTACTTGAAATCAGAGGATATGAGATGTATTTCATGTCACCAATCAATAGCTATGTGAAAAATTATATAAAACACATATAATAACATAATAAAACACATTCTAAAGTCAGCAGAGTTGTTAATGACAAGGATAGGGATTAGGAATGAACCTATGCTTTCACTGGTTAAAGGCATTCAAGTATAAGGAAATCCCCCCACCTCCACTGCAGTTTACCAGCCCCTTCTCTACCACTTAGACTCTTAAAAGAGCTATTCCAGGGGCACTGATTACCCAGGGTCACACATGCTATATGGATCACAGACAGAACATGAAATCAGTGAAGGTTGATAAAAGATGATAAAAGTCAATATTGGAATGGCTGGGGATGGACAGACACATTTATACACCTTTGGTGGGTCTACAAATGTAACCAACCTTTTGGAAATCAATTGAAAATTTTAAAAAGTCACTAGATTTGTGTGATACTTTTATTGCTCAGTGACATTAATGGGCACCTACCTCAAACACAACAATTACAGAAATGAAGGCACCATAGACATGAGAATATTTATAGCAACTTTTTTTTGTCATAACAAAAAAAAATGGGCAAACAACTATTATGTTAATGTAAGAAAATATATTTTTACTCTAAGATCAAGTGACAAATGTCAAAGAAGATGAGAATAAGAGACCAGAGAACACATAGTGCACAGGGTGGATCACACCACTTTCCTCTTGGGGGAAGGATGAGGAGCTGTGGGTTTCAAATGTTTTCTAATCTGTTTCTCTCTTGTTAAGAAAGATGTGACGTTAAGAAAGATGTGAAGTAAAAATGTGATGAGGGATTCTTTGGAACTAAATGTGATGTAAAAAGTAATATATATTTTAAAATGTTTTACACAAAATTTTTGAAGCTCTCTTGCTTCTATGTCAGTCAAAGCCATAAACATAGCCACAGTATATCCGTATCAATGAGCCAAAAAGTCATACAACTCCTCAGGACACTTGGATTTCTCCTATTCTGACTTTTCAACAATGGGTGGAGGAGGTTTATTCTATTTTTTGAAGGAACTTGAGATATAATGAATCCTACACCCATAATCTGTGTTCACAAACATGCACATTAATGAATATTTCTTGAACTGTATCCCAGTGTTGCTGAGATAACTTTATTTGGCACCTTGTCTTTTGCTACCCAGAGACAATTACCTCAGTGCAATGATCTCTGCCTCTCTGTATTTATCTGAAAAAAAAAAGAAAAGAAACCAAGGACACTGTCCCCAAGGAAATGAAATGAATTTGTAGCAAAAGATAAAATTGGTCTATGGGGCCATCCTGTCAAATCTGCTGTCCAACTTCTACAAGTATAATGGGGAAAACTGAGGAAACACATGCTTCCAAAACAAGGAGAATAGAATTATAATGGCCAAATGACAATGGAAACTTTATAATTTTCTATCAGCCTAGCCAAAGCTGGGGGAGTTCTGGAGGTCTTTTCTTTGGCATAGGAATTCAGAGAGATCATTTTTTGAACAATTAAGATTGGAGAATCTAGCAGCAAGGGGACTTGTTGCCTTAATCAGGTAAGATAATTATTTTGAATGAAATTATTTTTCCCACCTTTCCCCCTTTTGTTTTCTTTTTCCTTCCTTCCTTCCTTCCTTCCTTCCTTCCTTCCTTCCTTCCTTCCTTCTTTCCTTCCTTCCTTCTTTCCTTCCTTCCTTCCTTCCTTCCTTCCTTCCTTCCTTCCTTCCTTCTTTCCTTCCTTCCTTCTTTCTTTCCTTCCTTCTTCTTTTCTTTCCTTCCTTCTTTCCTTCCTTCTTCCTTCCTTCTTTCTTTCCTTCCTTCCTTCTTTCTTTCTTTCCTTCCTTCCTTCTTTCCTTCTTTCTTTCTTCCTTTTTTCTTTCCTTACTTCTTTCTTTCCTTTCCTTCCTTCCTTCCTTCCTTCCTTCCTTCTTCCTTCCTTCCTTCCTTCCTTCCTTCCTTCCTTCCTTCCTTCCCTGTCTCTGTCACTGTCTCTGACTCTGTCTCTCTGTGTCTCTGTCTCTGTCTCTCTATTTCTCTCTTTCTATCTTTTAGTGACACCTAATGTGGTCATTTATTTTAACTGAATATACATATGTATAATATTTTTGTCACCTTTTCAGTGGGTGG
>CM053582.1:67990326-68014793 GCA_028627135.1 Pseudochirops cupreus
TTTCCTTCCTTCCTTCTTTCCTTCTTTCTTTCTTCCTTTTTTCTTTCCTTACTTCTTTCTTTCCTTTCCTTCCTTCCTTCCTTCCTTCCTTCTTCCTTCCTTCCTTCCTTCCTTCCTTCCTTCCTTCCTTCCTTCCTTCCCTGTCTCTGTCACTGTCTCTGACTCTGTCTCTCTGTGTCTCTGTCTCTGTCTCTCTATTTCTCTCTTTCTATCTTTTAGTGACACCTAATGTGGTCATTTATTTTAACTGAATATACATATGTATAATATTTTTGTCACCTTTTCAGTGGGTGGGGGAGGAGGAGGAGGAAAGTGGACACAATTCAGAACTGAAAATGAGAAAAAATGATATATACATATATATGATTACACCCCCACCCCCTCAGCCACCCCCACTCTCCCACCCCCTCCACACTTATTCATTTAATATATCAAAAATGTAGCTGCTCTGCCAGGACTTGATTGCTATGCCTACAAAAATGTTATAATGAAGAATTAATTGCCAAGAAATATCTGCCTACCAAATGTTTCAAAATCCTAGATCTTTAACCTTGAAAGACTTCTTTAGGGAAATAGTGGGCTTAAAAGAAAGGGGGATAGAATTGTAGGACATTATTGTCCATTGGATGTCATTGCATATGAGAGAAGGGTAGAGCTGGGTGGCAGTAGGCCACTCATTCTGCTTGCCTGATGCCTCTGAATAGAAGAAAATCAAGGTGATAAGATCAAGAAAGCCAGTGACCTGCTATAGTGACAATTAGATGAAGTGAGACTAGTCAGACAAGCAGAGAGAATAGCAGGTCAGGTCAGTGGACTTCACCATCCTCCTGTCCCTAGACAGGGGAAATATCTTGTTGTATATGTCTCCCATTCACATGCAATTTCTTCATTCAATCAGTGGGAAAGTGCATCAAGGGCAGTGGTAGGAGAAAAGATTATAGTCCATGTCTCTACTACCAGCAAAAGAAACCAGTATTTTTAGAACTATGTCCTTTTACATTTCTGACTTTTTCCTCTAAGCTGTTCATAGCTATTACTAAAGATGACCATGCCTAAAAGACTGCTTTATAGAGAACTTGCACAAGGCAAGCACACACATGGGGGTCAGAAGAAGCAGTTACAAGGACACTCTCAAGGTCTCTCTCAAGAACTTTGGAATTGACTGTGTGATGTGGGAGATGCTGGCATAGCTCTGGTAAGTATGGTGTGCCCTCACCTGTTTTCTATTAGCAAAACAGAATTGAAATAGCTCAAAAGAAACACAAGATGCACAAATTTAGAGAACCCACTCCAAATGTTCACATGGACCATTTGTACCCAAACTGTGGTGGAGCACTCTTTGCTTGTACTGACCTGATCAGCCACAGTCAGACACACTGGAGTTTGGCTTTAGCATAATGATGTCATTTGGCCTTCTTTGAGAAATAAGGATAACCAACCAACCAACCAACCAACCAACCAGTCATTTTGGAAACCATGTCGTCTGAAATTTCTGACTTTCTTCTAAGCTGTTCACAGCTATTAGCAAAAATGAGATGACCATTGGAAAGGAATATAAAGAAAGGCTAAGATCACACAGTAGAAGACTTAAAAAAAATTAAGATCATCATTTTCACTGATGGCTTCTAGCCTACATCAGATTGTCTGAACTGATGTATTCAGTCAAAGATGGTAAATCCATTATAGAAAAAAGGAAGTCAATGTGGGGTTAATGGTAACATTACTTCTTTAAGCATTAAATTCTTTAATTGTTGGAATTCCCAGGGGCAGACAGCTCCTTTATCAGTACAGGTCTTCATCTTCCATAAAAATCTTAGAGACTTTCTTTTGGAGGGAACTAGACTATCCCAAGGTCACACAATCAGTGCATGAGAGGGGCCATGCTGCCTGTTAAGGTTTTGTGCAGTAATAATAAAAGAAGAATAATTTTTTTAGCCTTTCCAAATATCGTGTACCGAATAATTGCAGAATGATAGACTAATTGGTTTTTACTTGGCCCCCTAGGTCACTCACTGGGTGAAAGAATCTGAAAATGTCAAACTTTACCACCACTGTGACTGAATTTCTCCTTATGGGGTTTTCTGACACCCGTGAGCTGCAGATCTTATATTCTTTACTTTTCTTTCTCATTTACTCAGCAGGCTTGATGGGGAATCTCCTCATTGTCATTGTCACCACCATTGACAGCAGACTCCAGACCCCCATGTACTTTTTCCTTAGGAATCTGTCCATTGTGGATGCCTGCTTCATATCAGTAACTGTTCCCCAGGCATCTGTTAACTCCCTGGTGAACAACAGAGTTATCTCAGTTGCTGGATGTGCAGCTCAGATATTCCTGGTGACTTTCATAGCATATGTTGAGTTCACTTTGCTCGCTGTCATGGCCTGTGATCGTTATGTTGCCATATGCCACCCTCTTCTCTATCCAGTGATCATGAGTCCCCATGTCTGTGTGCAGATGACCTTAACCTGCATGTTCACTGGCCTTTTATATTCAGGCTTCCATACTAGTTACGCATTTCAATTGTCTTTCTGCCAGTCCAATGTGATCCACCAGTTCTTCTGTGATATTCCCTCTCTCCTTAAGATCTCTTGCTCAGAGACATTCGGCCATATGTTATCCTTACTTGGATCCGCTTTGGTGATTGGTGTTGGCTGCTTTACCTTCATTACTGCATCTTACATTAGCATATTTTCCACTGTGCTCAAATTTCCAGTGAAGGAAGATCAAAGAAAAGCCTTCTCTACTTGTGTCCCCCACATCATAGTGGTTTCTTTGTTCCTTTTTTCAGTCTCTTATGCGCACCTACAACCACCTTCAGATTCTGGGCCCATTAAAAATATGATCCTCTCAATATTCTATTCCATAATTCCTCCCTTTCTAAATCCTATTATATACAGTCTATGGAATAAGCAGATCAAAGAGGCTGTAAGAATAGTAATGAAGAGAAGGCTTTTTTTTTTAAAGGAATGAAGCATAAACTGTAGTAATTTCCTAATGTAGTTGAACCTAATTCATTCATAAATGAAAAATCTCACACACACACATGTATACATTTACATATAGATACGTATTAGTTATGTATTGCTGCTTGTATTTTGACAGTTATAGATGAATCACTGGTTTAAATGGGCTACAAAGTCCTGAGAATTGACTTTGATATCATCAGTATCAGCAGCATTTTGTAGCATTAAGAGACACATTCAAGAATTCAAAATAATATAATCACCTTAGCTCTTAGTTGGTCTTTATATGCTCATGACATATAGATAAGGAATGTATACCACATGTGGTTCAAAGGGTTTTTTCCCCCACTCACATTCACATAGACAACTCTGGTCCCTTATAGAAATGCAGAGTTTATCTCAACCTAAGGGTACTAGGGGTATCCTTGCAGGTTAATAGCATGTCTTTATGTTTAACATAACATGAATTTTTGGTTTATGATTGTGATGGAATACTACTGTAGTATAAGAAATGATAAGCTCAATGATGTTAGAAAAAGATGTAAAGACTTAAATACCTACTTGTGTTTAATGGTAGTCATGTCTAGGGTGAAGGGGAGGCAAGAAACAAAGAAAAAAGGAAAAAATTTCATGATAATTTTACTATATATTTAAAAGGAATAGTAAGTTGTACATAATAGATTTGCAGTTCCATGTGTAATCATCATTTTTATTATTCTATGTTTCTAGAAATTCTTGATTCATTTCATAAATTAAATAAAAGCCAACATGCTGAATTAATTAGGCTTTTATTATTATTTTTTTTTTTACCATTCTTGCACAGTGTTTATTCCAGTTCCAAGGACTTTTCACCTTTAGGCTAGTTACCAGGCTTGATTGAATAATTTAAACTCAAAATTATCATTGAGATATTTAAAACAGAACCTGTAATTTAATTAAGGTATCAATGGTCGTAACATTAACATTGTGTGGTGAAATGACAATGGATTTATTTACCAATTCTTCTCTTAAACATAAATAAAGCTAATGCAGTCAGACTAAGGAAATCAGTAGAGATTGGACAAAGAATAAAAACTGAAAAATGCGAGTCTACAGGGAACTGATACAAATATATGATATAAAACAGATGTATAAAATATATGGGCTAAATGTCACAATATGGTCAATGACATTTCTGAGTGCCAATCTAATCAGATTAAATGTAATTAGGAAATATTCATCAAAACAAAAATTCAAAAGAACATAGATAATGTTAATATGTGTTTTTCTAATACAATATGCAGCCCACAGATATCCTTATTTTTAGGTTAGAGGTATCTGTTCCAACTTGAGTTTGACACTAGTGATGAAAAAAGCTAGCCCCACAATATATTAGTCAAATAATCACCAAATTTGAGAGACTGAAAGAATATCTAAAGCCATATATTTCAACCCAGGCCCTTCTATGGACTCCCTAAGGGGTTAGGTATCATTAAAACTCCTAAAGTGTGGACTAATCACTTTCCCACATGAAAACCTTCCAATATTTGAAGTCAGCTGTCTTACCATCTCTTAGTTTTCTCTTTACTGGGCTAAAGAATTTATCTTTATGTGACTACAGATTAAGATTTCTTGTTATTCTGTTTATTATCTTCTGGATTTATTGCAAGTTGTCCACAAGCTTAGTTTGGCATGTATGGGGTGTTAAGCGAGAAAGAATACCATTGGTGTGAGGGTTTGCCGAGCCCTTTTCTGGGCTGCTCATCTATCTTTGGTGTCTGCCTGTTACTCAGGTTTCAGCTGTGGCTCTAAGAAGCAATAATATGCACAATGTCCATACCCTGGTAAAAACCATCTTGGTGCCTTCATCAAACTAGGTTGAAGATAAGCAACAGGCCTTAAATTCCCTGGGGAGTTAAGGAAATATCTAAGCATACAAAGATTTCTCTCAGCAGAATGGATGAATGAGAACAATTTGTTCCATTCTCCATGAAGGCAAATGAAGCAGGTACTGTGAAGCACTTAGAGCTTGGTAAGACAGTAAGGAAGATGTCAAGGTTATCCATTGCATCCTGGGCCATGTCCAGTCATACTGACTTTTTTCATGGGCTTCTAAGACTCTGGAGGAGAGACAATCTCGTCCAACTCTGCCTCACTTAAATCTGATTCATGTGCAAGTCAAGACATCATTCCATGGTAAAGGATGAACAATAACCCAGAAAGTGACATGGTGTTAGAAATATGTTTAATTACTAATAATTTGTGAGGTTTTGAGATGTATTTTGTTCTACCAATAAATAGTTTTGTGGAACAAATTACATCAAACACATATCAAGCACCATATTACACTCTAAAAATTGGTAGAGTTGTACATGACAAATATAGGAACTGGAATGGACCTGTGATTTCATTGGTTAATAGAACTGCCATTTAAGGAAATTCCTCCCACTACTGTCAATCAGCCCCTTCTCTATGACTTATACTGTTAAAAAGCCTCCTAGAGCACTGAGAGTTAAATGAATTACCCAAGGTCACACCTACCACCATATGGTTTACAGACAGAATACAAAATCAGTTAAGGTTGATAAAAATTGGAAAAAGTCAATATTGGAAAGGCTGACACATTTATCACCTTTGTTGTGTCTACAAATATAGTGAACTGTTTGGAAATCAATTTAGAATTTTCAAGAAAAATCACAGGATTGTGTGTAACTTTTAATGTGGAGCAACATTAACAGGCATATGCCTCAAATACATCAGTTACAGATATGAAGGTACCATAGGTGTGAGAATTTTCATAGCAACACTTTTTGATATAGCAAAAACAAAATGGAGAACAACTGTTATGTTATTGTAAGAAGATGTAGCTTACTCAAAGATCAAATAACAAATATCAAAGAAGACGAGAGTAAGAGACCAGAAAACACAAAGCAAGCAGATTGGAACAGACCACTTTCCTCTTGGTAGAAGGATGGGGAACTGTGAGTTTCAACTGTTTTCTTATCTGTCATGTATCATTACTTTATTGGTAGATTTTTTCAACTAGTTTCTTTCTTGTAAAGAAAGGCAAAGATGTGATGAGAGATTCTTTGGAATTGAATATGATATAAAAAGTAAGTAAAGTAAAATACATTTTGTTTTTGTCTCTTATTCATTCATCTATCTATCTATCTATATATCTGTCTGTCTGTCTGTCAGTCTACTTATTTATCATCTTCAAGCTTCACTTCTGCAAGATTTTAAGTTCTAAATTTTCTTCCCCTTCCTCCTTTCCCTCCTCCTCAAGATGTTGTGCAATCTGATACAGACTATACATGTACAATTATATTAAACGTCTTTCAACATTAGTCATGTTGTAAAGAAGAATTAGAACCAAAGGAAAAAAAACATTGAAAAAGAAGGAACAAAAAATGAAAAAATAGTTTGTTTCAATCTGCATTCAGATTCTACAGGTCTTTCTCTGGATGTGCACTGCATTTTTCTATCATAACCTTTTGGAATTATCTTAAATCCTCGCACTGCTAAGAAGAACTAAGTCTATCAAAGTTGGTCATTGGGCAACGTTACTGTTACTGTGTACAATGTTCTGGTTCTGCTCACCTCACTTGGCTTCAGTTCATCTAGGTCCTTCCAGGTTTTTCTGAAATCTTCCTGCTTACCATTTCTTATAGAACAATAGTATTCTATCACATTCATTATACCATGACTTGTTCATTCACTCCCCATTTAATGGGTATCTCCTCAGTTTCCAATTCTTAATCACCACAAAAAGAGCTACTATAAATATTTTTTGTCAATGTGTGTCTTTTTCCCCTTTTTATGATCTCTTTGGGACACAGACTTAGAAGTGATATTGCTGGGTCAAAGGGTAAGCACAGTTTTATAGCCCTTTGGGTATAGTTTCAAATTGCTCTCCAGAATGGTTGCATCAGTCCACAACTTCACCAACAATGCAGTAGTGTTCCAATTTTTCCTTGTCTTCTCCAACTTTTATAATTTTCCTGTTTTGTCATGTTAGGCAGTCTGATAGATGTCATGGTGTAAGGGTCACAAAATAGTGCCAGATTGCAAATGGTAATGTTGAGACACAGGGATGTGTTTGAGGCCCAGGAATTAGTTGGGTCAAGTGGAGGTCAGAGCATATTACACCGTCCCTGGCCAGGAGATGTTGCATTGCTCAGAACTTCTTGCGTGGAATGCCTGAGGTTCCCGATTGATTGATGTCTCCACACCTTGGGGTCTTCATGCCATTATAATTACAATTTACCTCCCCTCTCTTAATCCCTCTCAGCTGGGCTGTTTCACGTGTGGGGTGTGGATCTGGGGTAGAAAAAAGGATCAAAGCCTTGGAGGGGCGGGTGGCCTTAGAGTCCCGCGGTAAGGCTTCCCGGGTGTAACTTTAATAAACCCTGTTAAAAACATCTATCCTTCGGCATTGCTTTCATTAAGGAGAAAACACCAGGGTGGTCTCCATTGAAAAGGTAAGTACCTCCTGCCCCTTAGGGCAGGGCTGCCGAACCCTGACATCATGGAGTACCTCAGAATGGCTTTAATTTTTATTTATCTACTCAATAGTGACTTGGAGCATTTTTTCCATAGTACTATAGATAGCTTTAATTTCTTTATTTGAAAGCTATTTATGGCTTGCATTCTTATAATTTTGACTCAGTTCTCCATGTATTTTGGAATAGTGGCCTTTATTAGAGATATTGACTGTAAAAATTGTTTCCCATCTTTCTGCTTTCAGCGGAAACTGAACGATGCTTTATAGTATCAGCCTTTGTATTTAAATTGTGTACCCATCTTGACTTTGTCTTGGTGTATGGTATGAGATGTTGGTCTCTGCCTAGTTTCTGTCATACTATTTCCCAGTTTTCTCAGAAGTTTTTGTAAAAAAGTGAGTCCTTAGCCCAGAAGATGGAGGCTTTGGATTTATCAAGCTGTAGATTACTATAGTGATTGACTACTGTGTCCTGTGTACATAACCTATTCCAGTGATCCAGCACTCTCTTTCTTAGCCAGTACCAAGTAGTTTTGACGATTGCTACTTTATAATAGTTTTAGATATGGTATGGCTAGTCTACCTTCCCTTGCATGCCTTTTCTTTAATTCCCTTGATAATCTGAACGTCTTGTTCTTCCAGATGAATTTTGTTATTTTTTCTAGTTCTATAAAATAACTTTTTGCTAGTCTCATCGGTATGGCACTAAATAAGTAAGTTAATTTGGGTGAAATTGTCATTTTTATTACATTGGCTTGGCCAACCAATTAGCAACTGATATTTTCCTAACTATTTAGATCTGACTTTATTTGTGTGAAAAGTGTTTTGTAATTGTATTCATATACTCCTTAGGTTTATCTTGGAAGCCTCCCAAATATTTCATATTGCTTACAGTAATTTTAAATGGAATTTCTCTAACTCTTGCTGTTGAGCTTTATTAACAATATATAGAGATGCCAATGATTTAAATGAGTTTATTTTATATCCTGCAACTTTGCTAAAGTTGTTTACTGTTTCAAGTAGTCATTTTTTTTTTTACTTGATTCTCTAAGATTCTCTAGGTTTATTATCATATCATCTGCAAAGTGTGATATCTTTGTGTTTTTTTTTTGCCCATTCTAATTCCTTCAATTTATTTTTCTTCTCTTACCACTAAATCTAGCATTTCTAATACAATATTGAATGACAGTAGTGATAATGGACATCCTTGATTCATCCATGATCTCATTGGGAATGCTTTTAGCTTATCATCATTACACCTAATGCTTGCTGATGGTTTTTGCATAGATGCTTCTTATCATTTTATGGAAAACTCCATTTTTTTCTCATGTTCATTTTTTTTTTAAATAGAAATGGGTTCTGCATTTTGTCAAAATTTTTTTTATATATTGAAATGATCATATGATTTCTGTTGACTTTGTTATTGATGAGGTCAATTATGTTGATAGTTTTTGTAATATTGAACAAGTCCTGCATTCTTGGTATAAATCCAACCTGGTCATAGTATATTATCCTTGTGATAAGTCACTATAATCTCTTTGCTAATATTTTATTTAAAAATTTTACATCCATATTCATTATTTTTCTTTTTGGAGGGGGGAAGGCAGGACAGTTGAGGTTGAGTGACTTGCCCAAAGTCACACAGCTAGTAAGTGTTAAGTGTCTGAGGTCAGATTTGAACTTGGGTCCTCCTAACTCCTGGGATGGTGCTGTATTCACTGTGCCACCTAGCTGCCTGCATCTATATTCATTAAAGAAATTGTTGCATAATTTTCTTTCTCTGTTTTGGCTCTTCCTATTTTAGGGATTAGCATCATATTTGTATTACAAAAAGAATTAGGTAGTACTCATTCTTTACCTATTTTTCTAGGGTTAGAAATAATTGTTTTTCAAATGTTTGGTAGAATTCACTTGTGAATCCAACTGAACATGGAGATTTTGTCTGGGGGAGTTCATTGATGACTTGTTTAATTTCTTTTTCTGAAACGGGGTTAAGTATTTTATTTCCTCTTCTGTTATTCTGAGCAATTTAAATTTTTGTAAATGCTCATCCATTTCACTAAGATTATAAGGTTTTTTGGCAGACAGTTGGGCAAAATAGTTCCTCTAATTTCCTCTTCAGTAGTGGTGAATTCATCCTTTTTATTTTTGTTACTGGCAATTTGGTTTTCTTTTTAAAAAAATCAAATTAGCCAGAAGTTTATCTATTTTATTATTTTTTTCATAAAATCTGTTCTTCATTTTATTTACTAGTTCAATGGTTTTCTTAATTTCAACTTTCTTAATTTCTCCTTTGATTTTCAGAATTTCTAATTTGATATTTAATTAGAGACTTTTAATTTGTTCTTTTTTCTAACTTCTTTAGTTGTATGCCCAATTAATTGATCTCCTCTTTTTCTGTTTTATTAATGTAAGCATTGAAAGATATAAAATTTCCCCTAAGAATTCCTTTGGCTGCATCTCGTAGGTTTTGGTATGTTGTCCAATTATTGTAATTCTCTTACATGAAGTTATTGATAGTTTCTATGATTTATTGCTTGACCCACTCATTCTTTAGGATTAGATTATTTAGTTTCCAATCTATTTTTAGTCTCCCTTTCCATAGCCCTTTATCACATATAATTGTTATTGCATCATGATCTGAAAAGGATGAATCTAATATTTCTGCCTTTCTGCATTGGATTGTGAGGTTTTATGCCCTAGTACATGGTCAATTTTTGAGTAGGTGTCAGGTACCACTGAGAAAAAGGTATATTCCTTTCTATCCCCATTCAGTTTTCTCTAAAAGTCTACCATACCTAACTTTCCAAGATTCTTTTCATTTCCTTATCTTCTTTATTTTGTGGTTAGATTTATCTAGTTTTTTGAGGGAGAGTTTGAGGTCCCATGGCAGTATAGTTTTGCTATCTATTTCTTCCTGTGACTCACTTAACTTCTCTAAGAATTTGGATGCTATACAACTTGGTGCATACATGTCTAGTGTTGATATTACTTCAGTGTCTGTGGTAGCAGGATGTAGTTTCCTTTCTTATCTCTTTTATTTAGATCTCTTTTTGTTTTTACTTTGTCTGAGATACAGATTGCTAACCTTGCTTTTTTTCCCCTTCAGCTGAAGCATAACATATTCTGATCTAGTCTTTTACCTTTACCTTGTTTGCATTTCTCTACTTCAAATGTGTTTCTTGTAAGCAAGATATTTTAGGATCATAGTTTTTAATCCACTCTGCTATCCACTTCCATTTTATGGGAGAGTTCATCCCATTCACATTCACAGTTATGATTTCTCACTTTATCTTTCTATCCATCCTATTTTTCTCACTGTTTTTGTTTTTTCTCTCTTTTCACCTTTTCCCTCTTCATCAGTATTTTGCTTCTGATGACTGTCTCCCTTAACATTGCCTCCCTTTTATCAGTCCCTTCTCTTTTACTTCCCCTTTCCCTCCTATTCCCTCTAAGGTAAGATAGATTTCTATGTACAATTGAATATGTTATTGCCTCATTGAGCAAAATCTGAAGAGGGTAGAGTTAAAACAATGTTCACCTCCCTCCCTTCTTTCTCTCTAGTGTAACAGGTCTTTGTGACATTTTATGTGATGCAATTTACCATTTTCTTACTCTTCCTTTCCACTTCTCTGAGTACGATCTTTTTTTTTCACCCACATTAAAAGTCAATTTATACCCACACCCTCAATGTATACCCTTCTAAATGTTATAATAAAGATATAGTTCTCAAGTGTCACAACTATCATCTTCCCATGAAGGGATGCAAACAGTTTAACATCATTGAGTAATATGTTATTTTTCCTTTCCAGTTTACCTTTTTATGCTTCTCTTGAGTCTTGTATTTGAATACCAAATTTCCTTTTCAGCTCTGAATTTCTCATTAGGAAGGTTTGGAAGTACCCTATTTAGTTGAATTTCTATCTCCTCCTCTGGAAAATTATGCTTAATTTTGCTGCATCATTGATTCTTAGTTGCAATCCAAACTCCTTTGACTTCTGTTACATCATATTCCAAGCCTTCCAATCCTTTAATGTAGAAGCTGCCAAGTCTTGCATAATCATGAGAGTGGTTCCATGATATTTAAATTGCTTCTTTCTGACTGCTTGCATTATTTTCTCCTTGACCTAATAATTCTGGAATTTGACTATGATATTTCTTGGTGTTTTCATTTGGGAATCTCAGGAGGTGATGGTGGATTCTTTCAATGACTATTTCACCCTGTGGTTCTAGGACTGCAGGGCAATTTTCCTTGATAATCTCTTGAAAAATGCTGTTGAGGCTCTTTTTTTGGATCATGGCTTGCAGAGAGACCAATAATTCTTAAATAATCTCTCCTGGATCTATTTTCCAGGTCAGTTGTTTTTCCAATTAGGTATTCCATGTTTCCTTCTATTTTTTCATTCTTTTGATTTTGTTTGACTGATTCTTGATGTCTCTTAGAGTCATTAACTTTCAGTTGCCTAATTCTAATTTTTAACAAATTGTTTTCTTCAGTTAGATTTTGTGCTTCCTTTTTCTTTTGACCAATTCTACTTTTCAAGGAATTCTTCTCTTCAGTGAATTTTTGTATTTCCTTTTCCATTCGACCAATTTTAACTTTTAAGGAGTTGCTTTTTTTCACTGGATTTTTTTTTCTGTTTTGCCAATTGTATTTATTGAAGAATTGTTTTCTATGGTCAATTTTTGTCCTTCCTTTGTCAAGCTGTTGACTCTCTCTTGAACACCTCTAATTGCATTCCTCAATTTTTCTTCTACCTCTCTTATTTGACTTTCTAAATCCTTCTTGAACTCTTCCAAGAGGGCTTTTTGGGCTTGAGACCAATTCATATTCCCCATTGAGCTTTTGGATGGAAGCATATTGACAATGCTGTCCTCTTCTGATTTTGTATTTTGATTTTCCCTGCCCCCATAAAAAGAGTCCGTTGTCAGTGATGTTTTTTTTTTTTACTTTGTGTTCATCTTGCTTGCCTATTTCCAAGATTTTAAAGTTGAGCTGTGCTTCTTAGGCACAGGTGGCACTGTCTCAAGATTCTTGTGCTGTAGGACAGGTATCTGGTAATTGGTTTTGTGTGTTGGAGCCTCACAGGCTGGCAGCTGTAAACTGTAGAGGTCTGTCAGCTTATGTGGTGTTGAATTGGGGTTGTAGTGGTGGTGTCTAGTGTGTGCTGTGGCAAGGTGGGTTTTTCTGCATTTCCCAAGGACTACATTGAGGCATGTAGAGGTCTGGAAACTGGAGAATGACTTCCCTCCTGGGGCTGTACTGAAACGTAGAGAGATCCTGCTGCTGAAGAATACCTGCCCATCCAGGGCTGTACTGTCATACATGGTGGTTCTCTGTGCTGGAGTCTGCTGGTTTCCTTCACTATGGAAATGCATGTGAGGGATCACAGTTTCAGCATTTGCCTGCTTTACCACCCTGGGGCTCAGGATTTTCCACTGATTCATTGAGGTGGGACTTGTTGTTGGCTTTCTGGAACACTTTCTGTCCTGGAATGCATTCCCCCTTTACCTGAGTGAAACAGAGCTTTCTTGCTGATCCTCCAAGTTTCTCAGGCTAAGAGACTGTTCCACCTCATCTTTCTGCTGTTTCTACTCTTCCAAGATTTTTCCTGGGTCATTTTTGTTTGTTTTAGAGGTCAGTATGGTAGGAATACAGCAACTCACTGCTTATTCTTTTTGGCTTTCAGAAGATACAATTTTAATAAGATATATTTAAACCATTTTACACAAAATTTGTGAAACTCTGTTGCCTCTATTCAAAGTCATAACCATAGCCACAGCATATATGTATAAACTGAAATAATAAGTCAAAAAGCTCATCAGGACACTTGGATCTGTCCTCTTCTGCCTTTTCAAGAATGAGTGAAGGAGGCTTATTAGACTCTTTTGAGGGAACCTAAGAGATAATGAATCCTATAATCATAATAAGTATTCTCACTCATGTACATTAATTAATATTTTTTGAAATCCTTCTCAGTGCTCTTTGGGGGAATTTTATTTGGCACCTTATCTTTTGCTACCCAGAGATAATTACCTCAGTGCAATGATCTCTGCCTCTCTCTTTGGCTGAGAAACAGGGACACAGTCCCCAAGGAAATGCAAGGGATTTGTAGAAAAGGTAAAATTGACATAAGGGGCCATCCTATCAAACATGCCATACAAATTCATCTACAAATACAATGGAGGAAATTGAAGGAAAACATACTTCCCAACCAAGTAGAACAGAATTATGATGGCCAGACAGCAATGGAAACTTCATAAATTTCTGAGCAGCTCTTACTGGAGAAGTAAACATCAAGGAGACTTGTTGCCTTATTCAGGTATGATAACAGTGAATTAGAATTGAACACCCCAATTTTGCCCTTTTATTTGTTTTCCCCTTCCTTCTTATTCCCTTCTCTCTCTCTGTCTCTGTCTCTGTCTGTCTCTCTCTCTCTCTCTCTTTCTCTCTGTCTCTCTGTCTCTCTCTCTCTCTTTCATCTCTTCTTTATTTTAGTCATATCTAAGGTAGTCATTTGTTTTAAGTGAATATACATATATACATATGTATAATATTGTTGTCTACTTTTCAATTAGTAGGGGAGTATGAGGAAAATGGGAAAGAATTCAGAACTGTAAATGAGAAAAAAATCAAATATACATCTATATGTGATTACAAATATTTTTATGTGTGTATGTAAATCTTTAACATAGCAAAGCTGCCAAGACATGATTGCTCTCAACTAAAATGTTATCATGGAGAATTAATGGCCAAGAAATATCTGTCTACCATGCCCCCAGATCCTGGCTCTTTAACCTTGTAAGATCTTTTTAGGGAAGTAGTAGGGTTAATAGAAAGGAGGATGGAGTCTCAGGACACTGTGGTCCCTTGGATGCCATTCCATATGAGAAAAAGATAGAGCTGGGCAGTGGTAGGCCATTCATTTTTGGTTCCCTGATGTCTCTGAATGGAAGAAAATTGAAATGATAACATCAGGAGACCCAGTGACCCGCTATGGTAACAATCTGATGAAGTGAGACTATTCAAAACAGCAAAGAGAATAGCAGAACAGGTCAGCAGACTATACCATCTTCCTGTTACTGAATTTGGGACATATATTGTTGTATATATATCTCAATGTGCTCAAAATTTCTTCTTTCAATCAGTAGGAAAGTGTGTCAAGGGCCGTAGTAGGAGAAAGGATTATAGTTCTTGTTTTCACTAAAAGCAAAAGCAACCAGTATTTTTGAAACTATGTGTTTTTAAATTTCTGACTTTTTATCTTAAGCTATTCCTAGGTAATAATAAAGATGAAATGACTGTAGGAAATGGATATGAAGAGAGGCTAAGACAATATCTCAGAGGACTTTAAAAATCAATGATCATCATTTTCATTGGTGGCTTCTTGTCTAGGTCAGATTGTCTGCTCTGATGGATTCACTCACAGATAATCAGTACATTACCAGAATAAAGGAAGTCAATGTGGGGTCTTTGGTAACACTCTTTTGCTTCCATAGGCATCAAAATTTTTAATAGATGGAATTCCCAGGTGTAGTAATGTCCTTTACTGGGACAGGTATGCACCTCTCATGTAACACTTAGAGAGTTTCTCCATGAAAGGCAATCTGATTTGCCCAGGTTTACATACACAGTACATTTTGAGCACATTGAGATATATACAACAATATATGTTTCAAAGTCATATCTTATACAACAATGGTAAAAATGATTTCTTCTAATCTTTACACACACTATGTCTTTGTGCAATTGTTGATTGATGGGCTGTTTAATTTCTCTTTGCCTCCCTAGGTCAGTAACTGGAGTCTAAAAATGTCTAACTTTACCACCACTGTGACTGAATTTCTCCTTATGCGGTTTTCTGACACCTGTGAGCTGCAGATTTTATGTTCTTTACTTTTCTTTCTTATTTACTTGGCAGGCTTGGTGGGGAATCTCTTCATTGTCATTGTCACCACTGTTGACAGCAGACTCCACACCCCCATGTACTTTTTCCTTAGGAATCTGTCCATTGTGGATGCCTGCTTTATTTCAATAATTGTTCCCCAGGCATCCATTAACTCCCTGGTGAACAACAGAGCTATCTCAGTTGCTGGATGTGCAACTCAGATATTCCTGGTGAATTTCATGGCATACGTAGAGTTCACTTTGCTCACTGTCATGGCCCGTGATCGTTATGTTGCCATATGCCATCCTCTTCTCTATCCAGTGATCATGAGTCCTCGAGTCTGTGTGCAGATGACTTTAACCTGCTTGTTCACTGGCCTTTTGTATGCAGGTTACACATTACACTGGTTACACATTTCGATTGTCTTTCTGCCGATCCAATGTGATCCACCAGTTCTTCTGTGATATCCCCTCTCTACTCAAGATCTCTTGCTCAGAGACATTCAGCAATATGTTATCCTTAATTATCTCTACTCTGGTGATTGGTGTGGGCTGCTTTGCCTTCATTACTGCATCTTACATTAGCATATTTTCTACTGTGCTCAAATTTCCAGTGAAGGAAGACCAAAAAAAAAGCCTTCTCTACTTGTGTCCCCACATCATTGTGGTTTCTTTGTTTCTTTTTTCAGGTTACTATGTGTACCTACAACCACCTGCAGATTCTGGGTCCATTAAAGCTATAATCATTTCAATATTTTATTCCATAGTACCTCCTTTTCTAAACCCTATTATATACAGTCTACAGAATAAGCAGATCAAAGAGGCTGCAAGAATAGTAATGAAGAGAAAGCTTTTGTTAAGGAATAAAGCATAAGCTTTAGCTCTTTCCTAATGTTGAACCTAATTCATTCATAAATGAAATATGTATATATACATATATATATATATATATAGATGATAGATAGATATAGAGGTAGATAGATATTAGTTATGGGTTGCTATTTATTTTTTAATACAAAATAATTATAGAAGAATTACTGGTCTAAATGAGTTTTAAAAACGTCCTAGAATTGTCTTTGATATTATCAATTTCAGTAGAAAGTTTTTTTTTTTTAATGATTTTGAGGCTTCAAGAATTCAATATAATTTCCTTAGCTCTTAGATGGCCTTTGGCATGACTGCCATCTAAAGAAGGAACGTATTCCACATATGGTACATAGAGCTCTTTTTTCCTTCTCAAATTCATACAGACAACTCTGAACACAGAGTTGATCTCAACTTAAGGATTTTAGGTGTATCCCTGGAGGTTAATATCATGTCTTTTTTAAAAAAATCAACATGAAATTTTGGTATATGATTGTGATGGAATATTACTGTGTTATAAGAAATGATAAGCTCAATGATATCAGAAAAAGATGTAAAGACTTACATAAATACCTATTTGTGTTTAATGATGACCATTTCTTGGGCACTGGGTAGGGGAAGGAAAAAAAAAAGAAAACAACAGAAATTTTTATGATATTATTATTATGTATTTAAAAGGAAAAACAAGTTGAACATAATAGATTTTCAGTTGCATGTGTAATTATCTTTTTACTATACTGTGTTATGGAAATGTGTGTTTTATTCTATAATTAAAAAAGAATAAAAATATTAAAAATAAACTAATATGCTCAATTTGTTATTAATTTTTTTGATAGCAGGCTGCATGGCATGGAGATACAAAGTTGGATACACCCTCTATATCCTTCTTTGTATAGGAAAATGGTGTTTTTTTTTTTTTTTACTTTCTCTCTATTCATAGCACCATTTACTTACTTCACAGTCTCTCCAATATTTCTGAATTATTTTAATGGTCTAATTGTTTTTTTTTTTCCAGACTCAGGGATCCCTTCCTTAAGAATCCCTACTCAAATTACCGTGTGTAAAGAACATGCCTTACCATGTCACTCTTCCACTCAGAAATCTCAAATAGCTCCCTGTTGCCTCTAAGATTAAATGTAAGCTACAATATGTAGAAATTAATGTCTTTTACAGTACAGCTCCCCCCTACCATTGTGGATTAGATGTGAAAAACCAAGTTGAAGAACACCAAAATTCTCAGAAGAACAATTTTAAGAAGTTTAAAAAGAAATAAGAATAGATGTTAGAATAATAAGTGGTGGCTTCAGAGAAAATAAAAAGAGAAACAATAGAATGTTTTGGACAAATGTTAGTAGGTTTTTTTCTGAAAAGAGAATGACAGATTTGAAACATCCAAAACAAATACAGAAGAAAAGCTATATCAAAATGAAAAGGAATAAGATGCAAGAAAGAATGACTGAATGAGTGAACAAAAAATATTTGTTAAGCATTTACAATAAGCCAAATACTGACCAAATAGGAAAAAGGAAACAGAACAAATATCTGCTTATGGGTAGGTAGTACCAATACAATAAAAATGACAATTTTACCTTAACTAATTTATGTATTCAATGCTGTCTTATTTCTATTACCAAAATTATGTTACTGAATTAGAAAAATAGAAACAAAATTCATTTGGAAGAACAAAAAGTCAAGAACATCAAAAGAAATAATGAAAAAAATTAAAGGAGTAAATTTTAGCAGTACTATACTATGGACTTCTAAGGCAATAATTACCAAAACTATCTGTTATTGCTTAAGAAACAGAAAGGTCAATCAATATAACAGAGTAGACATACAATTTTTAGCAGCAAATAAATAGAGTAAACTTGTATTTGACATTCATAAAGACTTAAGGTTTTTGGATAATAATTCATTATTCGGTAAAAAAAAAAAATGGTTAGAAAACTCAAAAGGAGTGTGGCAGAAATTGGGTATTGACCAAAATCCCATAGCACTTACCAAAATAAAGTCAAATGGATAAAAGACCTAGAAAGAGAGATATTGCAAGAAAATCTGAAGAACATGGAGTGTATTACTTATTATAATTATGGATGGGCAAAAATTTTGTAAATAAACAAGAGATAGAGAACACAATGATGTATAAAATGGATGATATTAAGTATATCAAATTAAAAAGTTTTGTACAAATAATACAAATACAAGCCAAGATCAGAAGGAAAGCAGAAAATGGGGGAAACTTTTATGGACATTATCTCAGATAAAAGTGTCACACCTTAAATATATGTGAAATATATGTCAAATCTATAAGAATACAAGTCTTTCTCCAATTTATAAATAGTCAAAGGATGTGGACAGGGATCTTTTTCCAGTAAAGAAATCTAATCAACTTATATTCATATGACCAATGTTCTCAATCAATATTGATTAGAGAAATGCAAATTAAAACAACCTTGAGATATCATTTTACACCTATTAGATTGGGTAAAATGATTGAAGTGAAAAGTGACAAATTTTGAAGGACTTGGAAAAATTGAGATACTAATAGGCTATTGGTGGAATCGTGAAACTCCTTTTTGGAGAGCAATATGGAATTATTCCCAAAGAGTTATTAAACTCTATACGCTCTGGCCCAGCAAAACCACTACTAAGTGTATTTCCAAAGATGATTGGGGAAAAGGAAAAGAATTAATATATCCTATAATATTTATTGTAGCTCCTGATGATGGCGAGGAACTAGAAATTGTGGGGCTGTCTGTCAGCTGGGGGGTGGCTAAACACGTTGTAGTATATGATCGTGATGGAATAACACTGTGCTGTAAGAAATGATGAGACACTGATTTTACGAAAAAAAACATTCATAGACTTGCATGAAACAATGAGAAGTAAAATGAACGCATTCAAGAGAACACTATATACAGCAAGAGCAATGTAGGTTTAGGGACAGTTTTGGATGGCTAAACCATTTTAACTGCTACCAAGACCCCAATTAAATACAAAGGTCACGTGAGGGAAGATGCGCGGACCTCCAGAGAAAGGCGCGGTAATTAGGCGCCTGGAAAGAATGATTTTACATACATGTATATGCATGTTTATGTATGCGTGTATGAACACACACAAACATATAAATACACACACACACACATCTCTGTCAAATGGTAGTCATCTCTAGGAGCGGAGGGAGGAAGAAAAAGAAATCTACATTATATTTGTATTATACATTTAAAATAAATAGGAAGTTGTACACAATAAATTAGTGGTTTCCTGTGCAATCATCTTTTAAAATTCTAACGTGTTGTAGAAATGATTTTTTTATTCCACTAATTAAAATGAAATAAAGGAAACTTTTAAAAAAGAAATAGTTCATTTTCTTGGGCAACTTACACTCTACGTAGAGAGACAAAGCATAAAATAAAGTTGAGACACAGGGTAAATGGAAGACTCAGAAATCCCAAGTTTTCAGTGGGGTAGATGGCAAGAACATATTTATGTTACATCGATAGGTGAGATGATAGTGTCACAAGTGGACAGTTTTCAGTGGCAGGGTAGTAGATGGTAAGGTCTGGTGATCATATATATATAACTGGAGAATATAGAGTCGTTAAGTTCTATCCCATTCAAAGTATTTGATCAGTTTGTTATTATTGCTGGTTAGCTGCTTTTCAGTCCTATCTGACTCTGTGTGACCCCTTTTTAAGATTTTCTTTGCAAAGATACTGGAATGCTTTAACATTTCCCTCTCCAGATCATTTTACAAATAAGGAAGCTGAGACAAGCAGGGTTAAGTGACTTGTTCAGGGTCATAGCTGCTAAGTGTCTGAGGTCAGATTTGAACTCAGGAAGATGAGCCTTCTTGACCCTATGCCATGTAGCTGTCTTAATTTAGGACTACACCTCACTAATAAGAAGTACATGGAAACAGATACAGATTTTTAAAAGTAAAGAAGATTGTTTTCTATGCCAAAAACAACATGCCCTTCTAAGCTGTGATTAAGTTCAAATATTCAAATGAATCTGTGATATCACTGATTCAGAAATTTCCTAAAACAATACATATTGCAGGTCATTAAAGTCAGATGACCTGGTGACAACTTCCCACGTGTTGCTGAAGTAGGGCCACTTAATGTTCTAGAGATGTTTTACTGTCCGAAAAGTAAATATGGAGTCCAAAAGGGTGTGCTGATGTAGAAAGGGGAAACATGGGTGACATCCAGATCCAGGCTTTCAGAAGCTCTTTTGGTCCCCTGTCTAGGCTGCTTGAGATGTTCCACCGAGACATAGTGGAACTTCTTTGCTGTGATTCTTGTGAATGCATTTATCTTTATCTAGTTTATCTGTAACTGTCTAACAGAGGAACTACCATCAGTCTCTATGAAATAAAAACCAGTAGAAGGCCCATGGAAATATGGGAAGTCCAAAATTCTCTAGACTCTTCAGAAAACACAAAGTTTTGCTGCGGTCAAAAGGGAGGAGGGGAGGAGACCCAGACCAAGCCCCAAACCAAGAAATCTCTCAGTCACTCCTCCCAAAAAATAGCTCTTCCTCATAACTTTCATTGAAATGACACACCTATTTTCAGAATACATCTGATTCTCAAGTTTGACACTTTCACATTTAATGTTATGTACATAATCCTTAGGATATGAACAAATTTCCAGACTATCATTCCTGTCCAATGTCGCTCCAGTTCCAAGGACTTTTTACTTTTAGTCTAAAAACCAGGGTTGATTAAATAATATAAACTCAAAATTTTGATTGAGTCTTTTAAAAATTGAAACTGTACTTTAATGAAGGTAACAAAGGGTGTTAACATTAACATTAAGTGTGGTGAGGTAACAATTGGTTTGTTTACCAATTCTTCTTTTAGACATAAATGAAGTTAATGCAGCTAAATTAGGCAGATCAGCAAAGGATTGGATGATGGATAAAAGCTGAATAGTTAAAATCTAATAGGAAATCAATACAATTATATGATGTAAAGCAGAATTATAAAATATGTGGACTAAAGTCCACAATATGGTCAACAACATTCCTGAGTGACAACCTAATCAGATTAAAATGTGATGAGGAAATATTCAACAAAACAAACAAAAATGTAAAAAAAAAATGTTAATATGCGGCTTTCTAATTCAATATACAACCCACAGGCATCCTCATCTGTAGTTTGTTGGTACCTATTTCACTTTGAATTTGACATTACTGAAGTAAAAAGCCAGTATATATTAGTCAAATAACCATGAAATTTGAGAGATGGAAGGAGTATCTAAGGCCTTATATTTCAACCCAGACCCTTCTATGGAGTACCTACAGTGTTATGTATCATTAAAACGCCTAAAAAGTAGACTCGTCACTTTCCCACATGAAAGCCTTCCAATATTTAAAGCCAGCTATCATGTCCTCTCTTAATTTGCTCTTTACTAGGCTAAACAACTCATTTTCATATGAGTAGGGTTTAACATTTCTCATCATTCCATTTATTATTCTCTAGATTTATTACAACTTATCCATGAGCATAGTATGGAGTGTTAAGGCAGGGATAACACTTTCACTTGTGTGAAGCTTAGCTGAACCCTTTTCTGGGCTGCTCATCTACCTTAGGTCTCTACCTGCCACCCAACTTTCAGCTGTGACTCCAAGAAGTTGTGGCATGCACAGTGGCCACATCCAGGTAAAACCATCTTGGTATATGAGGCAAACTAGATTGCAGTTACCCAATGGGACTTAAATCCATTGGGTAGTCTGGAGAATATCTAAGCATGTGAAGATTTCCCCCCTGAAAAATAAATGAATGAGAAGAAATTGTTCCAATGGTCATGAAGGCAGCTGAAGCAGGCCCTATGAAGAGCTAAGACCTTGGTCAGGCAACAAAGTAGACACCAAGGTCATCCATCTTAACTGTTGTCTTGACATTGGACTTCTATGATTCTGGAAGAGAGAGTGAGGCTGATGACCATGTGCAATTGTATCTCGCTCAAATCTGATTCATGCACAACTCAAGACATAACTCCATGATGAAGTACAAACAGCAAGGCAGAAACTGACATTGTATGACAATATGATTAATTACCAATAATTTATGAGGTTATGAGATGCATTTTGTTCCACTAATCAATAGTTTTGTAAAAAAGTGCATAAAACACACATTAAGTACCATATTACACTCTAAAAATTGTAGAGTTGTTCATGACCAGTATAGGAACTGGAATGGATGTATGATTTTATTGGTTAATAGAACTGCAGTTTAAGCAAATTCCTCTCATCATTGCTAATCAGTCCCTTCTCTACCACTTAAAGAGTTAAAGAGCCTCTTAGAGAAATGAGAGTTAAATGACTTACCCAGGGTCATACAGACCACCGCTTGGATTCTAGACAGAACATGAAATCTGTTAAGGTTGATAAATGCTGAAAAAAGTCAATATTGGAAAGGCTGGGGGATGGGGTGGGGAATAGACATATTTATCTTCCTTTGGTGTGGCTACAAATATAACCAACCATTTGGAAATTAGTTTAGAATTTTCAAGAAAAATCACTAGATTGTGTGTAACTTTTAATGCTGAGAGACATTAATGGCCACATACTTCAAATACATCAATTACAGAAATGAAGGTACCATAGATATGAGAATATTCTTAGCAACTCTTTTTGTCATAAAAACAAAATAAGTGAAGAACTATTATATTAATGTAAGAAAATATATTTTACTCAAAGATCAAATGACAAAAATAAAAAAAGATGAGAGTAAGGGATCAGAAAACACAAAACCATCAGATGGGAACAGACCACTTTCCTCTTGCTAGAAGGATGGGGAGCTGTGGGTTTCAGATATTTTCTATCTGTCAGACTTCAATACTTTATTGGGTAGGTTTCCTTAACTAGTTTCTATTGTGTAAAGAAAACCAAAAATATGATGACGGATTCTTTGGAACTGAACATAATGTGGAAAGTATAATATATTTTAAAACATCTTGCTCAAAATTTGTGAAACTCTCTTGCTTCTTCATCAATCAAAACCATAACCTTAGCCACGGTGTATCAGTATCAGCTGAGCTAAAAAGCCAAACAACTCCTGAGGACACTTGGATCTCTCTTCTTCTGCCTTTTCAACAATGAGTGAAGGAGACTTATTCAGTTCTTTTGAGGGAACCTGAGAGATAATGAATCCTACAGCCATAATACATGCGCACACACATGCACATTAACTAACATTCCTTCAGCTCCATCTCAGTGCTCCTGAGAGGACTTCATTTGGCACCTTGTCCTTTGCTACCCAGAGACAATTACCTCAGTGCAATGATCTCTGCCTCTCAGTATTTGGTTGAAGAGCAGGGACACTGTCCCCAAGGAGATGCAAGAAGTATTTTTAAAAAAAAGGTGAAATTGGCCTAGGGAGCCATCCTATCAAACATGCTGTCCAACTTTAGTTACAAATATAATGGGGAAAACTTAAGAAAAACATGTTTCCCAGCTAAGGAGAATAGGATTATAATGGCCAAATGAAGATGGAAACTTTCTAATTTTCTGACAGTCCATCCTGAGCTGGGGCAATTCTGGAGGTCATTTCCATGGCATAGAAACTCAGTGATGTCATCTCTGAGCAGTTCAGGTTGGAGATCTAACAGCAAGGATACTCATTGTCTTATTCAGGTAAAATATAATGAGTTTGAATGGAATGGCTTTTCCCATTATCTCCTTTATTTGTTTTCTCTTCTCTCCCTTTTCCCTCTTTCCTTTGCTGTCTTTTTCTTTTCTTTATTTCTCTTCCTTCCTTTCTTTTTTCTTACTTCCTCCCTCCCTCCTTTTTTCTTTCTTTTTTCTTCCTTCCTTTTTTCTTTCATTCCTTCTTCACCTCTTTTTTCCTTCTCTCTCTCTCTCTCTCTCTCTCTCTCTCTCTCTCTCTCTCTCTCTCCTTATCCTTCTGTATGTTGCTTTTTCTAAACATTTTCCTACTTTCATTCCTTCCTCGCAAGGGGAATTCACATCTAAGGAAAAGGAAATAGAAGTGAAACTATGGTTAGAATTAGAAATGATTCAGTCTGTAGAACAGCAAAAACCAGTCAAACATCTCAATTCATTGGGGATCCAGAGGGATAGTTCATATGCATTTGATTGTGCGGTTGTGTGTGTTTCTATCCTAGATGGTAGATGTGGAAGGGATAATAAGAGGCCATTCAGTGCAATTGTTTCATTTTGGAAATAAAAAAAATGCAAAGTGGGAAAATATGACTTGTTTAAGGTCACACAGTTGGAAGCCATTTAACTTTTTTTTTT
>CM053582.1:68015293-68026198 GCA_028627135.1 Pseudochirops cupreus
CCCTTCCTTCCTCCCTTCCTCCCTTCCTCCCTTCCTCCTTTCCTTCCTTCTTTCCTTCGTTCCTTCCTTCCATCCTTCCTTCCTTCCTTCTTTCCTTCTGTCCTTCCTTCCATCCTTCCTTCCTTCTTTCCTGCCTTCCTTCTTTCCTTTCTTCCGTCCTTCCTTCCTCCCTTCCTTCTGTCCTTCCTTCCTTTTGTCCTTCTTTCCTTCCTCCCTTCCTCCCTTCCTTCCTTCCTCTCTCCTTTCCTCCCTTCCTCCCTTCCTTCCTCCCTTCCTCCCTTCCTCCCTTCCTCCTTTCCTTCCTTCTTTCCTTCGTTCCTTCCTTCCATCCTTCCTTCCTTCCTTCCTTCCTTCTTTCCTTCTGTCCTTCCTTCCATCCTTCCTTCCTTCTTTCCTTTCTTCAGTCCTTCCTTCCTCCCTTTCTCCCTCCCTTCCTCCTTTCCTTCCTTCCTCCCTTCCTTCTGTCCTTCCTTCCTTTTGTCCTTCTTTCCTTCCTCCCTTCCTTCCTCCCTTCTTCCCTTCCTTCCTCCCTTCCTTCCTTCCTTCCTTGTTTCCTTTTGTCCTTCTTTCCTTCCTCCCTTCCTCCCTTCTTCCCTTCCTCCCTTCTTCCCTTCCTTCCTCCCTTCCTTCCTTCCTTCCTTGTTTCCTTTTGTCCTTCTTTCCTTCCTTCCTTCCTCCCTTCTTCCCTTCCTTCCTCCCTCCCTCTCTCTGTCTCTGTCTGTCTCTCTCGGTCTCGTAGCTAGTGTGGTCATTTGTTTTAAGTGATGTATAATAGGTTTTATTTTTGTTACCTTCTCAATGGGTGTGCTAGAAGGAGTAAAATGGAAGAGAATTTGAAAAATGAAAATACAAATGATATGTACCTACGTGCTTGTAAAAACGTGTTAAGGACAACCAAAACGTAGCTCCTGTGGCAGGACCTACTTGCTATCCCTTTAAAGATGTTATCATAGAGAATAATTGCCAAGAAATATCTGACAACCAGTTGTCCCAATTGTCCAAAAATCCTTTGGGGAAACAGTGGAAATAAAAGAAGGAGGATGGAGCGTCAGGATAGTGCGTTCCCTTGGATATCATTCCACATGAGACAAAGATAGAGCTGGGGGGAGTGGGGTGGCAGACCTCTCATTTTCCTGCCCTGATATCTCTAAATGGAAGAAAATTGAAGTGATAAGATCAGGAAAATGAGTGACCAGCTATGGTGACAATTATATGAAATGAGACTATTCAGAGGAGCAGAGAGTATGGCAGGTTAGTTCAGTGGACATCATCATCCTCCTGTTCCTGAACAGGGGAAATACATTGTTGTATACATCTCCACCATTCACTTTCAATTTCTTCTTTCAATCAGTGGGAGAGTGTGTTGAGGGCAGTGATAGGAGGAAGGATTATAATCCCTGTTTCCACCTCCAACAAAGCCATGAATGTGTCTGAAACCATGTCTTTTTAGATTTCTTTCTTTTTTATACTGTTTATGGCTATTTTTAAAGATGAGATGTCTAGGGGAAAGGAATACAAAGATAGGGTAAGACCACATCTTAGAGGACTTGAATATATTAAAGATTATCATTTTCATTGGTGGATTCTGGTCTAGTTCAGTTTATCTGTACTAATGTATTCACTCACAGATAATCAATACATTACAGAAAAAAAGAAAGTCAATCTAAGGTTATTGGGAACATTACTTTGCTTCCTTAAGCATTAATTCTTTAACAGATGGGATTCCCAGGTGCAGAACTGTCCTGAACCAGCACAATTCTGCACCTCTCATGTAACTCTTAGAGAGTTCTTCCTTGAAAGGTTACCTGACTTGCCCAGAGTTACATACACAGTATACGATAGGTGCCATGTCTTATTTAGTAATGAAAAAAATGGAATAATTTTTTGTAATCTTTACCCACAATATGTCTTTAATAATTGCTGATTGATGGACTGCTTCATTTCTCTTTGGCTTTCTAGGTCACTCACTGGAGTCTGAAAATGCCTAACTTTACCACCACTATGACTGAATTTCTCCTCATGAGGTTTTCTGACACCCGTGAGCTGCAGATCTTATATTCTTTGCTCTTCTTTCTCATTTACTCAACAGGCTTGGTGGGGAATCTCCTTATTGTCATTGTCACCACCACTGACAGCAGACTCCAAACCCCCATGTACTTTTTCCTTAGGAATCTGTCCATCGTGGATGCCTGCTTCATATCAATAACAATCCCCCAGGCATCCATTAACTCCCTGGTGAACAACAGAGCTATCTCAGTTCCTGGATGTGCAGCTCAGATATTCCTGGTGATTTTAATGGCATATGTTGAGCTTACTTTGCTCACTGTCATGGCCCGTGATCGTTATGTTGCCATATGCCACCCACTTCTCTATCCAATGATCATGAGTCCCCGAGTCTGTGTGCAGATGACCTTAACCTGCTTGTTCACTGGCCTTTTGTATGCAGGGTTCCATACTGGTTACACATTTCGATTGTCTTTCTGCCAGTCCAATGTGATCCACCAGTTCTTCTGTGATATCCCCTCTTTACTCAAGATCTCTTGCTCAGAGACATTCAGCAATACATTATCCTTGCTTGGTTCTGGTCTTGTAATTGGTGTTGGCTGCTTTGTCTTCATCACTGCATCTTACATTAGCATATTTTCCACTGTGCTCAGATTTCCTGTGAAAGAGGACCAAAGAAAAGCCTTCTCTACTTGTGTCCCCCACATCATTGTGTTTTCTTTGTTTCTTGTTTCATCCTCTTATGTGCACCTACAACCACCTTCAGATTCTGATTCCATTAAAGATATAATCTTTTCAGTATTCTATTCCATAATACCTCCCTTTCTTAATCCTATTATATACAGTCTACGGAATAAGCAGATAAAAGAGGCTTTAAGGACAATCATGAAGAGATTTTTTTTTTTAAAGGAATAAAACATAAACTGTAATTCTTTCCCAATGTTATTGAACTTAATTCATCTATGAATGAAAATTTCCACGTGTGTGTGTGTGTGTGTGTGTGTGTGTGTGTGTGTGTGTATATATATATATATATTTTATACTTATATATACATATACATATTTCTTTGTGATTTTGTCAGTTGTTCTGTTACTATTTGTATGTTGATGGGTACAAATAAATCATTGGTATAAATGAGTGAAAAGTCCATATAATTGACTTTGATATCATTTATATCAGTAGCATTCTTTTTTTGCAATTTAAAGCATATTCAAGAATTCAAAATAATATAAAACCCTTAATAACACATAAATCAGGAATATATACGACATGTAATTCAGAGAGTTCTTTTTTCCAATTCAAATTCACTCAGACAATTCTGGTCTGTTAGAAGAAGGTAAAATGCATCTCAACCTAATGGTTCCAGGGGTATCCTTGAAGGTCAGTGGGATGTCTTTTTTAGGCTTTAAAAATTTATTTTTAAATTTTTAGGCTTTAAAAATTAGGCTTTTATTAGGCTTTAAAAGCTTTATTAGGCTTTAAAAAACAAGCTTCATGGGATAGAGATCCACTGTTGGATATACCCTCTATGTTCTTCTTTGTATATGGAGTTGTTCTTTTTAAATTTTTTCTCCATTCACATGACTATTTACTAAATTTACACTCTACCCAAAATTTCTGGGTTATTTTAATTTTCTTTTCATTTTTTTTAGGACTAAGACTCAGGGATTTCATCCTCTAGTATTCATACTCTCTTCTTTACATATTTGCCAAATTTATATATACATCTGTATATATGTATATACACACATATATAGTAAGTTTCTCTCTCTCTGTATATATATCCATATATCCATCCATCCACAATATATATGTATATTATATGTGTATAATATTATATGTCTGTATATCTTCATATATCTATTTCTATCTATGTATCTATCTCACTATCTGTCTGTCTGTCTGTCTATCTATCTATCTGTCTATCTATCTGTCTACGTAACATGCCTAACCATGTCAAGTCTCCTACTCAGAAAGATTGAATTGCTCCTTGTTGCCTTTGGAATTAAATGCAAACTCTAATATGTAGAAATTAATTTTTTTTCACAATGTGGCTCTCACCAACCATTCAAGACTAGATGAGAAATAACAGGTGGAAGAACAACAATATGGTCAAATGAGCAACAAAATAATTAAAAATTTAAAAAAGAAAGATAGATGTTATAATAATAAGCAGTGGATTCAGAGAAAAAATCAAAAGAAAAACAACAGAATATTTAGGAGAAATGTTAGTAGCTTCTTTGAAAAAGTGAATAAGTGATTTGGAATACAAGAAGCAAATACAGGAGAAAAATTATATAAATAAAACCAGAAGGAATAACATGTCAGAAGGAGCGACTGAATGAATGAACAAACAAATATTTCTGAAGTGCTTACAATGAGCCAAACACTGAGCCAAAGCCTGGGAATACAAATATAAAAGGCGAAAGAGTTCATTTTCTTGAGGAACTTACACTCTAAGTAGAGAGACAAAACATAAAATAAAGTTCAGACATGGGAAATGGAAGACTCAGAAATCCCAGATTTTCAGTGGGGTAGACAGCAAGACCATACATCAATAGGTGAGATGATAGTGTCACAAGTCGAGAGTGTTCAACGGCAGGGTAGTAGATGATAGGGTCTGGTGGTCATATATATATAACTGGAGAATATAGAGTTGTTAACTTCTGGCTCATTCAAAGTGATTGTTATTATTGCTGGTTAGCTGTTTTTCAGTCCTATTTGATTCTGTGTGACCCCTTTTAAGGCTTTCTTGGCAAAGATACTGGAGTGCTTTAACATTTCCCTCTCCAGATCATTTTACAAATGAGGAAACTGAGGCAAGAAGAGTTAAGTGACTTGTGCAGGGTCACAGCTGCTAAGTGTCTGAGGTCAGATTTGAACTCAGGAAGATGAGTCTTCTTGACCCTAAAAACCTGGCTTTACATCCACTATGCCATATAGCTGTCTTAACTTAGGACTACACCTCACTAATAAGAAGTACATGGAAACAGATACAGATTTTTAAAAGTAAAGGAGATTGTTTTCTATGCCAAAAACAACATGTCCTTCGAAGCTGTGATTAAGTTGAAATATTCAAATGAATCTGTGATATCACTAATTCAGATATTTCCTAAAACAATACATATTGCAGGCTTCCAAAGCCAGATGATCTGGTGATGTCTTCTCACATGTTGCTGAAGGAGGGCCACTTAATGTTCTAGAGGCCTTTTGCTGCCCCAGAAGTAAATGTGTAGTCCAGGGGAGGGTCTGCTGGTGTAGAAAGGGGAGACATGGGCAAAATCCAGCTCCAGGTTCTCACAATTCCATTTTGTCCTTGTCTGGATTGCTTGAGATGTTCCCCTTAGGCATAGTGCAACTTCTTTGCTGTGATTCTTGTGAATGCATCTGTCTTTATCTGGTCTATCTGTAACTGTGTAATGCAGGAACTTCCATTAGTGCCAATAAAAAAAAAACAACACTAGAAGACCCATGGAAATATGGGAACTCCAAATTCGCCAGACCCTTCAGAAAACACAACGTTTTGCTATAGTCAAAATGGAGGAGGAGAGGAGACCAGACCAAGACCAAAACCAAGGAATCTCTTAATCCCTCCTCCCAACAATTATCTCTTCCTCATAACTTTCATTTAAATGACACACCAATTTTTGGAATACATCTGATTGTCAAGCTTTGCATTTTCACATTTAATATTATGTATATAATCCTTAAGATATGAACAAATTTTCCAACTATCATTCCTGTGCAATGTCACTCTAGTTCCAAGGACTTTTCATCTTTAGTCTAAAAACCAGGTTTGATTAAATAATTTAAACTCAAAATTATGATTGAGTCTTTTAAAAATTGAAATTGTAATTTAATGAAGGTAACAAAGGGTGTTACCATTAACACTAATTAATTAGTAACACATCAAGTGTGGTGAGGTAAAAATTGGTTTCTTTACCAATTCTTCTTTTAGACATAAATAAAGTTTATGCAGCTAAACTAGGTAGATCAGCAAAGGATTGGATGATGGATAAAAGCTGAACAGTTAAAATCTACAGAGGATCAATACAAATATATGATGTTAAGCAGAAGTATAAAATATGTAGACTAAAGGCCACAATATGGTCAACAACATTCCTGAGTGACAACCTAATCAGACTAAAACGTGATTAGGAAATATTCAACAAAACAAACCAAAATGTAAAAAAATGTTAATATGTGGTTTTCTAATTCAACATACAGCCCACAGGCATCTTCATTTGTAGTTCATTGGTACCTCTTTCAATTTGAATTTGACATCACTGATACAAAAAGCCATATATATTAGTCAAATAACCCTGAAATTTGAGAGATGGAAGGAGTATCTAAGGCCATATATTTCAACCCAGACCCTTCTATGGTGTCACTAAGGTATTAAGTATCTTTACAACTCTTAAAAAGTGAACCAATCACTTTTCCACATGAAAACTTTCCGATATTTGAAGCCAGTCTTCATATGACTAGGCATTAACATTTCTTGTCATTCTATTTATTATCTTCTAAATTTATTGCCACTCTTCTGTGAGCATAGTATGGAGTGTTAAGGGAGGACTAACACCACTGATGTAAAGCTTAGCTGAGGCCTTTTCTGGGCTGCTTATCTATCTTTGGTGTCTACCTGCCACTCAACTTTCGACTGTGGCTCCAAGAAGTTATAGCATGCGCAGTGACCACACCCAGGTAAAACCATCTTGGTACATGGGGCAAACTAGGTTGAGGATAAGCAACAGGACTTGAATCCATTAGCGAGTTTGGAGAATATTTAAGCATGTGAAGATTTCCCCCTGCAGAATGGGTGAATGAGAAGAAATTGTTCCAATGGTCATGAAGGCAGTTGAAGCAGACACTGCGAAGAGTTTAGAGCTTTGTTAGACAACAAATAAGACACCAAGGACATTCATCTTGATTTTTGTCTTGACAGGGGACTTCTATGACTCTGGAAGAGAGAGTGAGGCTGATTGCCACATGCAACTCTTTATCACTCAAATCTTATTCATCTCTCCAAGATATCTGTCCATGATGGACAAACAGAAATCCAGAAACTGACATTATATACCAATATCATTAATTACTAAAAATTTGTGAGGTTATGAGATATATTTTGCTCCATCAGTCAATAATTTTGTTAAAAAAAACATAAAACAAATATCAAGTACCATATTACACTCTAAAAATTGGTAGAGTTGCTCATGGCAAATATAGGGACTGGGATGGGCTTGTGATTTTATTGGTTAATAGAATTGCAGTTTAAGGAAATTCCTCTCACTACTGATAATCAGTCCTTTCTTTAGCATTTATACTGTTAAAGAGCATACTAGAGCTCTGAGAGTTAAATGACTTAATCAACAACATGGATTCTAGACAGAACAGGAATCAGTTAAGGCTGATAAAAGTTGGAAAAAGTCAATATTGGAAAGGCTAGGGGTGGGGTGGGGAAGAGACATATTTATACTCCTTTGGTGTGGCTACAAATCTAACTAACCGTCTAGAAATCAGTTAAGAATTTTCAAGAAAAATCATTGGATTGTATGTAACTTTTAATTCTGAGAGACATTAATGACCATTTATCTCAAATACATCAATTACAAAAATGAAGGTACCATGGATGAGAGACTATTTGTAGCAACTCTTTTTGTCATAAAAAACAAAATGAGTGAAAAACTGTTATATTAATGTAAGAAAATGTATTTTACTCAAAGATCAAATGACAAATATAAGAAGAGATGAGAGTAAGGGATCAGAAAACACAAAACCATCAGATGGGAAAAGACCACTTTCCTCTTGCTAGAAGGATGGGGAGATGTGGGATTCAGATCTTTTCTAATTTGTTAGATGTCATTATTTTATTGGTAATTTTCCTTAACTAGTATCTCTCTTATAAAGAAAGGCAAAAATGTGATGAGGGATTCTATGGAACTGAATATGTTGTAAAAAATAAAATATATTTTCAAACATTTTACACAAAATTTGTGAAGCTTTCTTGCCTATATGCCAGTCAAAGCCATAACCATAGTCTCCATAGCGTATCTGTATCAACTGAGCTAAGAAGCCAAACAACACCTTGGGACACTTGGATTTCTCTTCTGCCTTTTCAAAAATGGGTGAAGGAGACTTATTCAGTTCTTTTGAGGCTACCTGAGAGATAATGAATCCTACAGCCATAATACATGTGCACACTCTTGCACATTAACTAACATTCCTTCAGCTATATCCCAGAGCTCCTGAGAGGAATTTATTTGGCACCTTTCCTTTGCTACCCAGGGACAATCACCTCAGTGAAATGATCTCTGCCTCTCAGTATTTGACTGAAGACCAAGGACACTGTCCCCAAGGAGATGCAAGAAGTATCTTAAAAAAAAAGGTGAAATTGGCCTATGGGGCCATTCTACCAAACATGCTGTCCAACTTTAGCTACAAATATAATGGGGAAAACTTAAGAAAAACATGTTTCCCAGCTAAGAGGAATAGAATTATGATGGCCAGACGACAATGGAAATTTTATAATTTTCTTCTAGTCCAGCCTGAACTGGGGGAATTCTGGAGGTCTTTTCCACGGCATGGGAATTCAGATATATCAACTTTGAGTAGCTCAGATTGGAGAAGCTAGAAGCAAAGAGACTTGTTGCATTACTCAGGTAAGATATAATGAGTTGGAATGGAATAATTTTTCCCATGAACTCTTTTTATTTGTTTTCTCCTCTTCCCTTTCTCCCTTGCTCTCTTTTTCTTTCTTTCTTTCCTCCCTCCCTCCATCTCTCTCTCTCTCTCTCTCTCTCTCTTCCTCCTTCCCTCCCTCCCTCTCTTTCTCTCTCTCTCTCTCTCTCTCTCTCTCTCTCTCTCTCTCTCTCTGTCTCTCTTTCCCTATCCTTTTATATATCACTTTATGTAAATACTTGGATACTTTCATTCCTTCCTGCTAAAGGGAATTTGTGCCTTAAGAAAAGGAAATATAAGTGGAACCATGGTTAGAATTTAAAAAGATTCAGTCTGTAAAGCTGTAAAAACCAGCCAAACATTTCAATTCAGGGAGGATACAAAGTGTCAGTTCATATACCTTTAACTCTGTGCTCGTATGGGTTTTTTATCATAGATGTAGAATTAGAATGGATAGTAAGAGGTCATTTAATCCAATTATTTCATTTTAGAGAGGAAAAAAGTGCACAGCCAGAAAATGTAACTTGTTAAAGGTTGCACAATTGGAAGTGGCTCAACTCAAATGTGAACGCAGTGTCTTTTCTTATACATACTAAAAATCATTGTCTTTCCACATACATAGTAAAAAAAAAGTTTCCATCATTGAACCTACTAGTTATTCTGGTACAAACATTGGTTCAGTCACCGCTGGTAGGAATTACTTATGCCAACAAGACTAAGGAGCAGTAAGTGAAAAGAAGGAGATGATACTCTTCTGTAGGTGCCAACATTTTCAAAGTTCAGGATTTCAAGTGTAAGAAAATGTTGAGCAGGGAGATGTCCAACTTTTAGAAAGAGCAGAATACAAAACTTGAAACTGAAACAGAGGAGTTCAGAGAAACCTAGAACCTTTGACCCTTTGCCACTTGAAGGTGATGTCTTCTACCTTGAAACCCACAGAGCTTCCGTCTCTCTAACATACTTTAAATATTTGTGAATTTCATATTTTTTTTCTACTCATTGAACTCACTGCCAGGCTGCTGATATTGGACCACTCCCTGACCCTACTCAGCCATAGATCTCACCACCTAACTGATTGGAACTGCAACAAATGGGTTAATACCTATAAAATTTTTAAATAAAACTCAGTCTTTATTGTTCATTCTCTTGAAATATTAATATATATATCATATAAAATCCAACTCCATTTGGCAAAGTGGTCATATAGGAACCAGGAGTCCCCATAGTTTCCCCCAGTAGCTTCTTAGTACATTATCACTGATGATAGTCACAGACATAGGGCTGAAAACCTCCTTTGCTCATTCCTGGTACCAATAGTTTGAAGAGATTTAACTCTAGGTTCTCTCATATGCCTGATATGTGCAAAGGAGTTTTGTATTGAACATGCAGAAACTTCTATGTTTTGCTGTCTTTATGCTACAAACCTGGAAAACTTGCACTTGAGGTTTCTAATATATCATTTTATGTTTAATTGATCCGTTTCCTCCTCTCTTTATCACATTGATTGATTGCAATTTATGTCACTATCATACCCATGAACATTCATTTGTAAACCAAATTTCAAAAAATATATAGTCTTCATTGGGAAAACAGAGGGACCATTGTTGGTGGAGTTCTAAACTGTTTCAACTATTATGGAAATCAGTTTGGAGCAACATCCAACAAGCATTTGAATTATTAATAATACACTTTGACCAAGTGATACCACTTATTCCAAAGTGATTAAAGAAAGAGGGAAAGGGCCTATATGCATAAATATATTTAAGGAAACTCTTTTTGTGGTGAAAAAGAATTAGAAACTGGGGGAATGAACTTCAGTTGAGGATTGGCTAAAGAAATTATGGTCTGCAACCTTGATATGAAGGGGATAATTTCAGAAGAACTTTTGAAAGATCTTTGTAAAATGGTGCGAAGTGAAGAAAGCAGAAACAGGAAAATAACTTATATAATAACAACATTGTGAAGATAATCAGTTTTAAAAGACAGTAATTCTAATCAATCCAAAGACAAGCCATAATTATGAAGGACTCAGAATGAAACATGAAACATTTGCTTCCAGTTATAGAGGTGATGGACTCACGGCAGAGACTGAAGCAAATTTTCTATTCCTTCCCTTCCCTTCCCTTCCCTTCCCTTCCCTTCCCTTCCCTTCCCTTCCCTTCCCTTCCCTTCCCTTCCCTTCCCTTCCCTTCCCTTCCCTTCCCTTCCCTTCCCTTCCCTTC
>CM053582.1:68026298-68039952 GCA_028627135.1 Pseudochirops cupreus
ATCTTTCTTTCTTTATTAGGTAATGTGATCATTTGTTGTAAATGACTATACATATGTATAATGGATTTAATTTTTGTTGCCTTCTTAATTGGTGGGGTAGAGGAGGAAATAAAATGGGACAGAATTTTAAAAATGAAAATAAAAAAATTATATATATACATATATATGTATATATATGACCACATATACCTGTATATGTATGTATATATCAATTATACACAACCAAAATGTAGTTCCTATGTCAGAACCTGCTTGCTACACCTTTAAAGATATTAAAATGGAGAATTAATTATTTGCTTATCTATTGTCCCAAAGTCCTGGATATTTAACCTTGAAAGATTTCTTTAGGTAAATAGTGGATATAAAAGAATAGGGGATGGAGTATGAGGACAGTGTTAATCCTTGGATGTCATTCCATTTGAGACAAGGGTAGAGGTAGGGGGTGATAGGTCACTCATTTTGCTAGGCTGATGCCTCTGTATGGAAGAAAATCAAAGTGATAAGATCAAGAGAGCCAGTGACCAGCTATGGTGACAATTAGATGAAGTGAAGAGGAACAACCATATTCTATAACAGAGGAACAGAGAGAATAACAGGTCAGGTCAGTGGACTTAACCATCCTCCTGTACCTAGATAAGGAAAATATATTGTATGAATCTCCACCATTCACTTGCAATTTCTTCTTTCAGTCAGTGGGAGAGTGTGTAGAGGGCAGTGGTAGGAGAAAAGATTGTTGTCTCTGTCTCCACTGCCAGCAAAAACCATGAACATGTTTGAAACTATGTCTTTTTAAATTTCTTTCTCTTCTGTACTGTTTATGGCTATCCACAAAGATGTCCATGGGAAAGGAATGCAAAGACAGGCTAAGACCACATCTCAGAGGACTTGAATATATTAAAGATCATCATTTTCATTGTTGGCTTCTGGTCTAGGTTAGGTTGCGCTGATGTATTCACTCACTGATAAAAAAAGTCAATCTAAGGTTATTGGGAACATTACTATGCTTCCTTAAGCATTAATTCTTTAACAGATGGGATTCCCAAGTGCAGAAATGTCCTTTATCAGCACTGTTCTGCACCTCTTATGTAACTCTTAGAGGTTTTCCTTGAGAGGTAACCTGATTTTCTCAGAGTCACATACATGACAGTACATGACAGGGACCATGTCTTATACAATAATGATAATAATGAAGTAATGTCTTCTAATCTTTACCCACAGTATATCCTTAATAATAGCTGACTGATGTACCTTTCATTTCTTTTTGGCTCTCTAGGTCACTCACTGGAGTTTAAAAATGTCTAACTTTACCACCACTGTGACTGAATTTCTCCTCATGGGATTTTCTGACACCTGTGAGTTGCAGATCTTATATTCTTTGCTCTTCTTTCTCATTTACTCAGCAGGGTTAATGGGGAATCTCCTCATTGTCACTGTCACCACCATTGACAGCAGACTCCAAACCCCCATGTACTTTTTCCTTAGGAATCTGTCCATTGTGGATGCCTGCTTCATATCAGTAACAATTCCCCAGGCATCCATTAACTCCCTGGTGAACAACAGAGCTATCTCAGTTTCTGGACGTGCAGCTCAGTTATTCCTGGTGGTACTTATGGCATATGTTGAGTTTACTTTGCTCACTGTCATGGCCCGTGATCGTTATGTTGCCATATGCCACCCACTTCTCTATTCAGTGATTATGAGTCCCCGTGTCTGTATGCAGATGACCTTAACCTGCTTGTTCACTGGCCTTTTGTATGCAGGGTTCCATACTGGTTACACATTTCGATTGTCTTTCTGCCAATCCAATGTGATCCACCAGTTCTTCTGTGATATCCCCTCTCTACTCAAGATCTCTTGCTCAGAGACATTCAGCAATACATTATCCTTGCTTGGTTCTGGTCTTGTAATTGGTGTTGGCTGCTTTGTCTTCATCACTGCATCTTATATTAACATATTTTCCACTGTGCTCAAATTTCCTGTGAAAGAGGACCAAAGAAAAGCCTTCTCTACTTGTGTCCCTCACATCATTGTGGTTTCTTTGTTTCTTATTTCAATCTCTTATGTGCACCTACAACCACCTTCAGATTCTTGGTCCCTTAAAGATATAATCCTTTCAATATTCTATTCCATAATAGCTCCCTTTCTTAATCCTATTATATACAGTCTAAGGAATAAGCAGATAAAAGAGGCTGCAAGAATAGTATTGAAGAGAAAGCTTTGTTTAAAGGAATAAAACAGAAACTGTAATTCTTTTCCAATGTTGCTGAACCTAATTCATCCATAAATGAAAAAGTCCCATTCATATTTATATATATAAATACATATATATGTGTATATGTATATGTGTGTGTATATATATGTACATACACGTACATATATATATACATATGTGTATATATATATATACATATACATGTATTTGTAATTTGTTGGTTTATGGGTGGCTGTTTATATATTGATGGGCACAAATAAATCACTTGTCTAAACTAGTAAAAGTTCCTAGAATTGACTTTGATATTATCCTAAATTTTCGGTGGGGTAGATGGCAAGATCATCTTTAGGTTACATCAGTAGATTAAATGACATTGTTAAAAGTGCAAGGTACCAAATCACAAGTTCTGTTGGTTATAGATGTTGCTTAAGGATATAGAATCAGTGAGACTTATCTCATTCAAACTATGTGAACATTTTTTATTATTGTTGGTTAGCTGTTTTTCAGTTGTATCTGACTTTTTGTGCCCCCTTTTAGAGTTTTCTAGGCAAAGACACTGGAGTGGCTTGCCATTTCCTTTTCCATGTCATTTTACAGATGCAGTTATTGAGGCAAGCTGTGTGACAATGTCACACAGCTAGCCTCTGAGGGCAGATTTGAACTCAGGAAAAGGAATATTCTTGACTCCAGAGTCAGAACTCTATTTATTGCACCAGTGACACCCAACAGTAACCCAGCCCAAGTGAAATTTAAGTTTCCTGTAGTGAAAAAAAGGGAGCAGCATGAAGACAAACTGCAGTAATAGTTGTTATTTGTCCATCTTTTTTTTAACTCCAAGGCGACCAATGTCATCATGAGGATATGTCTTGACTTGCACATTTAAGTGAGGCAGAGATGTGCAAAATCAACAGTCTCACTCTCTCCTCCAGAGTCATCAGAGTCCAGTGGCAAGGCAAAACTCAAGATGATGGGTGATGGTCCAGGAAAGGCAAGCAGTAAAGATAATCTGGGTGGTCACAAATCTTCTTCCTATTACATGACCATCCCAAGTAGGTTCTGAGCGATTCAAGGCTGGGGGTGATACAAGGTAAAAGGTAAGAGAGAACTATGTCTATGAAGTGGTATACCTTCTTAGTTATTCTGGGCCATTCCTGGATGGGTTCACAGTATCCCTGGGCCAGGTGGGTATGTGAATAAAGAAGACAATGAGGGCAAAGTGCTCAAACTTACAACCACTTGAGGAAGCTGAGTTTGATAGGAGGATATAGAAAGGTCATCTATGGCTTATTTATGTTCCAAGGGAAAAATAATGAAATAAAGGACTTTAAGGAGATGCTTCAGGAAAAAAAATAACATACTAGAAAATTGCCATAAATATTGGAAAGATGGGGAAAAAATAGAAAACAAGAGACTATATAGGGCACTGAAAGAAAGAAATTCCAAGTAAAATTTAGCATAAAGCATTGTGTTCAAACTTTAGAACTATAATATAAAACAGCAGATATTGTGGACAGTTCAGTAAAAGTCCATTTCACATGAAGGAAAATCATGATGCATAATTTAGGACTGATTGTTGTTGTTTCATCATTTCAGTGGGTCCAACCCTTCATGATGGCCTTTTAGGGTTTTCTTGGCAAAGATACTGGACCGATTTTCTCTTTCCTTCTCCAGCTCATTTTACAGATGAGGGAACTGTGGCAAATAGGGTTAAGTGACTTACTCAGGGACACACAGCTAAGTGTCTGAGTCTGGATTTGAACTCAGGAAGATGAGTCTTCCTCACTCCAGGTATTCTGTGCACTGTGCCACCTAACTGCCCTAATTTAGTACTATTTGCTGAAAAGAAATACATGGAAACAGTTAAAGATTTTTAAAAACAAAGGAGATTGTTTTCTATGCCCAAAGTGACATATCGTTTTAAACTGAGATTAAGCTCAAATATTCAAATAAACGTGATATCGCTAATTTAGAAATTTTCTAAAACAATACATATTGTAGCACATCAAAACCAGATGATCTGGTGAGATTCTTGTTGATATCTTCTCAGAAACTTGCTGCAGGAGGTCCATTTAATGTATTAGAGGCCTTCTGCTCTCCCAAAAGTAAATGCAGAGTGTAAGACAAAGGATTGATAAGGTAGACGTGAAGTATATGGGTAACATCCAGCTCCAGGTTCTCAGAAGTCCTTTTTGTCCCCTGTCTAGATTGCTTCAGATGTTCTGTTTAGGCATAGTGTAACTTCTTTGCTGTGATTCTTGTGAGTGCATACATCTTCATGTGATCTACCTTTGTCTGTTCAATACAGAAACCATTATTTGCTGATTAGGGGAAAATACTCCTACAGCCATGGAAATAGAAGAAGTCATTCACCAGACTCTTTGAAAAACACAAAGTTTTTCTCTATTCAAAAGGGAGGAGGGGAGATGATCCAGGCTAAGTCAAAAATCAAGACTCTCTTAGCCTACACCACTGCCTACCCCCACATATTTATTCCCCAGGACTTTTTCCTGGAATACCACACTCACTCCTTTTTGGGGGAACACATGTGATACTACACTTTGATACTCTAAAGGTTGATATTTTGCATACAATCTTTAGAATGTGAAAAAATATTTTCTGAGGACATTTGACTACCATTCTTATGTAATATCGTTCCAGTTCCAAAGACTTTTCATATTAAGTCTGATCACCAGACTTCTTTCAATAATTTAAACTCAAAATTATGATTGAGAGATTTTTTAAATGAAATTTTAAATTCAATTAAGGTATTAAAGGGTCTTAACATTTATATTACGTATGATAAGGTGATGTTTTATTTAACTAATCCTCTTAAACTAAATAAAGTCAATGTAGATAGACCAGGCTAGACAAAAGGGGAACCTGTGGCCTTGAGGTCACATGTAGCCCTCTAGGTCCTCAAGTGTGGCCCTTTGATTGAATCCAAACTTCACAGAAGAAATACCTGTAATAAAAGGATTTGCTCTGTAAAACTTGGACTCTCTTCATAAGGCTGCACCAAAGAGCCTAGAATGCCACATATGGCCTTGAGACTGCAAGTTCCCCACCTCTGAGCTAGACTAAGAAGAAAAGTAATAGCCTGGACAATGGATGAAAGTGGGCATTAAAAACCGAAAGGGAATCAACACAAATGTGTGATATAGAGTGGAGGTGTAAAACACGTAGGCTACAGGCCACCATGTGGTCAACAACACTCCTGAGTGACAGCCCGATCAGATTAAAATGCAATTAGGGAATATTTAACAGAACAAATAAAAATGCAAAAAGAACATAGGCGATGTTGCTGTGTGGTTTTCTACATCAGCGTAGGCCATAGGGATCCTTATTTATAGTCTAATCGTATCCGTTTCAAATTGAGTTTGGCACCATTGACATAAAAAGCCATCCCTACAATATATTAGTCAAGTAGTCACCAAATATGAGAGAATGAACAACATCTAAGGCCATATATTTCAGCCCAGGTGCCTCTATGGCATCCCTACATGTTAGGTGTGTTTAAAACTCCCCAAAACTGGGCTAATCACTTTTCTACATGAAAGCCTTCCAATATTTGACTCCTCTGAGTTTTCTCTTTACTAGGCTAAACAACTCATCTTCGTACAGCTTGGGATTAACATTTCCTGTCATTCTATTTATTCTCCTCTGGATTTATTGCAATGTCTCCAGGAGCTTAGTCTGGGGAGTATGGTGTATTAAGGGAGAACTCATACCACTGGTGTGATGGTCTTCTGAATGCTTTTCAGGGTTGCTCATCTGCCTTTAGTGTCTTTGTGTTACCCAACTTTCAGCTGTGGCTCCAAAAAGCTGCAGCATGTGAAGTGGTTATACCCTGGTAAAACCATCTTGGTCAGACACCAAAGAAGATGCCAAGGTCATCCACTGCATCCTAGGCCATCTCCAGTCATCTTGACTTCTGTGTTGCCTCTTGACTTCTATGACTCTGGAAGGAAGAGATAATGAGCCTGACAACCTTGTGCAATTCTGTCTCACTTGAATTTGATTCATGTGCAAGTCAAGACATCATCTCGTGACAAAAGACAAACAACAATGCAGAAAAGAACATTGTATTCCTTATATGTTTTAGTTATTAACTAGTTCTTTGAAGTCATAGATATGATATGTGATTTCATGCCACCACCAAATAGCTATGTGAAAAATTATAACTCAGGTATCTTATCACACACTCATTAGAACAACATAGCCAACCCATCAGAGTTGCAGTCTCTGCACCAGACTTTGAAAATTTGGCAGTTTAGTTCAAGTAAGGACCTCAGTGTTAGTGTTTGGCACTTGACAACATGGCTGAAAATATCATGCTAAAAAGTATGGGAGCAAGTGCACAGCCTTGCTTCACCCAGTTGGTGAATGGGAAAGTGCTGGAGCATTGTCCATTATCTAGAACCCGGGTAAGTATTCCATCATGAATTGGCATGCAATGGGGATAAACTTCTCTAGAGAACTGAATTTTGCCAAAATTTTTCACAAGCCATCTTGACTGACAGTATCAAGGGCCTTGGTCAGATCTACAAACATTGTGTACAGACCTCGGTTTTGCTCCTTGCATTTCTCCTGAAGTTGTTGGCCAGCAAACAATCTATCAACTGTTCCTTTGCCCTTTCTGAAGTCACACTGGTTCTCAGGTAGATGATTGTCTTCCAGGAGCAGGATTACCCTATTAAGGAGGACTCTAGTAAGAATCTTGCCAGTAATGAGTAAGAGAGAGACCCCCTCTGTGATTGTCACAGGACAATCTATTTCCTTTACCTTCATAGACATGGATCTCGAAGGTGTCTTTGAACTCTTGGGTTGTCATGTTGCCATCTAACCTGGAAAATTTCAGTCAGCATTTATATGAGCAGTGGACCCCTTATCTTATAAATCTCAACTGTAATAGAATAAGCACCAGGTCCTTTGCCATGTAAGAGGAGACTAAAGGCATTCAATACCTCTTCTTCAGTTGAAACTTCAGCTAGGGAGGGATTGATTTCAACCTGAGGTAAAGAGTCAATCTTCATCCTTGATTGATGAGGATCTGTCGAATACACTATGGAAGCATTCAGCCCATCTCTGTAGGATCATGTTCTTATCACTAATCAATGTGGCTCTATTAGCACTGAGTAGTTGCTTACCAAGCCTTTTTCAGGGCTGTTTTTTACTTTTGGTGTTCCCCTGTTCTACCCAACTTTCACCTGTGGCTCCAAGAAGCTTTAGAATGCACAGCAGTCACCCTGGTAAACTGTTTCAGCAGACAGACTAAACCAGGTTCAGGGTAACCAAGGGGTTTCAAACCCATTGGTGAGTCAGTGGAATGTCTACCCTAAGCATATGAAGTCTTCCACTGGTGGGATGGGCAGATGAGAATGATTTGTTCCAAAGGCCACGAAGGCAATTGAAGCAAGAGCTTTAGAGCCAGTAGAGCTTGGTTGGACATTGAAGACACCAAGGTCATTCTCTATATCTCAAGTCATAACCTACTGTCTTGAGTCTGTCCTACCACTGGACTATGATGACTCTGGAAGAGAGAGTGATACCAATGAATTCATGCAACTCTTCCTCACTTAAATCCAATTTACACAAGAATCAAAAGACATCACCCATACCATTTTTTTTTTTACCATTTTTACCATTTACCATTTACCATGACCATTTTACCATTTACCATTTTTACCATTTACCATTTACCATTTTACCATTTACCATTTACCATTTTTACCATTTTTTACCATTACCATCAAAAAGCTGTGGTGAAAGGCAAGTGAAGAAGCAGTGGGTATGGATACACTGGGAGTTCAAAAGAAACACAGGATGTACAAATTTAGCGAATCCACCCAAAAGTTCACAGGGACTCTTTGTGCCCGATCTGTGGTAGAGCATTCTGAGATCATATTGGTCTGATCAGCCACAGTCAGACACATTGAAACTTGACTCTAGCATAGTGATGTCATTTTGGTCCTCTGAGAATGGAACTGAATGCTGCCTTCTTAGAGATGGATGAACTTTCCTGCTGGTGAACCCTGTGCATTCCTCACTTTTCATTTAGCAAATTCTAAATTTCCCCATCATTTTCGTCAAACCAGTCTTGGTGTTTGCAAGTGTTCTGACCCAGATGAGTGAATGCAGTGCTGTACAACAAGTCTCTGAAAACTGGTCACTCCTTTTCTGTTCCATTGTTGCCAACTGAGTGTTGACTCAACTTTCCCTCCAACTTAGAAACAAATTGTTCCTGCTCAGAGAAGTGCCCTAATCTGTTGACATTAGTTCTTCTGTTAGTCATTTTGCCTTGGAGCAACTGCTTTTGTTGAATGTGAATATTTAGCTTGGAGAGGATGTTGTAGGGATAATGGAATATAAGATCATCTCTGTCCATTTATAGGCCTATGTGACTACATGTGTTCCCCCCTTTTCTTGGAACAGGGATTGTTTTCCCAGGTCTAATGGTACACAGGTATTTCAGTCATGGATGTCTTGCTGCTTTGAAGTCCAACCCAGTTCACAAATGTGATGCATTCCATGCTGAGTCACATAGAGCTCATCAATGGAAAACTATATGTATTCAGAGAGATTTATAATGTCTTGGGGGAGAACTTGCCTAAGGAGAAGTTTGTTTAGGGGGAAACTTGCTCATAGGAAAGCTAGCTTGTAGGAAGGCTTTCACACCCTTTGAAATTGAGCCAATTAGGCAAGTTGGGTGGGTTGTGATGCCTTCTGGTTCTGAGCCTGTAAGTCAAAAGTATGTGTGTATATGTATGTATGTATATATGTGTGTGTGTGTGTGTGTGTGTGTGTGTGTGTGTGTGTGTGTGTATACACATATATATATTGTCTGAGGTGAGATTATGCTTTGGGGCTGATTTATGTGAAAAATATTCTTTGTGATTTGATAAGATGAGACTCTGGGTAGCCATTGTTAAGGTCTCCCCCACTCCCCACTTTGTAAATCTAGATGTTGGTGCTCCCTTGTGTAGTGATGTAACTTGTTCTATTATGCTGTTTAGACAGTAGGAGTCCTGTCTATTGGATTCTTTCCTGGATACTCACTTCTCTCTAATTATATATCTTTCTCATTTTTTAATTAAAGGAAAGTAAGATTATTTACCTCATTAAAGCTTTTTTTTTTTTTTTTGCCTTTAGCAAAGTAGATCAAGATCCTGTGTTAGCAGTCCTTCTGTATGCTGGTGTTTTGGTCTTACACCTCTCAGATGCTACAAGTCTCATTAATGATAGAGATGTTTATGATCAGCACAGTACTCTGAGCCACACACTGTCTTCATCACTCTCACATCCTGTCTGTCTCTTCTTGAAATCCCATGATTTATTAAATGCCAATTTTGGTGCGAGAGTACATTCCAAAAGTTTTTGGACAAATGCATGCCAGTGTTGGTGATGAGAAGATTATGAGATGCACAAGTCTTCAGTATTAAATGGCCATTACACTTATAGTTGCCAACTTCATTCCTCCCAAGGCATCCCTGTCATGTTTGGTAGACAGATTTTTCTAACATTAGACTCAACCTGAATTATAAGCTTGTCATCTTTTGACACATTGATGATAAGCGTCTCTAAGTCTTCATAAAATTTTTCTTTGACCTTATTAGGGTTAGTTATGGTGGTAGCATAGGCACTGATGATGGTGGTGTGGAATTTTCCTGCAAGTGGTAATTGCATTGCCATGAGCCTGTCATTCATTCCTTTTGGTAGAAATATAAGCTTGTTAATTAGGTTAGTTTGGGTTGCAAAACCTACGCCACCTTCTTGGCACTCCACATCACTGTAGTCATTCCAGAAAATAGTGCATATTCATCTATGAATTCCATAAGCTGACCTTCATTTGCTAATCTTGTTTCACTAAAGGCCACTATTTGAATGTGATACCTGTTGAGTTCTCTAATAACAAGAGCTATTCATCTTTCTGGATTTTTTGTTATTTGGAAGTGTGCAAATATGCAAATATTCCATGTATTAATGATGAGTGGAATTGTCTCTGCAGAAGTTTTTGTACATTGTGTGTGTGTGTGTATGTGTGTTTTGACCATGGAGTAGGATAATTGCCTGCTGGAATAATCGGGCCATTATTGTGTAAGCAATTTTTAGGGAACCTTTTCTAACACCTTCCTCATGCCAGGAGGTGAGAAGTACATCCCTTAAAAAGCTTCTCAGATACTCAGAGGGCTGCTGAATCCTACTGCTGATTCCAGTGAGATGACTGTAGGACTTGGGTTGCTTGTGTTTTGGGTTGTGACTACAGCTGCCAGTGTGTCAACACCTGCTGTTTCATCACATGCCACAGGAATTTGAGATAGGTAAAAGTGTTTTCATAAAATGGTATGGGTGATGTCTTTTGATTTGTGAGTAAGTTGGATTTAAATGAGGCAGAGTTGCATTAAATCATGAACCTTACTCTCTTTTCTAAAGTCATCACAGTCCCATGGCAGGACAGAGTCAAGGTGACTGGTGGTGGCTCAAGATGTGGCGGATGACTTCGACATCTTCAATGTTAAAGGAAGTTGTAAGTGCTCTATAGCACCTGCTTCAGCTGCCATCTTGACTGAGCAAATAAATAATTTTCATCTGTTCATTCCACCATAATCTTGGGGTACACACCTTCCTAACTCACCAATCATTTTGAAACTCCTCAGTTACTCTCAACCTGGTTCAGCCATCTGCTGAAACCATTTACTGGAATATGGCTGCTATACATGCTAACACTTTTTGGAGCTCCAAGTGAGAGTTAGGTGGACATGGTAGATACCAAAGGTGGAAAGTAGCCCTGAAGAGGACTCAGTAGTCCTTACACTAGAGGTAATAGTATTCCCTGCTCTGGACTTCCTAGAGTACTGAGAGTTAAATGACTTATCCAGGGTCATACATACCACCACATGGATTATAGATGGAATGTAAAATTGGTTAAGAGTGATACAAGATGACAAAAGTCAATATTGGAAAGCTGAGTAGATAGACACATTGATCCACTTTTGTTATGGCTACAAATCTAACCAATTGTTTGGAAATCAATTTAGAATTTTTAAGAAAACCCATTAGATTGTGTGTAACTTTTAATGCTGAGAGATCCTAAGGGGCATACACCACAAACACATCAATTACAGAAATGAAATGCAAATGAAATTTTGGAAATTTTATGAAAACATTAGTAGCAACCCATTTTATCATAACAAAAATAAAATGGGCAAACAGCTCTTATGTTAAATGTAAGAAAATATATTTAACTCTAAGATCAAATGACAAATGTCAAAGAAGATGGGGGTAAGAGGCCAGAGAACACATAGTGCGTGGGGTGGGTCACACCTCTTCCCTCTTGGTAGAAGGATGGGCATCTATGGATTTCAAATGTTTTCTAATCTGTCAGATGGCATTACTTTATGGATAGGTTTCCTTAACTAGTTTCTCTCTTGTAAAGAAAGCCAAAAATGTGGATTCTTTCGAACTGAATGGGATGTAGAAAGTAAAATATATTTTAAAACATTGTACACAAAATTTGTGAAGCTCTCTTGCCTCTAATTCAGTCAAAACTACAACCACAACCACAGTATAACTACATCAAATGAGCTAACAACTCAAACAGCTCCTCAGGACACTCGGATCTCTCCTCTTCTGCCTTTTCAACAATGGGTGAGGAAGGCTTATTCAGTTCTTTTGAGGGAACCTGAGAGAAATGAATCCTACTAACTAACATTCCTTCAGCTCCATCCCAGCATTCCTGAAAGGACTTTATTTGGCACCTTGTCTTTTGCTACCCAGAGACAATTACTTCAATGCAATGATCTCTGCCTCTCAGTATTTGGTTGAAGAGAAGGGACACTGTCCCCAAGGAGATGCAAGGAATTTGCAGCAAAGGGTGAAATTAGCTTTTGGGGGCATCCTATCAAACAGACTGTACAAATCCAGTTACATATATAATGGGGATAGTTAAGGGAAAACATGCTTCTCAACCAAGGAGAATAGAATTATGATGGCCAGTCAAGAATGAAAATGTTATAATTTTCTGTCAGTCCAGCCTGAGCTGGGAGAATCCAGAAGGTCTTTTCCATGGCAAAGGAATTCAGTGATATCATCTTTGAGCAGTTCAGGTTGGAGATTGCACAGCAATGAGACGTGTTGCCTTTTTCAGGTAAGATGCAATGAGTCTGAATGGAATGCTTTGTCTCATTATCCTTGTTTATTTGTTTTCTCCTCCCTCTTTTCTTTGCTGCTTTTTAATTTCTCTTTTATTTTTTGGTGTCCCTTCCTTTTTCCTTTTTTCCTTCTTCCTCCCTCTCTCTCTCCCTTCTTTCTTTTTCCTTTTTATTCCTGTCTTATTTTTCTTCCTCACTCCCTCCTTTCTTTCACTCTTTTTGTCTTTCTCTTCATTTCTTTCTCTTGTTTATTTTTTCTATCTTCCTTTCTTTCTTTTTACTTTCTCTCCCTTCCTTATTATTTTTCTTTTTTCCTTCTTTTTCTTTCTTCCTTCTTTCCCTTTTTCTTTACTTCTTTTTTTCTTTTTTATCCTTCATTCTTTCATTCCTTCCTTCCCTCCTTCTTTCCTTCCTTCCTTCCTTCCTTCCTTCCTTCCTTCCTTCCTTCCCTCCTTCTTTCCTTCCTTCCTTCCTTCCTTGTTCTTTCTTCCTTACTTTCCCTATCCATGTATATATCCCTCATTTCAAACATTTACTTTCATTCCTTCTTGGTAAAGTGAAGTCACATCTTAGGAAAAGGAATTATAAGTGGAACCATGGTTAGAATGAAAAGTGATTCAGTCTGTAGAACCACAAAAACCAGTCAAACATGAGAGTTCAGTGGGGATCTGGAGGGGGCAATTCATATAAAGGTGACTGTGAGAGTGTGTCAGTTTCTATCATAGATGTAAGAACCAGAGTGGATAGTAGAGGCCATCCAGGTCAATGATTGCATTTTTGGGATAAAAAAATATGCGAATTAGAAAAAGTGACTAGTTCAAGGTTGCATCTCTGGAAGTGGCTTAACTTAAATATGAACCAAGTCTGTTCATCCCAAAGCCAGGGTCATTCCTGATATATAGTAAAAAAAAAAATTTCCATCTTTGATCCAAGTAGGTACTCTGGTACAAACACTGGTCCAATCACACCTGTCAGATATTATTTATGCCAGTAAGGCTGAAGAGCAGTAAGTGAAAGGAAGAAGACAATACTCTTCTGTGGGTGCCAATACTTTCAAAGTTCACTTTTTCATCTGAAAGAAAATGGTGAGCAGGAAGATGTCCAATTTTTAGAAAAAGAAGGAAACAGAACTTGAAATGTAAACAGAGGACTTAAGAGAAACCTAGAATTTTGACTCTTTGTCACTTGAAAATAATGTCTTCTACCTTCAAGACCAGAGAACTTTCATTTCTCTAACTTATTTTAAATATTGGGAATTTCATATTTTTAAAATCCTATTTCTATCTTTTTTTTT
>CM053582.1:68040452-68083307 GCA_028627135.1 Pseudochirops cupreus
CCTCTTTTGCCATTTGAGTTAGTGTATTTTTAAGGTGTTATTTTCTTCAGTGTACTTTTGAGTCTCCTTTAGCAGGCTGTTGACTTGCTTTTCATGATTTTCTTTCATCATTTTCATTTCTCTTCCCAATTTTTCCTTCACTTCTCTTACTTGATTTTCAAAATCCTTCTTGAGCTCCTCCATGGCCTGTAACCAGTTCCTAGTTTTCTTGGAGGCTTTTGATGCAGGAATTCTGACTTCTCTGTCTCCCTCCCACTCCATGCCTTGATCCTTTTTGTCCCCCAAAAAGGATTCTATCATCTGTTTTTGCTTCCTTTGCTTGCTCATATTGGCAGCGAATTACTTGACTTTTGAGCTCTTTGCCATGGTAGAACTCTGCTTCCAGAATGGAGAGAACTAACTATATCTCAAATTGCTGGGGATTTTGCAGCTGCTGAAGCTATTAGATGGGTGGCCTCTCTACACCCCCCACACTCTCTGGATCACAGGTCACACACTCCAGGAGCAACACCCAAGACCATGACCTGGATCCAAGCAGGTCAAAGCAAGAGTTCTTGCCCTTTGAATGGTTGCTTCGTCCCTTTACTATCTGCAGGCCAGGATCTCTGGAAGCAGCCAAGCAGCAGTGACTGCAACCACCACACCTCCTCTGTTTCTTGCTTTGGGGGTAGCAATGTTTGAGTATATCTCTCATTTTTATAGAATTGCCTAAAAGCAACACATTATTGAATTCAAATTTTTAATCTGCTATTGGTTTCCATATAATGGGTAAATTCATCCCATTCACATTCAAAACTATAATTAATTGTTGTATATTTTCCTCACTATCCTTCTCACCCTATTCCTGTCCCTCCTTCACTTCTATCTTCTACCTTGCCCTCCTGTTCCTTAACCTACCCCCTCCAATATTTTCTCCCTTATCCTCTCCTTTCACCCTATCCCCTTACCTTCGTTTCTTTCTGAATTTAGATTTTGTTTTACCCTTCTAAATATATATGGTGTTCTCTCTTTATCCTATTCCCATTCATCTACACATCCTTCTATACCCCAGCTTATCCTATTCCCTATCCCTCTCTTATCCTCTCCCTCCTCTCTATTGCCTTGCCATCATATTTCTTTCTGAATTTAGAAGACTTTTATACCTTTCTAGAAATATGTGTATTGTTCCCTCTTTAACTTATTCCTCATGAGAGTAGGTTTCCAGAACTACCCACCCTCCTCTTCCATCTAATTCCTCTGTATCAGTCCTTCCTCTCACAACTCATTTGTATAAGACAATTATTCTTTTTACCTTTTCTTAGATCATTTTGCTTTTTAGAATCACATCATATTTAGCTCCATCACACTCTTTCTTTTGAACTACCTAGTTACTAATGACAATCTGAGACATACAGTTTACTTTTCCATGTATAAAAAGTAAAAAATAAATGTCCTTATTGAGCCTCTTGTACTTAGTCTTTTATGTTTCCCTTATATTTTTCTTGGATTCTATGTGTCAAATTGTCTATTTAATTCTGTTCTTTTTACAATTAAATCCTGATAGCCCATCAATTCATTGAATTTCCATTTATTTTTCCATTCAGGAGTATTCTCAGCTTTGCGGGGCTTGATATTTTTGGCTGAAACTCTGTTTTTTTGTTTTGCTCTTTGATACATAATGTTCTAAGACCTGTGATCTTTTATTGCAGCTACTTTTAGGTCTTGTGTAATTCTAATTGCATTCAAATTTTTTTTCTTGTTGCTCACAACATTTTCTCTTTAACGTGGGGTTTTTGGAATTTGTCCATGACATTCCAGTAGGTTTTCCTCCAAAGATCTCTTTCAGGGGGTGATCAGTGGATTTGGATTTTTCTATTTCTACTTTCTCCTCTTTTTCTAACACTTCAGGACAATTTTCTTTTATTATTTCTTATCTTATTGTATCAAAATTCTTTTTTTATTATAGTTTTCAAGTAGTCTGATTATTATCATATATTCTCCTCTTGATCTGTCTTCTAGATCAGCTATTTTTCTTATAAGATGTTTTAGTCTCTCTTCTTTTTTATTCTTTATATTTGTTTTATTATTTCTTTGTCTCATATAACCTGATTTCCTCTTGCCCAATTCTAATTTTCAAGGAATCATTTTTTTCTCTTTAGATCCAGTATCTCCTTTTCCAGTTGGTTGATTATCTTTTCTTAATCTTCTTGTTTTTCTTGGATTGTTCTTACATTTACAAACGACAAATCCCCACTCTTTCTTATTTGAATTTTGAAGTCTTTTTTGAGTTCTTCTGGGAATTCTTTTTGGGCAGATGACAATTTGATGCTACTCTTTGGGGTAGGAGAGACTTATTTTGCTTCATTATCCCCCTCTGAAGATGAACTCTGGTCTTCTATACTCTCATAGCAACTGTCCATGGTTAGGTACTTTCTCCTCTGCCTGATGTTTAGAAAAAAATAGTGGCTTACTATATTGTAATATATAACATAATATTATATTATTATAGCCACCTCTAATCCTGGGTGAGAGAGAGTGTCTCTGTCCTTAGGTCCTTATTATCATTATTTTTTGATCATTATCTTGGGCCGAACCTCTGCACTCTTTTTCCCTTCCAAGTCACAGCCAGGACCCCTGGCACACTATGCTGGAAATGTTTTGTTTCCTGAGAACCCTCCAGTGTCTACAACCTCCAATTCTCCCCTCTGGCCTGGAACCAAGATTAAAAACTCCTCCCTTCTATAAGTACTTACAGTCAGCATCTACCCCACTGTTTTTGCACCCATCCAGCATGGACTGGTTCCTTCTCACTCAGTACCAGGTCTCAGTAGCACAGCTGGACCTAGTGTCCCTTGTCAACAGAGGCTCCCTCAACCTTCCCCCCTCCACCCCTGTTCAGACACCTGACTCCCCACACTGTCCAGGAGGTGAAAATTGCTGTGGCTGAGGTCAAGGCTTCCTCCCAACTCAGCTGCCCCCAGGGCTTGTGCTTCCTGCTTCAGTACAGCCAATCACAAAGTAACAAGGTGTGGGCCTTCCTGAAGAACAAGCTTCCCACCATAGGCTCCATGTGAAAGGGGCAGAGTATATTTTCAAATCAGGGAAGGTTCACAGAGTCACTTAAGCCTATCAAAAGGCCTGGGGGCAGGGAAGATCTTCAGATTCCCATAATAGATGGAATGGAGACTGTGAATTCCCATGTGGAGCAGGTACTGCATGGAGAGCTGGACAAAGACCTGGGAGCTGTCTGCCTTTGATCCCAGTTGACAGTATGACGAATCCAGGTAGGATCTGAGACCATGGAAGGGGATCCAGGGCATCTGAGAAACCACCCCAAGCCAAGCTGAAAGAAGACTTTACTTGGACACTGTGTAGTGACTGAGAAATTGTAAATTTATTAGTGACCTAGGGGTGGAGGGTCTGTGTATTTTCTGATGATTGAATAGTGAATGATGAAGGATGATTGAATGATTTAGTTGATTGAATGATTGATTGACTAAATGATTGTACTTAGTGACTGATGATTGAATAAGTGACTGATTGAGTTAACTTAGTGTGCCCCATGAGTGGAGAACTTTGACTATTGTACTTTGTGTTCCTTGAGGAGGCAAACCTCCTTAAGGATGATTGAATGATTGCATTACTAAATGATTCTTCTTTGTTGAAAACTCTGTGACCACTGTGGTGAAAACCATGTGGCCATTTTCTGTGATAAGTTGTTTTGAATGCTATATTTTGATTTTCTGTGATAAGTCATAACATTGTGAATGTTGTGCTTTGATTTACTATGAATGTTTTGCTTTGATTTGTTTTGGAATAAATAGACTGTTTACCATACTGTGTAATCAGAACCTTAAAAGCTGTTCACAGCAGCATTCTTCTGAAAAGCTGCACGTGCTTGGCTTTACATGCCCCAATATGAGGGTCAGGGGATAGAACATCTGGTGTCAGGAAGATCTGAGTTTAAATTCAGTTTCAGACATTTACTAGTTGTGTGATCATGTACAAATCACTTAACCCTGTTTTTCTTAATTCCTCATGTGTAAATAAGCAGGAGAAAGAAATGGAAAACCACTTAAGTATCTTTGAAAAAACAAACAAGCCCTAAATGGGGTCACAAAGAGTTAGACATGTCTGAAATGACTGGGCAACAAAATCCCTCTATGATTTTCAGAGGACTAAATAATTTTGACTATAAGGACAAATGCAACATCTGTTTTGAGTGTCAGAGACTGTGGAAACCATTGTTGCATCTTTAAAAGCTGGGTCAGTGCTGAAATAAAGCAAATGACAAGCTGAAAAAGGAATTTGTGCAGACAGATTAAAAAGGCATTTGAGAAAATGACTTGATGTGAATGTACTTCTACCTGTGGATTCCAGGAGAGGGTATGTATTTTATCTACAATCCAACAGGAGCTGTGAAGAATCTTTGTAAAAGACAGAAAAAGATGAGTTGGAGAGATTTCTTTCTTGTGATGCGTGTTATTTTTATGAAGAAATACTGCAGGTATCAAAGACAATAGCTGAGAAAAGTGTTGATAAAGAGGATTCTATGAAAAATGTAAGAGAACTGAAACCATTTCCTGTGACTTCTAAAGAGAAGACAAAGGGGAAAAAGGAGCAATTATGAAAAGAAACAGTAAGAACATTGTTTAACGGTTTTCCTCAGCATAAGCAATAACAGTTCACAGAAAAGTGAAGAAGAATAAACAATTGTTTTTTTGAGGTGATTTTGGTTGTGACATCAATCATAGATAAAGTATTCTAAATGATTGCATAAGCCTTAAGGCCAATTATATTTTCACTTATTAACAACTTATATATATTCAGAACTTTAATATGTGTATAATTATAGATAGATGAGAATATTTACTACTAGGAAAAATGTTCTTTGTTTGATTAAATAATTAATTGTTAATGATTGGGAGTGAGGACTCAAAGTAATCAATAAATGAAAAATAGTTAGCAATGTTACTGATTTGAAATAAATGAACCATATTCTTTCATCCCAATGCAATGCAAAGAATTCATGATTCATAGAAGAATGAATAATCACCCTAGACCTCAGGAAGATAAGTGTAAGAGAGTAAGGAAAAATTAGAGATTTTCAAGTGGCCTGTTGAGGTTAAGTGACCTTTAAATGAGTGTGGGGAGATGCTAAATTCATTTAACCCTGACACTCTCTGTCTGTGTATGGGAATGTGGGGAAGTGGTTGCAGACTGTCCCTTTGCTCATTTGCTAAATAAGGTGTGTGCTGTTCAGTGAATATCTAAATATTAAGCAGCCATCATAAAGAGTCAGGGTAGATTCATCAAAAACATGTCATCTGTTCCTGAAGAACAGATAATGAAAAGCACTGGAAATGTGAGGGACCACAAGTGTATAATGTATGCGTTGTCAGGTTCAGTCACTATGTTAAGGTTTTAGCAAAACATCTGACAAAGATTCTTATCCTATTTTTAAGAAAAACATTGGGAGAGGTATGGACAAGGTGGCAATATGAGCCCAATTTTACACTGATGGAATGACCAGAATCAAAGGATCATTTTTAATGTTCCAATGTCATCTAGGAAGGAGGTCTACAGCAGTGTGCAACAGGGATATGTATTTGATCTTGTGTTATTTTACACTAAAAGAAAATCAGTGACAAAAGTTAAGGAATAGGTTACAGTCATGTCTAATTTTCAGATGTAACAAATAGATGGTGCAGCCAGGTGGTACAGCAAATGGAGTCCTGTGTCTGGAATCAGGAAGACTTGTGTTCAAATTTTACCTCAGACACCTATTACCTATGTGATTATGAGCAAGTCACTTAATGCTGTCTGCCTTAGTTTCCTCATCTGTAAAATGATCTGGAAAAGAAAATGACAAATAACTAAAATATATTTGCCAAGAAAACCCAAAAGTGGGAAAGAGAGAGTCAGGATGACTGAAATGACTTAACAGCAACAACAAATGCATTGCTATCATACCAGATGACAGAAGTATAATATAAATATCTCTTGGAGAAAGACATTGAATGAAATAAATATGAATAAATTTAGGAGGGATGACTATAAAGACATATTTCAGTAGAAAAAAAATAAATTTCACAAACACAAGATGGTGTTAGGCATCTGAAAAAGAAGATCTGTAGGGCTTAGTGGATTACAACATCATGGTTCAACTGTGAAATCTTTTCACTGAGAGATAATGTGAATTTTAAAATGTATTAAAATGGGTTAGCATATATAGGAGGAGGGAGGAGTCCCTCCATACTGTGTGCTATTCAGACTACATTTTGAATCACATTTTCATTTCTAAACACATTTTAGAAATTGCATCTCTAAGCCAAAATGCACCAAGAAGAAGTCAAGAAGGATGGTGACAGGTTCTGTGTTCCTGTTATTTCATCCTCCTTTGAAAGACCTGGAAGATGATGGAGGTCCTTAAGCATTTGAAGGAATTTCACTGGAAGAAAGGTTAGGTTTGTACTGCTTTGCCCCAGAAAAGGGGCAAGAAGGCAAGAGCAAAACACAGAATTCCATTGCAAAGAGATAAATGTGATTTTGATTTAAGGTATATATATTTTTTTCTAATAATTAGGCAAAAGGAGAAGAGGACATCAGAGGATGAGATGGGTAGGTAGTCATGAAAACAATGAATGTGATCTTGAACAAGGTTTGAGACAGTAGAGGACAGGCATGACTGAACAACTGATTACAAAAGTGCTTTCTCAAAGTGGAATGTCCTTATGAGGTGGTGAAATCCCCTTATTTATAGATCAAAGGGTTATAAATTTAGAAGGAGAAGGAACATTTGTGGTTGTCAAGTTCAGCGCCCTCCTTTTTCAGGTGAGGAAACTTTGTCACAGAGAGGTTAGGTGATTTGCACAGGGTTGCCCAGCTAGTCATTGTCTGAAGCATGATTCAAGTCTAGGAAATGGGATGATCATTTTGTAAAGGTACTGGGATGAAAATTCTTTTTCAAGTATGGGTTGAACTTAAAGGCCCCTAAAGTTCCTTCCAGGGGAAGCTGGTGGTGCCATAGAGAAAAAACTGCACTAGGAGCTGGAAAGGTTCCTCTTTCTGAGTTCAAATTTGGCCTCAGACACTTACTAGCTAGGTGACCCTGGGCAAGTGTAATGGGAATGGCAATTTCAAGACCTTCCCTGACCTTAATAGGCCAAAAAATGTAATCACATGGAGCCCACAGTGGGAGTAGCTTCCTGAAAGGGTGGAACAGGAAGGAGCACAGCAGAGAAAAGCTCAAGTATGAGCTGGGACCAAGCAGAACCAAGAGGGAGAATGCTTGTGATGTTGGCCTCTATACTAGTCTGTCTGTTTGTGAGACAAAAGCATTCTGTCTGTTGTTTTTGAACAGAAGCCCTGAAAGAGGGCTTTACTGCTGTTACAGAAGCCCTGAAAGAGAACTTTGCTGCCGTTACAGAAGTGCTAGGACTTTACTGTTGATTTCTGTTTGATTTCTCAGACAGAAACTTTGTCTATTGATTTGTGTTATTTGTTAGACAGAAAGTGAATTGAGATGACAGTGCTGGTGATGTGTGCAAACATTGTTTTAGCTCTGTCAAGCTTAATGTGTGTAAATATAGTTGTAGCTCTGCTAAGCTTTGTTTTCCTAGAAACAGAAACTTCAAAGAGCTTGGAGTGGAGCAGTAAGCTGAGGTATGCAACAGGAGTAGAGAGCTGCCTGTGTGTGAATAATCCAGGCAAGACTTGGGAGCAGTTAGCCTGTGGAGGAGGAGAAGCCACTGTGGGGTTTGGAAGCCAGTCTCTAGTCAAGATGAAAGGGAACTTTACTTGGGTACTCTGTATTGACTAATGAGATTGTGACTTATTGTGACCGAGGGATGGGTGGTGTTTGTAATTTCTGCTATCCCTTAAAGATGACTGGCTTAAGGATAATTAAAAGTCAGCTTCCAATCAAGATAAAAGAGATTGTACCTGGACATTCTGTGTTGACTAAGAAGATTGTAACTTACTAAATTATATGTTTTGTTTAAGACTGTGTGGCCACCTTAGTAATAAATTGTTATGTTATTGTGAATGTTGTGTTTTAGTTCTTGAATGTTATGCTTTAGTTTATTGCTGAATAGAGAGTTCACTATACTATGTAATTAGATCCTTAAAGCCATTTGCAGGGGCAGTTCTCAGGAGAGATGCTTGTGATTGACTTTACACGAAGTCACTTAACCATTTCTGCCTCAGTTTACTCATCTGTAAAATGAGCTGGAGAAGGAAATGGCATTATCACTCCAGTATCTTTACCAAGAACATCCCAAATGGGGTCACAAAGGGTTGGGTATGACTACTGAGCAACAACAACAAAGTTCCTTCCAAGTATACACCTTTCTTATTTTTTGAAACCCATGGAATGAATCACAATCCCCTCAGTTTGGGAAACCACTTTATAATGTGGTTTCCAACCATCTATCTTAACCTTGTTTTACCTCTCTTGTTCTTTCAGTCATTTGAACCAAATTGGACAGTTCACTCTTCTATACCATGGTTTTCACTTCCGTGTAGCCATACAAGCCATAGCTCAGGTATGGAGTCCAGGCAGCATTACCTCTGCCTTTCCACACCCTGATCTTCCCTTCAAGGCTCAACTCAGGTCCCTCCTTCTCCTTCTCTCACCTCCCCAGTTACTACTTCATGCGATTGCCCTCTGTAATTGCCTTGTGTTTACTTTTCTGCATTCCTGTCATATAACCTAACTGAATTTGTTTTTTTCTCCAATTCTTTTATTAATTTATTTATTTTTAGTTTTCAACATACATTTCCACAAGATTTTGAGTTACAGTTTTCTCTCTCCCCATCTTTTCCCTATCCCCACCCCAAAATAGCAAGCTTACTGAATACCCCTTCCCCTCATCTGTTCTCTCTTATATCCTCCCCCTTCACCCTCCTACTGACAACCAATTACTTGACTTTGGAGCTCTTTGCCAGAGTAGAACTCTGCTTCCAAAATGGAGAGAGCTATGTCCCAAATCACTAGGGTTTTTGCAGTTACAGTTGCTATTAGATGGGTTCCCTCTCTACAGCCCCCCCACACTGGCTCACTGGTCACACACCACAGGACCAACACCCAAGACCATGATCTGGATCCAAGCAGGTCAAAGCAAGAGTGATTACCCTCTGAATGGTTGCCTGGTCCTCCTACAATCTGCAGGCCAGGAGCTCTGGAAGCAGCCATGCGGTGGCAGCTGCAGTCATCACACCTCTGCTTCTCACTCCTGGGGGTAGCAGCCAGACCGTTTGAACAAAGTTTCACACTGACCTTTTACCTTGTCTTTGGCATTTGTGGATTGAGAAGTCTGGAAACCTCTACAGCTGCTGGTGATCCACTCTCTTGAAGTCCACTCCAGCTGGGGCTTGTTGGGCCCTCCTTGGGCTAAAACCACAGGCTCACATGGAACTAGGCTTAACTCTCAGTGTGCTGTGATGGAGCCTTCCTGTCAGCCTGCTGGGCTGCCTTCAGAGGAGGATTTGTTTCTCTCTGTCACTTTGTGGGTTATGTAGCTCTAAAGTTTGTTTAGACTCATTTTTTACATGTATTGGAGGAGGTGGAGGCCAGAGCTCCATGGAAGTCCTGTTTCTACTCTGCCATCTTGGCTCTGCCCCTAACCTAACTGAATTTAAATTCCCTAAAGAAAGGGAATAATTTTCTTTTTCATTTTTGTCCTTTTATCTCCTGTGCTTGGCACAAGGACTTCTACATAACAGACACTTAGGAAATATTATTGCATTTCTAAACAATATGTGAGTCAAGCTTCTCTACTTTCTGGTTCCTAAATGGAACTTCCAGGAAGACTTGTTTCATCTTCAAAGGCTCTTCTCCCTGGCATATCACATCACAAATTGTCCCCTCTTTTTATTCATCCATCATGTATTACTCTGCATTGTAGTAATTTAGGTCTATATTCTATGCTCAAATAGACTAAATACTCCATTAGGGCATACTACTTTTGTTCAGTCATGTCTGACCCCTGTGACCCTCTTTGGGGTTTTCTTCAAAGAGATTCTGGGGTGACTTGTCATTTCCTTCTCCAACTCATTTTACAGATAGGGAAAGTAATGCAAAAGGGGTTAATCGACTTGCCCAGGGTCACATCATTAATAATTGTCTGAGGCTGCATTTGAACTCATGAAGATGAGTCTTCTTGACTCTAAGTCCAGCACCTAGCTGCCCATGAAGGCAAGAACTATTTCTAATTTACTTTTGCATTTCTTCCAGATTATATCAGAGCATTCAACACACAATAGGTGCTTAATAAATGTAACTTTTAAATTTATTGAGACCTCTAAAAAGATAATCATGGATAGATAACTTAGATTTGGAACTGCCATCCAGATACTGAACTCTTTTGATAAATGACTAAGTGAGTGCAAAGCAATCCACTCACCACAACCAGCTCCAGACAAGACCTGTCTGGCTGTCAAGCTGGACCACATTATCTAGGCTTTACTAATGATGTCTCATCACTACCCAACTGCACTAGGATTCTAAACATGGGATCTCTACAATCTTTCCCTCTGGCACATAGGGAAGTGAATCCATTCAGGCTTGAAACTCTTGGTCTGGTGCTGAACCAACCCACTTGCTAACTGAGTGCAAATTTATTTATCCAGGTGCATCTAGTTTGCCCTAAGCCAGTTGTACATTATAACCACTCATCCAGACCATCTTCATCACATGCCCTTCTACCCTGCCTGCACTTCACTCCCCCATCAACTCACCATCCCCTTGACTACCCAAACCCAAGCTTCATCCTTGGCCACCTGTAATGGCAAGCAAAGTGGTACTTTGCTCCTTGTTTCAATTATTCAGTTAGTTATTCAAGTGCCTTTGAGCCTCATCTTTTATTGTGTCAAGTCTTTGTTGGAAACATTATATGTTATGCTGCCTTTAACAGGCCTGAAGGAGTTTGAAGACCTTCTCTGCCCTTAAGAGACCTAATGTCATCCTGTGGAGCCCATGGAGGGAGGAACTTGCCACAAAAGCTGAACAGGAAGTAGATAGCAGGAAGCAGAGTAGATCAAAGCTCAAGTACAAGCTTGGACAAAGCAGAACTGAGAGAGAGATTGCTTGTGGTGTTGGCACTTTATCAATATGTTCTGTCTATGTTGATGTTACTTTGTCAGAAAGAAGCACTCTGTCAGTTTATTTGTGTTACTTTGTCAGAAAGAAGCTCTGTGTTGAATTGTATTGATTTCTCAGGCAGAAAATGAATTGAGACAATAGTGCCAGCAGTGTGTGTACATATTGTAGCCCTATTGAGCTTTGTTTTCCTAGAAACAGAAGCTGTAAAGAGCTTGGAGTGGAGCAGTTCCTGTGAGCTGTGATATGGAACAGGAGTGGAGAGCTGCCTATCTGTGAATCCAGGAAAGAGTTGAGTGAATCCAGGCAAGAGTTGGGAGCATGGAAGAGGAGCCATGGCGTTTGGAGGTCAGCCTTGAATTAAGATGAAAGGAAACTTTACTTGGGTACTCAATGCTGACTGAAGATATTGTTACTTACTGTGACCTAGGGCTAGATGGTGTTTGCACTTTCTGCTACCCATTAAAGATGATTGACATATGTGCGATTGGAAACCAGCCTCCAGTCAAGATGAAAGAAGACTTGACTTGGATACTCTATATTGATTGAGGAGGTTGTGACTTGCTGAATGATATGTTTTGTTTAAGATTATGTGGCCACTGTAGTAATAAATTGTTATGGTATATTGTAGTGAGTGCTGTGCTTCAGTTTCTTGAATATTTTGCTTTAGTTTATTGCTGAATAAAGAGAGAGTTCACTCTACTATGTGATTAGATCTTTGAAGTTATTCACAGCAATAGTCCTCAGAAGAGCTGCTGGTGATTGGTTTAACACCACCCCTCCACTATAAGTAATGTTACCCCTCATTAGAAGGTAAGCTTTTTGAGTCAGAGATTACCTTGGATTTTTTTCTGATATTTTTGTTGTTTAGTCATTTTAGTCCAAATCTTCATGACCCTATTTGAGATTTTCTTGGCAAAGATACTACAGAGGTTTGCCATTTCATTCTCCAGCTCATTTTACAGATGAGGACACTGAGGCAAACAGGATTAAGTGACTTGCCCAGGATCACGCAACTAGTAAGTGTCAGATTTGAACTCAGGAAGATGAGTCTTTCTGACTTCAGGCCCAGTGCTCTATCAATAATACTATCCATTGCACTCTACCCCTCCCACTCTTTCAGCATCCTTGATGTTTATTATCATGTCTGACATTTGGTGGGTGCTCAATATATTATTTTTGATTCACTAATCTATGGGCTACTAAACCAAAGTAATTATAATGCACCAGATATAAAAAAAATGAACATAAGAAAGTATATGGATAGATCGGGTATTATCTATTGCAGTGAAGACTTGAATGCAAACATATATCCTATTGTTATGGCTAATAATGATGCTGGTGGTGTCATAGATGATGGCAATGGTTCATTAACTGGATGATACATTTGATAATGGTGATGATGGTGGTATTGAGCATAGCATTAGTGGGGATGATGATGGAGATGCCACTGTGGCTGTTGATGATAAAATTGGCAATTACTTCCCATTGCCTCTAGAAGAAAATTCCACTCTCATTTTTGTCATTTGGAGGCATTCAGAACTCAACCTGTCTTATCCAACATATCTCAAATTACTCTCATCATAACCTGTATTCAGTCAAATTGGCTAATTTGCTCTTCCTCATGAATGCCATTCCCTCCTTCACCCACATGCTTTTGCAAAAATTGGTCTCCAAGGCTGAAATTCCCTCTGTCCACCCTTTCACTGGAACTACTCACAGCTTCCTTCTCAGTACAATTCAATATATGCAATATTATTAGTATGATACAATATATCCCTCTGCCTGCCCAAAATTTCTTAATTTTTATAAATAAGTATCTATATGGATATATATGTATATGTGTATGTATGTGTGATTATGCACATACTTCTACTTGATAATACCAATGTTGCTGGTGGAGGTGATGATGGTGATGATGTCAATGTTGATGGTATTTATCATAAAAGTCATAATGCTGGTGGTGATTTTCATGCCCTCTGCAGAAGATGAGCCTCCTTTGATGACATTTGGTCCTCCTAAAATATCATATAATTCAGCCTCTTGAGCCACAAACCCCCCTATTTTCATCCCTCCCACTAACCTGACAAAATTTTAAAACTTCTGGGAAACCTGGCTCAGTGAATGAATGTGAATATAATCTCAGTTGAATCAATTGGGAACCATCCACATGAGCAGCAGTGCACAATTAGGGAAAACTCATTGTTCTGATTGCTTTGCAATGCATATGGGCAGAATGTACAATTGAACCAGGATCTGTAACAAAAGTAATTCTATTACAATTTTTCCAGTGCTGATGTTGGACCAGCTACACATAGGTGAATAATTGCATAATGATGTTGATTTTCTGCCTGAATTCAATTTAATCAGACGATCATTTCAATTTTTTGTTAGTCATAAAATTCGGGAAAATGTGGTGTTTGATTGAATTGGCTAGTGGGATGGATACAAAAAAGTAACTTTCTATGTCTGCTATTTTAGTCACAGAGTAGATATCAATCTGAATTAATTGAGGAAGCTTCCTCACCAGACCCAGTCCCTCCCACTAAAAAAGAAAAGAAGGATTGAAACCAGAAGTCTCTAGAGTCACAGATGATCATTCTCTTCACTGTTTTACTATTAATACACAGTAGTAATTTCATGCAACTTAATCCATTACTAGTCTATATGTTAATATATATGTCTGGACATAGCTCTGTATTATTGTGACCAGTCCTGGAAAATGTATATAATTATAACCCAACAAATAGAAAAAAAGAAAGGAACAGACAAGAAAGAAGAGATGACAGAATTTGTAATAAAAAAGATATAGCTAGAAAAAGCATTGTTTTAGCCTCTTTGCTGTCTATAGAAGTCTTAAACCTAGAAGAGAAAGGTGACACTCAATATACCATAGGTAGATAATATCAGAACTAGGCCAAGAGCTCAGATGTATAGTCGAGCATGTTTTTCTACTAGGATGATGTCTTTTTACTATGCCATCATATTTGAAAAGAAAAATAAAAGAAACGAGTGGGAAACAGATTATTGTGGTAAACAAATACATCAGAAAAAAAGATACCCTTGCTTCATCAACTTTGCCAGAGCTGCCTTCATGTCCTCGTTCCTCAAACTGTAGATTACAGGGTTTAGGGTGGGGGGCACTACAACATAGAACACAGATACCAACAGGTCAAGCACAGAAGGGGTGTCAGAAGTAGGTTTTACATGAGCAACAAAAGCAGTTGTGAAAAACACAGTGGTCACAATGAGGTGGGGCAGGCATGTGAAGAAGGCTTTGGACCTGCCTTTTGTGGATGGCATCCTTAGAACAGTGGAAAAGATGTCAACATAAGAGACAATAATATAGAAAAAACAGCCAAGACCCAAAATCGTAGTTGTAACTGTGGTTCCAATTTCAGCAAAATTTGTCTGTGAACAGGAGAGTTTGAGCAAATGAGGGATCTCACAGAAGAATTGACCAAGCACATTGGATTTACAGAAGGGTACAGAGAAAGTGCTGATTGTGTGCATGATGCCTGCAAGACTCCCACTGATCCAAGAAGCAGTTGCCATCTGCACAGAAGCTCCTCTGCTCATGAGGGTCTCATAGTGCAGGGGGCAGCAAATGGCTGCATAGCGATCATAGGACATCACTGTCAGCAGAGACAGCTCAGCACAGACAAACAAAAGCACAAAGCATACTTGGGTGGCACATTCAGGGATAGAGATGGAGTTGTTGTGGGTCAAAGAGATGAGAATGGACTTGGGTACTGTGACAGAAATATAGCAGAGGTCTATGAAAGACAAATGCCTCAGGAAGAAGTACATGGGAGTATGAAGGCACTGGTCAATGGTAGTGACAAGGATAATGAGTAGATTCCCCATCAGGGCTGCCAGATAAATCAGGGAGAAAAGCACAGCGTGTAAGATCTGCAGCTCCCAGACATTAGAGAAGCTCATGAGGAGGAAGCTGGTGATGACTGTATGATTGGCCATTGTTTTCCTAAGGACAGAGAAGGAAAGATGAGAAGGGTTCAAGGAGACATTGAGGTATAGCTCTGTGGACTATGGGTATCATGAGTTTTCTTTTTAAACTTGTAGCTCTGAAAAGCAGAATAAAGCTTTAGGTCAGTTCTGCAGGCCTTTTCCCTACCTATGTTTATATGGCATCAACTCAAATTTTCAGCTGCTACCCTGCCTAGTTTTAATTTTACTAGGAACAAGATGCCCCTTCCAGGATCAGTTTATCACTTATAATCTCGCCACCATTTTGCTTGCATGATTCTCATAACTTCTCTCCCCTCTGAATAGAGGACTGGAAGGGCTTACTGAACTCTTCCCAAAGCCTTCCTTTGTAGAGGACAGAAAGTAGACTCTCAGTTCATTGCCATTGCCATCTATTGTCCTGGTGTCAACTCTGTGGAAAAAGATTCCCCACTCCTGTGCCAAGTAGCCCTTGTTGTCCTGTTCCAGCCACAATTTTCTGCCTACCTTTGTGTGTTTTCTCTCTCTTTAGACTGTAACCTTCTTGAGGGCAGAAACTGTCTTTTCATTATTAATTGTATCCCCCAATACTTAGCATAATGCCTGGCACATAGTAGGGTTATTAAATAAATGTTTATTGGATTGGATTTATTGGTTTGGAGAGTAGAGGTCAATCATTCCTGAACCAAGTTCCAGCAACAAAGCTGAAGATGTGAAGTGCCCACTAGTAAGCAGTGTTTGGACAGCTGCTCTCCACTCTTCTCACCCCAATCCAGTATTCACTACAAATGAACTTGGGATATGGAAACAATTCATAAAATGGAGAAACCTAGTATACTTATCAGCTATTATTTCAAAGAGTCTTTAAGGTTGAATCCTTAAAAGAAATAGGAAGATTGGAATGGCAGGAATGCTTTTTAACTGGAGCATGACATTGATTTATCTGTTATATTAGGGCCCATTAATATGGAAAGAGTGGCTACAGCAAAGAAGGCGTTCAATCCTTATAAGAGCCCATTTGGAGTTTTGTGTTTAGTTCTAAAGGAATACGATATGGGAAGGCCATTTAAAAAGTGGGATTTACCCAGAGTAAAGCCACCATGATGGTGATGGGAACTCAAAATCAGGTCCTGAAATCATAGCCAATATCTATCTAGAGCTTTACAATTTTGAGTCTCTGTTCATACATTATACCAATTGATCCCTAGGACCATGCTTAAATGTCCTATCAGTCCATTTTATAGATGAAAAGATTGCGGCTCAGAGCAGTCATGTGACTCACCTATGGTTGTACAGCTAGTAAATGAGAGACGTGGCATGCAAGTTCAGGTCTTTCTGATTCCAGGACCAGCCCTGAAAGAATCAGAAAGTTCAAGAGTGAAAGGGCCTCAATGGCTAGCTAGTCTAAGCTATCCCTCAGAGAGAATGTCTAATACACTTCAGCTAGCACATGGTCATCTAGCATCTGTCTGAAGACATTCAATGAGTAGGAACTTTTCAAGACTCCCAAGGCTTCCCAATCTACTTTGGCATAATTCTAAATAAGCATCAGGTTTTGTTTTTTCCCCAGATCCAGCCTCAATCTGCCACTTTGTCACTTCTCTACATTTTTCCTGGTATTTCCCTCTGTGGTCAAGAAGGATAATCTTTTAATCACCCTCCCATACAACTGTATTTTAAATATATGAATACTGCTTTTCATCTTCCAACTTCCAGGCTTTTCCTCCTGACCCTCAATATGCCCAGTTCCCTCTAGCATACCCCAATGCATCATACATTCAGGATCCTTCTCTGTGCTTGTCACCCTCCTTTAGAAACTCTCTAGCTTATCAATGTCCTTCCTGAAAGGTGGTGCCTAGATCATAGAACTCCAAATATGATCTAAGCTGGGTAAAGGAAAATTCAGAAAACAAACAAAACAAAACAAAACAAATGAGAGGCAGATAGAGGTAGCTGGTGGTGATGTGGGTAGAATGATGGACCTGGAGGCAGGAAGACCTGAACTCAAATTGAGACTCAGACATTTACAAGGTATGTGATCCTGGACAAGTCAATTGATCTATGTATCTCAGTTTTATCAACTGTCAAAATAGGAATAATAATAGCATCTCTATCCCAGAGTAGTCATGAAGATTACATTAGATCATTTGTAAAATGCTTAACACGGTGCCTGGTTCATAGTAAGTATTACCTAAATGCTGATTCTCCTCACCCTAGTTAATCCCCCAACTAGCAGGTATAGCACTAGTTCCATTTTTTTAAAGAGTGCCTTGTTTAACTAGATCACACAAATTTGGAGAAGAGAATACACTGGGAAAATGTAAGAACTATTTCCAGTTTCCCAAGTGTTTCATGTCCCTGAGTGCTTTAGGGGTTTGGTGGAAGAGAGAAACCCTTAGAAGGAGAGTTGAGGTCAGTTGCTGGGAGTTATAGAGGCAGGATTTGACTTGATCAATGGGAAGAGCTACTGAGAAGTGGAGCTCTGCCCAGGTTAAATGTGCTGATGGACTCCAGAGGTTGTTGAATTCTACCTCACTGGAGGTCTCCAAGCAAGAATTAGAAGCTATAAAGAACGTTGCCAATTAAGGAATGCGACAGAGGGCATACTTATTGAAGTACCTGGCAACAGGCTTATTATGTTATTTGCTGATTCAGTCATCTTATAATTAAAAACATTTTCTTTTGCATAACCCCATTAAGGAAACTTACTCTCACTTTGATAGAGAAGAAAAAAACAGTTTTTTGATCTGGCTTTAAGAGTTATGAAATTTATATTGCTTACCCAGAAGCAGCATGGGCACTGTGAATATAAAACTGTCCTTTAGTTAGGAAAACTTGGATTTCGGTTTGGCCTTTGACACATGCTAGATTTAGGACCATGGACAGAGCAAGACTCACATCTCAGCGTCTCTAAGGTTGTAAGCTGCAGAACAGAAGCCAATTTCCATTAGTAGAGGGGTTTTCCACGTAACAAGTTCCCTGTTCCAGTCACAAAATAGATCCAATTTAAAAAGAAAATAAAACACTACTTGGTAGAAAGAATGTTGATTCAGGAGAACTCAGACCATTTACATGTCAGAGAGGAACAATTTTGTTGTACTATCATTTCAATTGGATTTGGCTCTGTGAGATCCCATTTGGAATTTTCTTGGCAAAGATACTGGAGTGGTTTGCTCATTTTACAAAGGAGGAAACTGAAGCAAATAGGATTAAATGACTTACCCAGGGTCGCACAGATAGTAAGTGTCTGAGGCTGGATTTGAACTCAAATCTTCCTGACGCCAGGTCTGGTGCTCTATCCACTGTCCCACCTAGATGCCCCAGAGAGGATCAAAGATCACTTCAAAATCCAGCCTGGAGGTCAGGGTCAGGATATTTGAAAACCTGAGGCAGAATATCCTTAAGCTACAGGCTGGCATGGGGAGACTAGGGAAATCATTAAGGGCTCCAGTTAACATAGATTCCAGATTCCAGCATTCTTTGTGATACCTTGTTTTTATCATCACCCAAAGACTGAGGGGAAAGATCTAAAGCTGCTTAGCTGTGGATGAGGTATTTTGTTTTCCTAAAGCAAAGCTACCGTGATCTGGATCACTGTAATGAATTAAAAATTTTTGTCTCTTGCAATAACATGAAAAAGAGATTGAAATCTCTCAAAGCATTGGAGAAAAAGATTATTTTTTAATTATTTATTTTTTTACAAAATATGTAATATAATAAACATTTCCATAGCAGTACAATAAAAATATGATTTCACATGAAATTATAAATTCATTATGTACATAAATACATAACAAGGTTATAATGTAAATTTTCTTTTCTTTTTTAAAGTAATCTAGAAGGGAATGTCAAGGTCAGATATAACATTGAACATGACTTCAGATGTGGAGGGGTGATAACCATTATGTTAGAGACAAAACATCTGAGAAAGATTCACCACCAACTAGTTATGACTTAAACACCTACAGACAGAGAGAGGAACAGTGTGACAATGTTCCTGTTGACTTTTAAGCACTTCAGTTAGAGAGAGAGACAGAGAAAGAGATGGCAAGAGAGAGGAGAGAGACAGAGAGAGAGAAAGAGAGAGGCACAGAGTGAGAGACAGAGACACAGAGAGAGAGACAGAGACAGAGACAGAGACAGAGACAGAGGGAGAGAGAGAGAGAGAGAGAGAGAGAGAGAGAGAGAGAGAGAGAGAGGGAGAGTTGTACTATTTCTGAAGATCGCCTGGCAGGATAAGATACAAGACATTGAGGTCCTTTCTTGAATTAAACTGCCAAACACTCAAACTCCGCAGAAGAGGGCACACCTCTGATGGGCTGGCCACATTGTTCAAATGTCGAATGTATGCTCACCTAAAAGATTCTCTTATGGAGAATTCACACAGGTCAAGTGCTCACATGGTTGTTGGAAAAAGGGATACAATGACACTCTCAACTGTCTTTTAAGAGACATGTGAAGATGCTTGAACTGGGTATCTTTAACTTTGGGAAGAAAAGACTTACAGGGCCTCAGTAGTCATTAAGTGGGGAGTGCGCAGAGAAAATAAATACTGTCATCAAATACTTTAAGAACTATTATATATAAAACAGATTCATCTTTTTTGGCTTGGCCCCAGAGGTCAGAACTAGGAGCAATTGGCAGAAGTGAGGGAGAAGTGCATTGTTGCTTGATGCCAGCTCAATGGGAGTTGTCCAAAGGTGGAATAGGATGCCTCAGGAGGTGGTGGATTCTACTTCCCTTGGCTAGATGTACAATTGTTAGGGATAATGTAAATACAGTCATTCTTATTCTGGGAGGAAAAGGATTGGATGGCCTCAGATATCTATCCCTTTCAATTCTGACTTTCTTGAATCCTATGAAAAGGGTGATAAGAACTTCCCATCCCTCCCTTCAGAGCTTTCTAACCATCCCCTTCTTTGGCCCAAATCTACTCCCTCTCCTGGTGCTTAGGTGTTCAAACTGCCCTTGTCTCTCTTTTCACAGAGGAAAACTACTTATTCCACAAATGTCTACCATTTTTGAGACATTCTCCCACCCTTCTCAAAACTTGCATTTTGGGAGAAAAATTTGCGTACCTGAAGCATCAATGCTTAACACAAAAGAATGAATATCTAATAGTGAAAATGGTAACACAGTGGCATCTGAGGGTATAATATGTCTGTGGAACTTTCCTTAAATTAGATCTCATTGGCACCTGACTTTTCCTGGAAAAAACAGAAAATGGTCTTTTATCCCATAGTTTTAGATACTCCCAGTGTCACTATCATTATAGCTATGAAGACTTGCTTCACACAGGCACTCAGGCAACAAGGTGTCATTGTGTATAGAACATGTGCTTGAATTTGGGTAAAGCCCACAGTACTCTCTAGCTGTGTGACCCTGTCCAAGACATTTCACTTCTCTTAGCCTCAGTTTCCTCATCTATGAAATGGGTATAATAATGACACTTCCTTCACAAGTTTGTCGTGAAGATTGAGTGGATAATGCATGTGAAACTCTTCAGCCTTTAAAGCACTATATTGTTAGCTTCTATTATTAACATCACCACCACCACCGTCATTGTTGGCCATGGTAGCAGCATGGTGCTAAGGAAAGAGAGTTAGATTTGTAAGTCACAGGACCATCTTGAATTCCAGTTCTGCTACTGGCCACCTATGGGTCCCTAGACAGACTATTTATCTGCTTTAAGCCTCAATTTCTTTATCTGTAAAATGTATGAGGGGTTGGACTAGATCATCTTTCAAGTTGCATCCACTCTAGAGCTATGATTTAGGAATTGTTCAATAATCCTAGTCTCTCTCTTAAGCGTGAGGACAGGACCTTTTTTGTTTTCTACGGTAACTGGGCAATTTCATTTAGTGATTTAAAGATGATGATGTATTTCCATGTCTAAGATCCTTTACCGAGCTAAATCTTGAATAAGTTCAACATATATGAAAATCTCCATTATATTATACTGTAATAAGCCTTAAATTGCTTACCCCAGCTAATACTATGTCCTTCATGAGGGAAAAATTAGACTACTCTAGATATCTAATCACTAAGTTTTTTCATAGTGTATTTTTCTTTTTCCAACTAATTTATTAAGGAAAAAAATCTGACCTATTGAATTTGGCTTAGTTGTTTCAGAAATGGGATAATTCAAGGTAGTCTGGTCACTCTTATATTGCTAGGACTTGCTGGGTAAACACAACTGTTCCCCCCCCCCTCACCTTTCATATCCGGAAAAGAAGACAGTAGCACGGAGAATTTGCAGGAAATCCAAGGAAGAAACAACAGAGAAGTTCTGAGATAGGTAAGTGTGCCTTCTCTCTCCTTCTCTCAAGACAGAAATACTCCAAAGGTAGGAGAGCTACCTGTCACCAGATTTTGATGATCTATATCCCTTGGAGACTAAAAATGGTCTCTGCTGAGGAAATCACTTTCTTTTTCATGGTAGGACATCGTCCAGAAATGTGTTTCTTAAAGCAGAGAAGGGACCTTCTGGGACCAGAGTTCTGATTAACCTCAATAGACTGCAGTTCTTGCCCTTATAATCACTTCTTCTTGGCTATGACTTGGGACAGAGGAAGAGAAATTGCAATGTGTTAGCTTCACCTGGGGCCCAGAGCATGAGCCAGGTATGGTCCCAGGATATCCTGGCCAAGTGTCACTGATAGGGGCGGTAGCAATCATGAATGGGAGAACTATAAGAAAGCTCAGGAACATAAAAGGAATGAACAGAATCTTCAGATTCCTATTTGGACCCCAGCCAGACTTCCTTTGGAACTAAGGTTGTACTGGCAATCTGCCCAAATAGCTTACTTCAGATGCCCAGGAAAACACCTGGGTGAAGTTGTAAGCATGGACAGCACCAGAACAATCATGAAACAGTTCAGTCATTGCTAGAGCCCTCCCAAGTCTCTCCTTTGATCCCCATGACTTTCTCCTTGCCTCTCAGTCCCTTAGCATTTAATATCTTCATGCTCTCTACTCCCCTTCCCCAGGAAGATCTCATTATCTGTCAAATGATATGTAAATTAAGATAAGGCATTAATGAACTCAGATTAACCCATAACCTGTGCTGGATGATTTTGCATCCTCATTAAAGATAAAAACCCAACATTCTATTGATCAAATTATAGCTGTTTCTGGTATAAAGAAGGCAGGGTAAGGGTCAAATTTCACTTCATTGAATCTTTCCTGTCATGCACAATACTTTCCTTAGAGAGTAACTTACTTTACCTAAATATTAGATGCTACCTGTAAGGCTGCTATATGGTGTGGTGGATAGGACACTAGGCCTGGAGTCAAGAATACCTGAGTCCAGATAAGGTCTCAAATACTTCCTCACTGTGTGAATCCAAAGTAAGTTACTTTATCCCTGCCTCAGTTTTCTAGGGATCATAATAGGATCTACATCCCTGAATTGCTGTGGGGCAAAAAATGGTAGTATTTGTAAAATGGTTTGTAAGCCTCAAAGTGCTTAAAAATGAAAATAATATTAGTTGCTGTTGTCAGTCAAAAACTCATAAGGTATTTATGATCATGAGATCAAAAAGGTTGACTGTCTGAGTGATAGACTTTTCCTGTTTTACATTGGTAGAGTTTTGGAGGAAAAAGCCTCCTGGAGCCTAAGATGGGCCTTCAGAGACATGAAACTTTTATAAGTTTTATTAATCATTGTAGTGTGTAATTGCTTAATTTTCCTACTAAGAAAACTCCCTTGACCAATGCAGATCAATACAAAGACAGAGGGTAATGGCCTTGTATGCTTCACTCAGTCTTTGAATATTTCTTCTATATTTAATGTGCATATATGAATCAAAAAAGGATGTGAGCATCTCAGAGAGATAGCACTTCCATCCAACTACTAGGATTTGTAGTGGGGAATGGTAGTGGAAACCATAAGATGGATTTTGGGGATGTGGTTTCAAAATTTGATATTTAAAAGAATTTAGAGAGAATTTCCTAATCCCATGTCAGATTGTTGTCTGGAACCAAGGACCTCTGTACTTGACACCAAAAATTAATGTCAAAAGAGTAGATTTAATCTTGGCCTAAGGCACTCAACTGGATTTTATTGGTTGCCTGACTTGTAGTCCTTGATTATGTATTAAAGAGCTATAGATATGTGTGGTATGTTATGGCCAGGCCTATACATATTACAAGTAAGGTAGGAGGACCTGCAGAATAGATAGAATTTAAGAGAGAAGGTCTTAGGCTGTGGAAAATGGGATAAAGCTACAAAAGAATTTGAATTTGCTTGAGTCACCACCTCACACCCACTAGATTGGTCAATATGACAGAAAAGGAAAATGAAAAATGCTGGAGGAGTGTGGGACAATTGTTGATAGAATTGTGAACTAGTCCAACCATTCTGGTGAATAATTTGAAAATATAACAAAGAGGTCATAAAATCAGGCATGCCCTTTGATACAGAAATATCACTACTAGGATTTTTTGCCAAAGAAATCAAAGAAAAAGTAAAAGGATCCATCTGTAAAAATAGTTTAAATTATTAATTAAATAATAATCAATTAGCAATTAATTAATTAATAATATGCAGCAGCTATTTTTGTGGTGGCAAATGATTGGAAATTAAGGGGATGCCCAACAATTGAGAAATGACTGAGCAGGTTGTGGTATAGGATGATGACTACTATAGTTCTGTAAGAAAAGATGAAGGAAATGGTTTCAGAAAAACCTAGGAAGACTTGTATGAACTAATGCAAAGTGAAGTGAGCAGAACCCGGAGACTTCTGGAAAAAGTAACAACAATATTGCAATGATAGTCCATTGTAAAAGACTTAAATACTCTGATAAATATAATGATCTAGAGAATTCCTAAGGCTTCATGATGGAAAATATTATCTGTAGCTAGTGAAAGAATTGATGGAGTCTGAGGGCAGATTGAAGCATTTTTTATTTCACTTTATTTTCCTTGCTTTTTGGTAACATGCCAAATATGCGAATATGTTTGACATAACTTCATGCCTATACTGGGAATCATATTTCTTGCCTTCTCAGTGGATAGAGAAGAGGCCTGGAGGGAGGGAGAGATTTTGCTACAGAAAATAAGAATAAAAATTTTTAAAGTGAATTAGTTTCCTTCTAACCAATTTCCCCTATCACAGAAGCAGCTAGATCCTCATGATTTCTTTGTTTTTGGCATAATGAAAGGCTTTACAGTGGTGACATACTGGAAATACCACAAAGAAATTTTTAAAAAACCCAATGTATTCAAGAAGGACCAACTCCTTTCAATCCTTTTCAGACATAATTGATCCTCCACCATATATGGGCTTCTACTGCTACCATTGTCAGCAGTAGGAAAGGAAGGAGAAGGAGAGAGTTCCCCAAACAGAATAGAATAAAATCATAACTTGAGAGCAGGGATATAAACATACATGTTTTCCCTGTGTTTGACAATTTAAACCTATCCTTAAAAATGAGTAAACTTCCTTTTATACCGTGTAGTGGATTTAGGTGACTCATTTACACCACTTTAATACCAGGTATTTGAATGACTTCCATTGGTCCTCCTGTGACAATATCTTTGCTAGCATAGGCTTTTGAGACACTGTATCTACAATGTTCCAAATATTGTGCTGAGCACTTTTTACAAATATTATCTCTTTTGATCCCCACAACAACCCCATGAGGTAGGTGCTTTTATTACCCTCATTTTATAATTGAGGAAACAGAAGGTAAGTAACTTGTCCAGTATTACACAGGTAGGGAGTGAGTAAGGCTGGATTTTAACTCAGATCTCAGATATGACTAGCCTCAACATTTTCTAATCATATGAATCTCTGATGACATCATCTATGCATAATTCCTCATTTGTACTATGTTATAGCATATTGGAAGATGGGGAAAGGGAAAGGCAGAATGGGGTAAATTATCACACACAAAAGAGGTAAAAATAACTTTTGCAGTGGAGGAACAGCTAGGGGAGAGAGAGAGAGAGAAACACTAAAAGAACTAAGTCAAAGATGTAAAATAGTTCCCTTTTTTTTTTTTTAGCTAAATAGTTACATAACTCAAAGAAATTAGAAAAGGACTAGTTTTCATTACAGAAAAAAAAACTTCTAACATATATGTACAAAAGACAGTTTTCAGGTGGGATTTGACCAATTTTTGGCAGAAGATGAATTACGGCATCAATATAAAAATTTAAATGATTTTGCAAAGGACTCATTTTTATGTGAAGAATTTGGTGGTTTGATGGGGTAGAAAAATATTTTGTTAATTAAAAATTGAAAACATCAGTGTGAAGAAGAAGTTTCAAGAACACCGAATGTGATGTTGGCCCATATTAAGAATAGAGTGAAGCAAGACATTTTGGTCTATCATCTTATTTGCATGTAACTGTTTTAAGACAACGGAGTAAATTGAGAGAAAGAGAGACAGAGAGAAAGATAGAGAGACAGAGAGATAGAGAAACAGAGAGAGAAAGTGAGAGACAGAGAGACAGACATAGACAGAAAGAGAGAGAGAGAGAGAGAGAGAGAGAGAGAGAGAATGCTATGACTATTTGGCATGCATAAATAAGGGAAGACAATTCTATAGATTTAGACAGATTTAGTGAGTTATTACCTCATAAATAAAAAATGAGTCACTAAGTGCCCTGGAGGCTTTGGTTTAAGCCAATGAGGACAGAGAAAACTAAGGTTAAGGCTGGTATGGTAAGGACATCAAAGAATAGCCAGGATAAGTTTGATCCAATATGGTGGAGAAAGGTCAGGAACTTACCTGAGCTCTCCCCCAAACTCCTCTGAAAACCTTTAAATAATGCCCCCAAGCAAATTCTGGAGTGGCAGAACCCACAAAAGGATGAAGTCAACTAATTTTCCAACTCAAGACAACTTAGAAGGTTAGTAGGAAAGGTCTATCATGTCAGAGTGAGATTGGAGCACAGCCCAATGCAGGCTACATTAGTGCACACTGGACCCCAACAAATCAGGAGTGGCCCTGAGGAGTGACTGAATCAGCAGCCGCAGTAGCTGCTTCCAGTACTCTCAGTCCACCTATGGTAAGGGGTAGAAAAACTGGTCAGATGGAAATTACAAGAATCCCTTCACTGCCACCAGGGGCAGGATTCAGTTGCTTTGCCCATACTCAGATCCAGGTGCAGTCCCAGAGCAAGGAGGAGCAGTAGCAAAACAGAGTTTGTAGTCCAAGTGGAATGAGGACTCTTATCACAGCCCCAGGGTAGGAAAGAGTGCTTGTGATTGTTCACAGACTGGATCACAGGCCAGAAGAGTAGTAAACAGAGCTCTTGGATGCTAGTACCTTGGATACTTTCCATCCCACCAAAACCTTGTAGCTCCTATCTGTGTGTTGTCTTCTCCCAAGCCATGCACCAGCAGATTCCCAAAAGAATGCTACTGTGAACAGCTTTTAAGGTTCAGATTACACAGTATAGTGAACACTCTGTTTATTCCATTACAAATCAAGGCAAACATTCATTACAAATCACAATATAACATTCACAACATACATCTTATCATAGAAAATCACAAAATAGTGTTCATAACAGCTTAACGTTAGAATGGCCACACAGTTTTCACTACAGTGGCCACAATATTTAGAACAAAGCATTCAATCAATTCACAATACAGTAATCAATACTCAATAATTCAATCGATTCATAATACAATAATCAATCTTCTACTCATGGGGCAATCATACATCAACTCAATCAGTCATTAAATACAATCATTAGAAAACCACAAAAACCCTCCACCCCTTCGTGTCCAGCAAACCTCAATTTCATCCAAGGTTTATTTATTTATTTTTTTGCATTCCCAGTATTTAGCATAGTACATTGTATATAATAAATATCTAATAATGGCTTGTTGTCTTGCTACAATTCAATTGGACAATACAGCAACTATCCAGCTGAATAAAGAGCTGAATGGCATTGCTAAGCATTTTTCCACTTATCTCTTTTAAATCTTCACAATAACAAGTTGGAAAGTGAGATTAAAAGAAAGAAAGAAATGATCTTCATGATAAAGAGATTTTTTTATAAACAAGGAACCTCCTGCCTCACCAGCTTTGCCAGAGCTGCCTTCATGTCCTTGTTCCTCAAACTGTAGATTACAGGGTTTAGGGTGGGGGGCACCACAACATAGAACGCAGACACCAACAGGTGAAGCACAGAAGGAGTGTCAGAAGTAGGTTTTACATGAGCAACAAAAGCAGTTGTGAAAAACACAGTGGTCACAATGAGGTGGGGCAGGCATGTGAAGAATACTTTGGACCTGCCTTTTGTGGATGGCATCTTTAGAACAGTGGAAAAGATGTAGATATAAGAGATAACAATATAGAAAAAACAGCTGAGACCCAAAATAGTAGTTGTAACTGTGGTTCCAATTTCAGCAAAATTTGTCTGTGAACAGGAGAGTTTGAGCAAATGAGGGATCTCACAAAAGAACTGGCCAAGCACATTGGCTTTACAGAAGGGTACAGAGAAAGTGCTGACTGTGTGTATGATTCCTGAGAGACTCCCATTGATCCAAGAAGCAGCTGCCATCTGCATACAAGCTCCTCTGCTCATGATGGTCTCAAAGTGCAGGGGGCAGCAAATGGCTGCATAGCGATCATAGGACATCACTGTCAGCAGAATCAGCTCAGTACAGGCAAAAGAAACAATACAATAAGTCTGGGTGGCACATTCAGGGATAGAGACGGAGTTGCTGTGGGTCAAAGAGATGAGGATGGACTTGGGTACCGTGACAGAGATGTAGCAGAGGTCTATGAAAGACAAATGCCTCAGGAAGAAGTACATGGGAGTGTTAAGGTGCTGGTCAATGGCAGTGACAAGGATAATGAGCAGATTCCCCATCAGGGCTGCCAGATAAATCAGAGAGAAAAGCACAGCATGTCAGATCTGCAGCTCCCAGACATCAGAGAAGTTCATGAGGAGGAAGCTCGTGATAATTGTGTGATTGGCCATTGTCTTCCTAGGGATGCAGAAGAAAAGATGGAAAGGGATAAGGGAGACATTGAGGTATAGCTCTGTGGGCTATGGGAATCATGGGATTCCTTTTTAAATTCAAAGTGCTGAAAGGGAAAATAGCGTCTTGGATCATCTTTGAAGACCTTTTCCATTCTTATCAGCTTCTGCTTAGATGCAAGAGTCAATCATCCTCTGAAATAACCCCTAGCTTAAGATGTGTACTACCCACTAGAAGGCAGGGATTCAGAGGCCATGCCTCATTCTTCCCAACCCAGTTCAATCTCATTTCAGATGCCCTTTGCAGAAGAGAGCAATACACAAAATGGAGGAACTTTGCAAAGAATAATTCAAAGGGTCTGTCAGGTCAGATCTTTCACTGGAAAAGAAGAATGGAACAGCAGAGATGTAAACCAGAGCATAGAGGTCATTTCTACACAATATTAGGATGCACAAATAGAGGGACAGTGAGCATCCAAAGATGTTCCATCTTGGTAAGGGTCCATCTCCACAGTAGTTTGTTTAGCTCTAGGCAGCACAACATTGTATAGAAGTCTAGAAAAACAGGAGGATATCTAGAGATTGACTACCATGAATTCAAAATCATTTTATATGTATACACAGACCTTTAAATAGAGCTTTAAACTTCAAATTAAGTGGAAGAGGAGGCATTAAGGGAAGCGAATGAGCATTTATTTATATTGTGACTACTATGTGCCAGGCATTGTACAAAGTACTCTTCTGTCTTTCTTTTTTCCTTCCTTCCTTCCTTCCTTCCTTCCTTCCTTCCTTCCTTCCTTCCTTTCTTCCTTCCTTCCTTCCTTCCTTCCTTCCTTCCTTCCTTCCTTCCTTCCTGGAATACTTGCAATTGAGCATTCCCAGAACATGAAGGCAATAGGAGCAATCATCCCAGTCTTCCTGGTTAGCCAGTTCACTGAGAGCTGGGCAGCCCCTGGGTTTGTCGGAAGCCCATTTCATACAGCATCTCAGTTTATCCTCAAAACTACCATGAGGGACTTAGGTGTGTAGGGTGGGAGTGGGGACAGAGGTCCATAAAAGACACTACAGAGATGAGAAGAATGAGAGTCAGGGCAATTAAATGACTTACCCTTAGCAATATAGCTAAAAAGTGTAGGAGGGAGAATTTGAAGTCAGGTCTTACCTATTTCAAACCCAGCACTCTTAGAAATCCTAAGATTTTGTAATTGAAAAGGACACCAGAAAATATCTAATCCAAACCACACAAGTCACCTGCCTATTTGAACAATTCTACTGAGGGGAAACCTGTTCCTCCTGGGACAGCCCATTCCATTTTTCATAGTTCTAATTTTTAGGAAGCTTTTAGTGGCATCGAGCCTCAAATGATGATTTGGAAGCCCCTTCCCCCCAATTTCTTCTAGTTTTCCCCTATGAGAGCCGAAAGAATAAGTCAAATTCTTCTTTCAAATACCAACCTTTCAAAATCCCTAACACAGTTCCCATCTCCTCACCTAATACTTCTCCAGGCTGTGCAGTCCTAGTTCCTTTAGCTTATCCTCTTATGGTATGGACTCAGAGTCCTTTGTAAATTCTCCAGGTAATTAATCCCCTTCTAAAACTTGAGTATCCAGGAATGGACATGAAGTTTCAAGTGTGGTCTTACAAGGGTAAGGAATATCATGGATGAAAGAATTGAGATGCCAAGTCAGAGTTACTTATGGTTCCTGTTCCAGGAGAATGGCATACTCTTTGTATGGGAGACCATTACAACTGTCCTCAAGTATATAAAGCACCACCATTGATTATACTTGAGAGAAGAGCTCAGAGAATTTTTATGTTACAAACAACTGTCCAACATGACAATGTGACAACCCAGGAAGTAAATCCCTAAAGAGATTGGATGATGGAAAGAACAATTCTAATTAAGAAATGGGTGGAACAGGGATAGACTCTGAAGGCCCTTGGAACTTTATAATATATTTACATAGTTATTATACTTTTGTTTATGTGATTCTAATCTTTGAAATCATTTCTCTTTATGTTGTCCCATTAAACTGAACTTGTACCAGTTTCACAGTGGAGAAAAAAATGGCTTCTTCCTCTTGTTATAAGACTGGCTCAATTTACATTAAGTTTATTTATTTGATAGAAGAATCATAGGTATATAACAAGTCATTAGTTATTTAAAAGGAAGGAGGGGCAAGATATGGCTTTATATATAAAACCTATCAGTCAAAGGTGGGAATACTTTAAAATCTAGACCAGGGGTGGGGAACCCATTGTTTTGATGCCCTTAAGACCACAGGTTCTCCACCCCTGATCTAGATGGAAAACCTTTAAAGATGTGTGTGTAAGAAAAGGAAGTGTGATGGCTCTAGTCTTCTACAACTGAAATGTTTTTTTCCTAACAATATGCTTTGAGGATCACTTGGAGAAGGGAGGAAATTATGTAAAGGGGTTTGGTGTGCCCAGTAGAACGGAAGCTTCCTGGGGGCAAGGGGTTTTTCATTTTTTTCATTTGTATCTTTGGATATTTAACACCTAGCACAGTGCCTGACACAGAGTTGAGCCTTAAAAATGAATTTTTGATTGACTTATGTGTCTTCCCCTAAAAACATTGTCTCCTCTATAAAATGTAAGCTCTTTGAGTCTAGGAAATATTTCATTTTGTCTTTCTATCTCTATTTCTATGCTGTCTCTCTAGCACAGGGTCTGACACATGAGAGTACTTACTTAAGAAATGCTTGTCAATTGATTCTCCTCTTATTATTTGAGCAATGAAACCAAGGACTCTATCATAGCAGTGACCAAAAGGCTTTTGCACTAATGTTATCCTATTCAAAAATGCAGAGATGGGATGGAGGAATGAGGAAGAGTTTCAGAGGAGTGGAGAGGATATTTTTGATGAAGTCATCAAGGAACAAATGCAGCATACATACCACAGAGCATTGACTTGCCTTCAATCAGTGTGGAGGCGTCATGAGAGACACGTTTGATAACTGAGGTCATGGTTGCAAAGGAATAAACTTGCTAAAATACTTAAATTCACTGCCAGATATCCCAATTTGGAAAGAAAGACATGCTACATATTTCTGCCACTAGAAAACATAATATAGTGGACCAATGGAAAACAAAATTTTATCACCAATTGAGAGGCTAGAAAATCCATCAGCTAATAAAGTAGCTATGGAATATAGCCTGGGACCTGCAAAGATAATCCATCGCAATCACTTGCTACCCAAGGGGAACCAGTTGGCCATGAAGTGGACTGTCTTACCATACTCTGCATCAATGGGAACACTTTTGCAGTGGAGGATTCAGTTCTAAAAATAACATGAAAAGATGAATAATAATCACCTGAAGAGCCTCCAAAGGAGGATCATAGGAGGAACAACCGAAAGGGGTTTAGAATGGGATGGGGCAGGGGCATATTTAAGGAAGAGGATGTTAACTAGATTCAAGTACTTGCACAGTTATGGTATGCTGGGGAGATTGCTTTTTTTTTTTCCTTTGCTTTCAGTGGAAAACTCAGCGACAATAGGTGTCAGATTTGGAAGCAGGTTTAAGCCTGATGAAAGGAAAAAAAAACCAATACCAACAAATTTCATACCAATTAAATGCAGTTATCCACACATACAATGGACTTCCTCTGGCAATCATAGATTCTCCCTCAGTAGAGGTTTCCAAGCAGAAGTATGCTGGATGACTATCTCTTAGGGATAATATGAAAAGGAATTCTTGGACTAAATGTCCCATAAGAATTACCGCTCTGATTTTCCAGAAGTCTGGATCATGTAGGAAGGGTGCCCCCCAGAGCCACTTTCTGAATCTTCCCTCCAGTCCCATCATCATCCAGAAACCTCTTAACCACTAGGTATCTACATCTTTATAATTCCTTTCTTCCTTGTTCTACAGAGAAACCTAATCTGCTGAGCAAATTCAAGTGAAGTTTTCAGCCACTTAATGTTAACACTATCAAAATTTACATTTGGAAGGAAGGTACCTAAAGAACTCAAAATCACAGGATGTGAGAGTGGGAAGGAACTTTAGCAGTCATCAAGGACAGCACATGCACTGAAGGAACTCCCGTCATAACATATTGTACAAGTGACTGTCCAGCCTCTGCTTGGAGGCCTTCATAGAGGGGAAACTCAATACCTGTACAGTCACTCTGCAGTACTTTGGGGAGCTTGGATTATTAGAAAGTTCTTCCTGCCATTCAGACTAAATTGGATTGTTTGCAATGTCCCTCCTTGCTCTTGGTTCTGTCCTCTGGCACCAAGGACAAGTCTGATTCTTCATACACATAACAGGCCTTCAAATATTTCAACACAGTTTTCATTTCCTGTCTCCTCTTTGCTACCTCACTCCAAGTCTTCTCTTTTTCAGGATTAATATCCCCAGTTCCTTTAAATAAGCAATGCTTAAGCCAAGGATTCTTAGCCAAGGTGCATGAACCTTCAAAGTGACTGTGGATAAATTTCATGGGTTCTGCAAATTTGAACGGAAAAAAAAAAATCTTTATTTTGACTAGTCTCTAACTGAAATTTGGCAAGGGGTACAAGAAACAAAAAAAAGTTAAGTCCACCGATGAAAAAATGAAAAAAAAGATTTAATAATTATAGAATTCATTGCATTGAAAGAATTCAGAGGAGATTTATGGATTATTTTTCCCCAAATCATGCCTCATTTTCCTTTTACTCTGTCAACTTGAGGCCACTGAGTCAGCTCTTTGATATAGTGAGTAAGAGTGCTGGACTTAGAACCAGGATAATTTGAGTACAAACTACAACATATACATACTGTGTGTGTGTGTGTGTGTGTGTGTGTGTGTGTGTGTGTGTGTGTGTGTATAGCTATGTGAACCTTGACAAGTCATTTAACCTCTCTCAGTATCAGCGACCTCTTCTATAAAATGAAGGTAATATTAGCACCTACCTCCCAGTGTAGTGAGGATTACATGAGATACTGTGTGCGCTGTGTTTTGGAATCCTAAAGTGCTATAGAAGTGCTATTATTAATTGTTTATTAGTACAGTTATGATTATTTTACCAACATGTTGATTCAGAGGACCCAGAGATATGTATACTTGACCCAGGGCTCAGTTTCAGCATGCCCCAACATCATCATTACAACATATTTATTTTCATTACTTTGGGCTGAAAAGGTCCTGGCCTTGGAGGCAGGAAGACTCAAATTTAAAATTTGCCTCCAACACTCAATAGCTGGTTGATGAGTCTCCCTTTCCTTATTCATTGTATGAAGATAATGATACCAGTAATGGCCACTAAAGTGAGATAATACATGGAAAGTACTCTTTAAATCTTAAATATTTAATATTACTATTTAATATTAATACTAGACCATGGACTCTTTCCTAATGCTTGAGTGGTCAAAGGACATGAACAGATGTCAAAAGAATTGCAAAATCCTTAGGAAGATTGTTTCACGTCATTCGTAACAAAAAGAATGTAAATCAAAATTATTCTTAGGTTCCACCACCTACCGAGGAAAATAGCAAAGATGGCAAAAGATGGGAATAGTTCATCTAAGAGAGGTTGGTAAAGCATTCCTGACCTTCAGGGAAGCAATTTGCAATTAGGAGAAGAAAATGACTGAAAGGTCCATCCTCCTTGACCCAGAGGTCCCCCCTCTAGGTAGAGATCCCAAAAGAGGTCAGTGACAAGCAGAAAGGTTCTGTCAACAAGAAAATATGGATAGTAGCACTTTTTGTTGTAGCAAATTAGTAAAGACAGAAGTAGAGGCCCATAAGGGGTGAGAATATTTGAACAGATGTTGATACATGAATGGATTGGACCAGTTAATAGGAAATGGTGACTATGAGAGATGGGAAGATTTACATGAAAAGACACAGTGATGTAAGTAGAGCCAAGAAACAGCATGGTGTGTTAATCAAAAATTGGCTCTCTGGAGAAAAAAAAGTACTGATGCTAAACTTGAAAGTTTAAACTTCATTATTAGGATTTTCTCCAATCCTCTTAAAATTACATTCAATGAGTCAATGAACATTTTTTGGAGGGGCAAAGGCAAGGCAATTGGAGTTAAGTGACTTGACTAAGGTCACACAGCTAATAAGTGTGTCAAATGTCTGAAGCTTGATTTGAACTCAGGTCCTCTTGACTCCAGGGCTGGTGCTCTATTCACTGCTTCCCTAACTGCCCCAACATTTGTTGATTTCTGAGGTAAAAATGCTCACACTGAAAATTCCCCAATTGCCTCCCAAGATCCAGTTTGAGTGGACCCCAGACAGCACACCTGTGGAAAACAATATTATGATGATTCATTACAATGATGTAATTGGTAAGAATGGTGACAACACATAGGGATACTAGAGCTAGAAGAATCAAGCTTGGGACTAGAGAAAAGAGAAGAAAATACACCTTCTTCTCTTTGCAGAGGTGAGATTGATGGATGTGGACCATGGCCTACATGGCTGGAGTCCATTGACACTTGGCTTATTTTGCTGAATAGTCTCCTCCCAAACCTTTCTCTGGCTGCCTCCCCACTTCCTTTTTCATTCTTTGTTTCAAGAGATAGCTCTCTAGGGAAGGGAGAGAGAAGGGCTATATTTGGAGATGGTTATATTTAAAGATGTTAAGAACAAAAAAATCAGTAAAATGTAAAAGCCCCCAAATCACTAGAAATGTCTATAACACTAAATCTGTTGATTATAGACATATTATGAACACTTTCCTCATTGTTGTGGGAAACATGGTGAAATGAAAAGAGTTTGGAGGATTTGGGGCCAGAGTACTCAGGTCACATCTCACCTCTGATATTTACTCTACACGTGAGCTCATTTTGCCCTCTGGGTCTCAGTTTCCTAATCTCAGACATGAAGATGGCCTCTAAGGTCCCTTCCAGGTCTAGATTTCTTATTTTATTTTAAGGGGGTTGATTTATTTGAGAGGTTTGATTGAACCAATCACTCAATTAGCCAACTCTTTTAGTAAGGCTATTTGGGGTGGGGTGATTGATACATTGACTCAGTCCACTCCAACCCTTATACTAAGATGAGTCTTTTCCCCTGTCTGTAATTCCTCAGATTCCTCATTTGTAAAATATAGGAGCTAGAACTGATGGCCTCTGGGGTCCCTTTTAGCTCAGCTCAATATAATCTGATTTTCAAGTGGTATTGATTTAATGAATATCACATCCAGAATGTTTACAGTGTAAAGTCAGAGTTTCACTGCTTTCTGAATTGACATGATTGATGCTTTCACTTAGAAATACTGAAATTGTACCTGGCATTTCTATTTTTAATGCCATTTACAGTTTTCAATACTTTAAGTTCTGTCCACATGAAAATCTCCATGGCCTTCAAATGGTTTGTCTTAGATGTGAATTTATTAGTTTGGGGAACTCATGATGAGGAATACCTCCACCAAGGCAAACCTGCAAGTGTTTTGAAACCTGGCATTTTCAAGAACTATCTGAGATGCTGAGAGATTAGAAGACCTGCTCAAGGTCCTCCAGTCACTACATCAGGGACTTGAACCCAGATTATCCAGACTCTGAAGCTTGTTCTCTGTCCCCTACATCACATTGTACTAGTCTATGATTTATTAAAATCTTTGTGTCAACTAATCCTGTGCCCTTCAGTTTGGGGAATAAACACACTATGAAAAAATGTCATTATACTCTATTTTCCTTAGTCTATTTGCTTATAAAAAAATGGGTTTATGAGAATTAGCTCAAATGCTTTACTTAATTGGCAGACTAATCTTACTGTGGCGTCCTGAGTGAATAGAGCTATCATTTCTTCTCACCTTGTAAGTCCATAAAGTAATGTAGCATGAAGAATCTGTGGGATATTCAAGCAGAGATGTCACTGGAAACTTCTGAGATAGGTAAATGAGCATTCTGTCTTGTTCCTAAGAGAAATACTTCGAAGATTAGGGAGCTAACTGTTATCTGCTACTAGACCTTTATTACCTTTACTCTTAAGGGACTGAAAATGGTCTTTACACTTAGAATATTTTCATTCCTTTTCTTTATCATAAATTGCTCAGGGACAGATTTCTCAAAGTGGAAGAAAGAGTCTTATGGGACCCAGGACTCTGATTAACCTCAATAGACTGCATTTTTTGCCTTTGTGATCACATCATCTTGGCCATGATATGGGATTGGGGAAAGACAATTACTGTCTCAGCTTTACACCTGGCACTCTACAACATGATCAAGAAATGGTCCCAGGATATGCTGACCACATCTCCCTGATAGGGATGATAGAAGTGGTTAGCAAGGTAATTCTGAAGTCACAGTGGGAAAAAAAAGGAGAATATAAGGTCATACGAAATTTATTTAGACCTAAATTTGTTTCTACATGCAGATCTAAATTTATTTAGACCTAAATTTGTTTCTACATGCAGATCTAAATTTATTTAGACCATGGTCTGACTCATTTTATCACAAAGCTGGTATGGAAATTATAGTAGGACTACTTCTATTAAATGTTTAAGAAAGTCAACACGGGTAATATTGTGTCCTAGTTAGAAGTATCAATATATGTATGCCCTCTAAATTTATGCACTGACTACTTGAGTTCCTGGTGAGAGAAATGATTATTAATAACCAATGATTTGGGGAGATTCAGATTTCTCCCTTTTTCTTTTATTGTCTAGATTGCGCAAGGCTGGGGTAGTCCAGAATATATATAGTCTCTTTGTCCAACAGTGACATGATGTCACTCTTAGCCCTTCACTGGACTAAGGTCACTTTACTTTGTAAAGTCAATCTCTCATTAATTTTTTTACCAGTCAGAGTTGGCTGCCACCCTCAGGAACATTCCTTTTCCAATGGATATATAAGCCATTTGGCCACCACCATGATTGTCTTTGATCTAAGAGAGAGATGGCCATATGATTATCCTTTTACTTAAATTATTGAATTATTAATAAAATGATCAAGTTACACAGAAATTATGTCTCTCAAACCCTTTTAAACACCACACTGGTATGTGCTGATGACACATGCCAATTTCCAGGCCACACATGTTTGCTGTATGTGTACCTTATGTGATCCCAAGTATCAAGAAACCTTCCTTATTAAGTGGTCAGGGTCAGGCAGCTCTCATGTACTTCTTTGTTTCAAGGCAGCCATTAACAGCTCCGAGGAGTGGGAGACAGGAGAAACATGTTTCCCCACCCCTTTCTGTGATCTTTTGGGAAGAAAGGTAAAAGGTGAAAGACAGTATATTCTCTTCAAAAAAGTTTGCCCCCATCATGGACTACATCTAGAGAAGATTCCAAAAGGAAGATGACATCATCTTCTAGGTGGTGAGGCTTTCCAGCTTTTCCTCTTTGTAGGTGACATTGTGGTGATTTTAATAACCTTCGAAAAGGAAAGAATCTTTTATCAGAGATTCATAATAAATCTAAATACTTTAGTTAGCATAACACAGAGGGAGAAAAAAAATAACAGGGACAAAATTGCTCCTATTCAGACCATGAGAGGTAGCTGAATGGACGCCCCATTCAAGCAATTCAAGGATTTATCAGTCTTGAACAGAGACTGATGATTGTGTGTCATGGGAGACACTGGTACAGCACCACCCACCACGGCATGCCCACATCAGAGAAGGTGTAGTGCTCTATTAACAAAGCAGAGTGGAAATAGCTCAAAGGAAATGCAGGATGTGCAAATTGAAGAGTATTCTCCCCAAATGTTCACATGGACTATTTGTACCCAACCTGTGGTAGAGTATTCTGAGCTCATATTGGTTTAATTAGCCCTAGTCAGACACATCAAAGCTTAACTCTAGCATAGTGATGTCATTTTGGTCCTCTTCCAAAATGAAGGACAACAACCAACCAACAGAGAATGATGATGGACAATAAACTGGCCCAGAACTGAACAAAAGGAACTCAGGTTTGATTACCTAAAGATATTGTCTAATGCTTTTATTTACTTCTACTTGAAATAAGCCTCTTTGTTTTTAGATAACATTAGTACTCTGGATGTCTGTTGATGGTATTGAGTCATGAAAAACAAAGTCTCTGAGGAATGTAAATTGTAGGTATATCAAATGGCAATGGGTAAGCCCATGGCAGTCAGTACATTACAGTATATCACCAGTAAAGAATGGTGTAGGTGAAGAGGCAAGAAGATGTATAGCCAGGAAAATATCTAGGCTGCCTATGAACTGAGAATGAGGGGTAACTAATCATAACACAAGTGCTCCTTTTTCATCCATGAAATTTCAAGACATCCCAAGCAGGAAAAAGATGGCATGTTCAGAAACCCTCCCGAAGATTTCCAGGAGGAAATGGATGAGAGTCACACTGAATGAGAAGGAATTGATTTGTTATGATCTATACCATGGGAAACAATAGTCCTCTTGCTGAGCACATAGATGCACCAGACAACTAAAAGTAACAAGAAGTACTTCTGAGAATATTTGATTTTTTTCTAATTTAGAAACCTATAATTCCTGGCGAAGTATAAATTTGCCATCATGCATAGCCATCAATTAACATGCATTTCTTATATAACTACTACGCACTAGATACTATTCCAGGTGCTGCAATGCAAAGTCAAAAGTGAAAGGATCCCTACCCACAAGGGGCATACATTCTAAATAGTATGCACCCATGTAGATAAGTTAATAATATATACAATATTAATGCAAGGCAGTTTAGAGAGGAAAAACACTAGTGTGTAGAGGGACCAGAAAAGCTTTCCACAGAAGGTAGCACTTGAGATAAATCCTAAAGGAGGTCAGGGATTCCAAAGAACATAGGTGAGGAAGGAAGGGATTCTAGGTATTTGACACAGCCAGTGCTAAGGCGCTGTGATGGGAAATGAGACATTGTATGTACAGAATGGCAAGGAGGTAGTTGCTTTGCTAATAGGTAAGTCTAGGAAGGTAGTATTGAAACTTAAGGAGATTTGTAAAAAGAATCAGGTAGTACATGATAATAGTACATGAAATAATAATACTTTTATTGTGATTAATTTTTCATTCACACAAAGGAGTTCATAATTGTTAATCCTAGTGTTAGGACATGGGTAAACTAGTGCCCAGTTAGAGTGTTTTATGAATTCTGAAATGTTCTGGGACTTGACACCATCAGTACAGTTATAAACTTGAGCCTGGATAGTGTCTCCTCATCTCCAGGGAATCCCTCCTCTACCTGTACTCCATGATGGGTCTTTTCCTTGGCATTAGCAAACACCTTGACTATAACTGAAGAGTTAGTTATTTATTTAGTTAGTTTTAGTTTTCAACACTCATTTCCACAAGATTTTGAGTTTCAAATTTTCTCCTCATCTCTCCCCTATTCCTACCCCAAGAGGGCAAGCATACTGATTACTCCTTCCCCCAGTCTGCCCTCTAATATGTCCCCCCCATTGCTCCCTTTCCCCTTTGCCCCCTTACTTTCTTATAGGGCAAGATGAATTTCTATACTCCATTGCCTCAATATCTTATTTCCTGGTTACATGTAAAAAGCAATTTTTAACATTTGTTTTTAAAACTTTGAGTTTCAGATTCTCTCCCTTCTTCCCATCTTGCCCACCCTCATTGAGAAGACAAACAATTAAATATAACTTATACATGTGCAGTTATGCAAAAGATTTCCACAGTAGTCATTCTTGAAAGACTAGCTATATTTCCCTTCACCCTATACGGTCCCCCCATTTATTCTATTTTCTACTTTGACCCTGTCCCTTTTCAAAAGTATTTGCTTCTGACTACCCTCTCTCCTAATCTGCCCTCTCTTTTATCATCCCCCTCTTTATCCCCTCCCCCATACTTTCCTATAAGGCAAGATATCCAATTGAGTGTGTATTTTATTCCCTCCTTAGGCCAAATCCAATGAGAGTAAGATTGACTCCTTCCCTTTCACCTTCCTGCTCTTCCCCTCCATTGTAACAGCTTTCTCTTGCCTATTTTATGAGATAATTTACTCTTTTCTATCTCTCCCTTTCTCCTTCTTCCAATATATTCCTCCCTCACCTGTTAATTTTACTTTTTAGATATCATCCCTTCATATTCAACTCACCCTGTGTTCTCTGTCTATGTGTGTGTGTATGTATATACACACATATATGCATGCATGCATACACACACACACACACACACACGTATTCCCTTCAACTATCCTAATACTGAGAAATGTTTCATGAGTTACAAATATCATCTTTCCATTTAGGAAAGTAAACATTTCAACTTTAATAATTTCCTTATTATTTCCCTTTCTTGTTTACCTTTTCATGCTTCTGTTGATTCTTGTATTTGAAAGTCAAGTTTTCTGTTCAGCTCTGATCTTTCCATCAAGAATGATTGAAAGTCTTCTATTTCATTGAATGACCATATTTTTCCCTGTGGCATCATACTCAATTTTCCTGGGTAGGTGATTCTTAGTTTTAATCCTGGATCTTTTGACCTCCAGAATATCATATTCCAAGCCCTTTCATACCTTATTATAGAAATTGATTGATCTTGTGTTGTCCTGTTTGCTTTTCCACAGTTCTTGAATTGTTTCTTCCTGACTGTTTGTAATATTTTCTCCTTGACCTGGGAAGTCTGGAATTTGGCTATAATATTCCCAGGAGTTTTCTTTTTGGGATCTTTTTTTGAGAGGTGATTGGTGTATTCTTTCAATTTATATGATGAAAAAATGCTATGTATCCCTAGAGAAATAACTGATGGAGGCTGAATCCAGATAAAAATACACTTTATTTCCTTTGGATTTCTTTTGTCTGTTTTTTTCTTTTCACATGAGTGACATGGAAATGTGTTTTGCAGGACTGCATATGTATAACCTTTATCAAATTGCTTGCCTTCTTAATGAGGTGGGGATGGGAGGGAATTAGGGAGAAAATTTAAAACTCAAAAATTTTTTAAAATGAATATTACAAATTGTTTTTAATGTATAATTGGGGGGAAATAAAATATTAAATTCAAAAGAAAATTATTTTAAAACTTAGTCAACTATCTGCAGGGAGACTTGTTACTCTACAGTTTTCAGGAAATTGTGTGATAGCAAAAATGTGGTGTACCATGGAATAGTAATCAATATGTATTAATAAGAACTTTTATATGGCAGGAGTAATCTTGGTTCTGGGGATGAAAAGAAAAATAAAATTTGCTCCTACTCTCAGGGAATTCACATTATAATGGAGAAGACAACATATAAACAACTATGTAAGTGGAAAATACAAACAGAACAATAGATGGAAAATAAGCTCTGAGGAGAAGATGGATGGCTCTGGAGTGACCTCTTAAAGAAGCAGAGTTTTGGACTAAGTTTTAAAGGAAGCAGGAGAGCGAAGGTTATAGAACAATATATTCTGTGATGACATATGGATGGCAATTGGTGAAAAAGCAGGGAAGGGAAACAAAAGTGTCGTATGTGTGAAAGTCATTGGTCCAAGGGAGATGGATGGTAGGGAAGGGGGAGGGTAGAGAAATGTATGAAGATTGGAAAGGCCAGAAGGAGCCAGGTTGTGAAGAGTTGCAAATGGCAGATAAAGGACTTTATAACTGATCATGAATAGAATCAGAGGCAAATGCTATTTATTTAATATTTGAATTGAAGTTACCCAAGTTTATGAAAATCACTTTGATAGCTAAATGGGAGATGAAGAACCAGATAGAAACCCAAGAGGTAGGAAAGTATGAAATAGCAGTGTTGGTAAATGAGTGATGAGGAGATGTGCAGAGGAAATGTTGTGAAATTAGTAACAATAGCTGACGAAAATTGTATAAGTGAAGTGAATAAGTGAGGATTGATGATGACAGGTAGGTTGTGAGCCTACCTGTGGTGACCTCCACAGTAATAGGGGAATTTGGAAGGGAGAGAGCTTGGGAGGGAAAAATAATGAGCTCAATTATGGATATGTTCGAAATGCCATTGAGACATCTGGACTATTGAAAGAGGTTGGTGGTTCATTTCTCTGCCCCAAGTCTCTCCCCACTTTACTCCCCATTCTACATGCGGCTGTCAAAGTGATCTTCCTAAAGCATTGGCTTTTTAATATATACTGATAAGTTATCTTGATGTTTTCTCTTTTTCTTTTATTTAAAATATTTATTTTATGAGATGGTTGTCTGAGAAGGAAAAAAGAAGGGAATAGTGAAGGAACTTTGGGTGATCTAAAAATACATTGATAAGTATTTATGTTAAAATGCACAAAGCACCATTATTGGTATTTTTGGAGAGGGTAGCTTCAAATGATTGATGAGGTTGGAAGTCAAATTAAAGAGGGCATAGAAGAGAGAGAAGTAAAAACTGAATAACATAGATATTTCTTTTCTTTTCCCTTCCCTTCCTTTCTTTGCCTTTTTTTCCTTTCCCTCTTCCTTCCTTTCTTCTTTTTTTTGCCACATAGTAATGGGCACACAGTTCTAACTTCAAGAAAATTAATGATTGGGGGGTGGAGCCAAGATGGCGGCGTAGCAGCAGCAACATATCGCAGCTCTCACATAGCCACCCCAAAATACCCATAAAATAGGACTCTAAACCAATCCTAGAACTCCAAAAAACACACACAGATACTTCCCACTAAAGTCAGCTTGTCTACGAGGAACCATATCAGCACTGCGAACCGGAACCAGCCTGGCCTGAAGCCGCTGCTGAGCCCCGGGGGCAGCCCAACAAGAGAAACGGTGAGCAGATTAGTGGCAGCTGCGAGCAGTGTTGAGAACTAGGTCAGTGGGCATTGTGAAATCAGGAGAGAAAAGCAGTCCAGCCGAAAGGCCTCCAGAGCGGAAAAGGAAAAAGGCAGAGGTTTTGCACCTGCCTCCGCATTGCAGCTGCCCGCCCGCAGCCTGCAGGCAGCAGGGGGACTAAGTGATTGCTCTGAGGTCAGTGCTCTCATGCTGAGCGGCCTGGATCCGGATTGCTGTCTTGGG
>CM053582.1:68093178-68104338 GCA_028627135.1 Pseudochirops cupreus
ATATATATATATATATGTAGAAGGAGATGTAACTGGAATAATTTTGTTATGATTTTGTCCAGTTATTTATATATTTACACATATATGCATGTAGAAATATGTACACATGTAGATGTATATAAATATGCATATTTGTATATATTCATATATGTCTATATGTTTTAAAGAAACTATATTATAGAAGATCATATTTCATTATGTATTATTTTCCCCTATTCTTTGTCTTGAAAAAGTTTATCTTGATGATTAAGTTTGAAATATCAAATCCTTAAAAAAAACAAAAATACTTTTAAAAGCCTAAAACATGAATGTGCCAACACTACTATATTTGTCAATCAATAACTTCATTTATGGAAAACAGCTTTTTGCCAGCAGCACCTTGCCAAAGCTTTCCATGTGCTTCAAGACAATTGTCTTCACACCCCCACAATGGTTTTTCTAAGCTAAACAATCAATTCTATAAATATTTCCTTAGAAAATCAATTTCATTCCTTTGACATTTTAAAAAGATGATAAAATATGAACTCAGGGAGTCTGACAGATCAAGACTAAACCAAATTAAACCAAATAAGGTCTGGACAGAAGGGCAGCACCTATCTTCCAATAACTGTCTTCCAATCTGTCCAATAACAATCTTCCAATAACTCTTTGGGGATCAAAGGTCCAGAAAATACTCAGACATCACTCCCTATGCCACTTCTCTGAGGACCATGCATCTGAAATGCATCGTTCAATGCTTAATTAGTAAATGAGGATTCATGGTCCCTGAAGTGCCCTCAGCATAAATAATTCCTTTTCCTAAACCTTGGCTCTTCCTCCCTGCTGGGAGCCCTAGCTACCTTCTATTTTCTTATTGCACTCACTCATGAAAAGTGGTTGAATCTGATTAAAGCCTTATCATCCTCCTTCAAAGACGGCCCTGTGCACTTTCCCCACCTAGCATCATTTCACAAGTTCCAGTGCATACACCATGATTCTCACATTTGCCTATGGGACACCAGTTCCTCTCTACCCACTGATAGAGTAGGCTGTAAGCCAGTATCTTCAAGGTCCTCTATTGAAAACTTCCAAGAGCTACAGTGGAAGATACAGAGGGAGGAGTTTCTAGCTCATGGACATCAAGGAAGAAGATGGTACCAAACCTTGACAAGGGGGATATTACAGAAGTTTCCAGGTGGGTCACAGGGAAGAAAAGTTTGGAATAGGTGGGGATAAATCTGGATAGAAACTGTTGATCTTAGGTGAAAAATATTTTTACTTCAACAATCTCCTCTCCCTACAACCAGTTCTCAAATTCTATTGATCCTGGCCCTGAAATGCCCCCTCCCCCCTGCTTTCCCTTCTCCACACGCACATCACTTTATTCAGGTTCTCATCACCTCTCTCCCCTGTACTATTGCAATAATTTCCCAATTATTTTCAATGGATCCAATCTTCCCTTCTCCAAACTCTCTCTGTATGAAGTGTTACCAGACTTATAGTATGAAAACATCATTGTGGCCATATCACCCCTTGTACTACCCAGAGCCCCAAGACACACACACATACACATATACACATTCACACACACAGAGCAAGAGAGAGACAGAGAGAGAGAGAGACAGAGAGAGAGACAGAGAGACAGAGAGACAGAGAGAGAGACAGAGACAGAGAAATCTTCAGTGTCTCACCATTCCATGTGACATAACAAATGTTTTTTAGCTTTTCCTAATCAGTCTGCAGCTTTCCTTCTCAGCCTTGCTTCATATGACTCCCTTTCATTCACTCTCTGTTGCATTCGAATGGTCCTGATGTCTCTTCTCAACACATGATAGGTTATCTCTTGCTTATGTCAATCTGTTGTGACTGGAGCCTACCAGCTCCACATAGCTTCCTGCCTCAAAGAATCTCTAACTTACTTCCAAGCCCATTACACATAAGATGCTTCCAACTTCCCCCACATCAGAGCCTTCTCTTCCTTTTCAACCTGGTCTGTAGTATTTTAAAAATGCCTCATTTTTACTTTTGTGAGCACTTCAAGGTCCAGGTATTGCTTCATAGTGGTCTTTATATCCCCAGTACCTCACACAGGATCTTTCATCTTCTAAGTGATAATCACTGAATTGAATTGAATTTAAGTGAAGAACCATTTCTTAAGTGTCCAATATATGAATAAAACTATAACTTACCCAAATGAGTTACCTTAAGTTGAAGCAGTGTGGTGTAATGTCTAGAGTGCTGGACATGAAGTAAGAAGTCTATAATCCTATGAATTTAGGGAATGAAGATACAACCGTTATGTTATCAGGAAATGTGTTGAGTAAAAGGTGACCCTGGAAGTGAGTCTTGAAGGAACAAGTATTCTAATAGGACATGTGAAGGGGAGTTACAAGGTATACAAGACAGCTCTACAGAGGCATGGCAGTAGAGAAGAGAGCTCTGAATGGAGAGCACTTTTAGTAGGTCAGTTTGACTGCAACAGACATCATGTGAAGGGGAGTAATATGAAATAGGATGGTAAAGCTAGGAAAAGGGCATTTTGTCTGGCACTCTAAATGAATGGGTACAAAATTTTGTATTTTTTCTTCACAGCAGTAGGGAGTTATTGAGAAATATTTTTTTTACTTGTTTTTTGCAGGGGAGAAGGTAGGGTAATTGGGGTTAAGTGACTTGCCCAAGGTCACATGGCTAGTTTTTGTGTTAAGTGTCTGAGGCCAAATTTGAACTCAGGTCCTCCTGACTCCAGGGCTGGTGCTCTATTCACCGTGCCACCTAGCTGCCCCAGATGTTGAGGAATATTGAGCAGATTCAGTGGTGTAGATAGACTTGTGCCTCAGGAAGATGATCTTGGTAGTGGTATAGACCGTGGATTGATGAAAAGAGAAAATGGAGAATCAAAAAGACCAATTCCAAGCTATTACAATTTTCCAAGCAAAGGTTGATGAAAGCCCAATACAAGGTATTAACAATGTGAATGCAGAGGAGATGGGTTTGAGAGATGTGGTAGAAATGGGTTCTAAAGCATACAACTGATTCAAAAATGGGGATGGAGGGGAAGAAAGAGCCAAAGATGAGTCCCAGATTGTATAACAGTGACTGGAAGTTCAATATTAATCTAGAATTTACTGAGAAGTTTACAGGAAGGATTTCTTTTGGGGGGGAAGCAAGTGTAGTGTAGGAAATATGTCTGTTTTGCAAACCCTTGATGTGAGATACCAGTGAAGCATCGAGGGAAAGTTGGTCAATGGACACTTGTGATGAGATAGTGGTGCTCATGAGAGAGGTTAGACCTGCTTACGGATGAAATTAGCTTATCATTTTTGCTGTTGCTGCTGTTACCATGACTGCTATTACTAACAATCATAACTATGAAGCCTTTTAAGGCTTGCAAACATGTATATATTATATGTGTATATATCATAATACATATAGTACATACATATACATATGTGTGTAAATTACATATATCTACTCAAAATATACATTTGGATACATGCATGCATATGTACATACACACACTTGTCACAAATAATTTGTCAGCTTGGTGCTCTTGACATCCCCATCCTATAGAGAATGTTAGCAATCAATAAACATTTAGCAAGTACCTACTGTGCGCCAAGCAGTGGAATTCAGCATTAATTAAAACATTTTATTTATTTATTTACTCATTTTGAAGCCACTTTCAGGTTAGGTCATTGGGTACTCCATAGGGTCCTGGTAGTGTGATCACTAAACTTTAAATTTCTTTTCACTCTATTTGATTCCCCCAGAGCTATATTTGCAATCTTTCTCTACTACGTCAGAATCAAGTTTAAAATGATTCAGTTCCTTCTGTCTTTTAAAGCTATATTAAAAAGTAAAATTCTCTTATTTTGACAAGATTAATAGATTAATAAATGTAATAATCAAGATCTGGGATCACATTCCGGATATACTGGACCAGGGCTGGGGAACCTGCAGCTTCAAGGCCACATGTGGCCCTTTAGGTCCTCAAATGCAATCCTTTGACTGAATCTAAACTTCACAGGACAAATCCCCTTAATAAAAGTGAGGTTTGCAAGGGGCTGTACTTGAGGACCTAGAAAGCCAGGGCACAAGGCACGCAGAAAACCCTTCAAGTTGCTGTTTTGATTTCCTCCAAGGAGTGAACTCTCATAGTCATTCCATTTAATGACAAAAAAAGATAGTCCTCTATCCCCCCAAGCCTCACATCTGAAGGGCAGAGAACCACAGTTTGCTGTCAAATGCTAGAGTCAAGCATGATAGGAGGGACAGTGGGTATAATAGATGAGCACCTGAGTCTTGAATTTGCAGTGTGATCTTGGACAAATAACTTCACTTTTCTGAGCTGTATTTCCTAATCTATGATAGACATAATGGGGACAAAAGGCATTGGATATGCCTAATGACTTGAAAAAATTCTAAAAGACCACCATTAGAATGACAGGTTACTATCATTGCAGCTCCTGTTAATATCATTGATATTAATACCCTGGGAGCTGTAGGCAAATTATGGAAATCTCTTTTGCTTTGAAGTGTCATCAGTAAAATAAAAGCAGTTCAAATCCAATGTCATTAAGAGCATCCAAACTCCAGGATGTTTATGTTAGTGTTGCTATGACAGTTTTTATGTTGAGGAGGTAAAGGAAAGGGAAAGAGGGTTAGGGAAAAGAAGAGTAATTCATGCTGATTGAATGCAGTTGTGGAGCTCAAAAGTGCATGTCTTCTTGAGAGTGAAGGGGAGAAAATCTATCACTAACAAAATGATGAAAAATAAATGAGAATGCTCAAATTTCTCAAAATTGATTAATCATTTAGTTGAGTTACTGCCACAACAGAATATGCTTTTTCAATTTTCTTTCCATCAGTGAGACCATACTGTGCTGCATTAACTGTATTCTTTGGGGGAGGGGGGGTGGAACAACTTGTGGCTTCATCAATACAGGGAACTTCACATGAGGAAACTATTCCAATATTCCTTTTCTGGAACTTCTAGTCATGAAGAATTGCCTGGGACACTGAGGGGCTAGACAACTTAGGCAAAGTCAAATAGCCATTAGCCTCATGATTCCAAGACTAGTTCTCTAGTCATAATGCCCCATTGCTTCTTGAGCTCTACATGGAAAAGTTCAATCACTTATTGACTGTGACTGTGTGCTGCTCATAGATAGGGAGCCCAATGAGGCACTAGTGTTGCACAGTAAAAATGTAGGCACGTCAAAATGTGGGACAATAGGGAATAAACATTTATATAATCCCCACTACGTGCCAGGCACCCTGCCAAATGCTTTCAAAATAACATCTTATTTGATCTTCACCTGTGAGATAGTTGATATTATTATCCTGTTTTACAATTAAGGAAACTGAGGCAGACAATAATGGAGTGAATTGCCCCAGGATCACACGGATAATAGATGTCTGAGTCGAGATTTGAACTTAGGTTTGCCTGACTCTGACTCCATGGCCAGAGTCCATCCACTGCATGACTTAGCTGCCTTGTAGACTTCCAATTCTATTCAAGAAAAGAAGAGTTAAAGTCCAAAAGAGGTCCTACAAATTTCCAGTGAACCTCCCAGAAGTATGGTACAACAATGAGAAACTTGTCCTGTCAAATATGGTTTTATCTAGTTCTCCACTGATTTCAAGGTGTGTAAGTTCCATTCTGTTGGGTTTTACGGTTGTTATGTAACGTTGGAGCAGATTCATATCAGATACCCTGAAATCCTGTAGGTGGCTGTGGAACACATGAAAATCTACAGAACATGATAGATACATGCTGCCAATGGTTCTGGGGCTGTGAAGTATTAGGACAAAATGGAAGGGTCAAAGGACTTCCTTTTAGGAGTCCTGGATTCAAGCTCCAAGTCTCACACTAGTTCTGTAATCTTGAGCACAAAAGTTCCTAGGACATTTGCTTCTTCATACGTCAAACAGGAAGGAGAGCTTCCTGCCTGTCTCATGTTTTTTTAATGTGTTACATGTTTGCTTGTTTTTTTTTCCCAACTACGTGCTTCTTCCAATCCTAAAGGCACCAAAGAGATGGTCACACTTGAATAGCCTTAGGGCATTAATTTAAATGGAAGTAGCCTTAAGTTTGACTATGTTGGCAGAGAGAGAGAAAGAGAGAGAGAGAGAGAAAGAGAGAGAGAGGAGAAAGAGGAGAGAGAGGAGAGAGAGATATATAGAGACAGAGAGTTCCTTAAAGAAATAAGAAACAAAAAAAGAACAAAGTAAAAAGTGTACAGCAGAGAATAAAAGAAAACCTACAAGGAAGCAAAGAATAGATGGACAGCTTCTCACATAATGCCCAGTATTTAATATGTAGGCTTTCTTGAAATGAAAAGTTTTTGCTATGTATTCTGAATCCTCTCCTAAGTTCCGCTGTGCACATGACATGTTTTTTTTTCTTCTCTTTATATTTAAGTTTATTATTCAAGTCAATAATGTTTCTTTTTCTTTTCCTGTTAAGTATTTAGGTTTTAATATTTGTCTAAAATTTTAAAAAATAATAATAAAATGAAAGAGCAGCATGCCAGAGGACTCCAGAGAAGGGTGAATGGGAAACATCCTAGAAATCAGAAAGAAATATCTGTAGGCATTAGACATGCCTAATCTTAAGCCTAGAGCTAGACCCAGACACTGAGTTTGCACTATGGTAGGGGATGGATATCACTCTGCCTGGGAAGCAAACCCTCTTGCATATACAGAGTCATGTAGCAACCGGGGGATGATGCCTTAAATGTTAGTCATTCAATCAAGCATTTATTAAGCAGTTATTATGTGCTAGACAGCTAGACACTAAGTAAGTGCTGGGATACAAAGAAAGCTAAAAAAACACAATCCTTGACCTCAAGGAATTTGCAGCCTACTGGTGACCAACATGAAAAAAAGAGCACATACAAGTTACATAAAGTGTAATTGAAGGAAATGTCTGATTTTGAACACAATCTTAAAGGACCAGATGCAGACTTAGGCTAAAAGTTTAGACCTTTCCACACGTGGCTGCCTCTTTTGCTCCCACATTCCGAATGTCGTGTACTTTTTACTCTCTATACTATTTAATAAATCTAACTTAATCTGCTACTTGAGAGTAAACTCTGTTTAGGTCACAAGAATATAGGAAAGAGAGAAGAATTTGATGTGCTAGGGATGTGCTTGAGTCATTTGGATAAATTATGACTTACTGCCGTCAATTTTCATGCCACTTCAGAAAACAAGAGGGAGGCATTTAAAGAAGGCTGAAATCCAGGAAACTCGTGCAAGTCACATTCCATGCCGACAGATTTGGGTTAGTATTTTAGGGTTTACTGTTTTCTTCAGAGATTATAATCTGAAGAGCTATTATCCCTGCTGGGATCAGACACTCCTTACTCAGACACTCCTTACTGGGTGATGATGCCCGGATTTACTCAAACCTTTTCTTCCCTTTACCAGTCTGTCATTCTCTTGTGCTACTGTCGATCTAAAGAAAAAAAACATGGTTATACTTATTGAAAATATTTATAAATCTTGAAGAGAAAGAGAGGGAGGATTAGAGGGAGAGAAAGATAGAGAGACAGCAGATGAGGATAGATAATGACAGATAGATAGCTGTATGATAGGTAGATAGAGATATTAATAATTATTATGATAGTAGCAGAAATACTGGCAGTTAGAACAAGAAGTTATATGTCATTATATGTCACTATAAGTTGCTGGAGTACGTGCTCTAATAACAAACTATCAGTCTCAAGACGAGTGATTTTTGTAGCATCAGTTGCTATGTGGTACCTCAGGCAGGCAATGACATTACTATAATGACAACTGGTCCCAAACAGACTGAGTTGGCTCTATAGGAGGTCAATGAGATGAATAGTTTCAGAAAACTGATCAGTTTTTTGAGTCAGATCATGATGACTAATTGAAGATGGTGAGGTGGAGGATTCAATTCTTCCACAAAGGTAGAGCAAAGGCTATTTTTATGGTTAGGCTGATACCACATTAATCACATGCAATATTTTTTTTTAAACCCTGAAACTGAAGGCTGATTAAAAGAAATGAGAGTAGTATCATTAAACACGGAAGCTTGTCTAGATGGCACAGTGACTAAAGAGCCAGACCTGAAATCAGGGAGACCTGAGTTCCAATTCATCTCAGATACTTACTCCTTATGTGACTCTGTGCAAGTCACTTCACCTCTGCCTGCCTCAGTTTCCCCATCTGTAAAATGAGAATAGTACTACTTTCTACCTCCCAGAGTTGTTGTGAGAATCAAATGAGATAATAATTATTAAAGTGCTATAAAATTGTTAGCTATCATCATCATCATCATCACTATTAAATGCACAAAAAGAAACAACTAAAAAGTGCGAATGGCTGTGTGATCCATTGTTCCTCTATAGGAAGTCAAATGACTGATTTGTTTTTTTAATTTTCCTAATATGTTTGAGTATTCAGTTATGGAACTTTAGGTACACAAGATGATGTAAATCGTGTAGTCTAACCTATCTTTGATGCACATGAGGGCTCTGAGGCCCAAAGACACCAATGTCTTGCCTGAGGTCCCATAGACCATTTGGGACAGATTGCGATTCAAAGCCAGGTACCCTGACTTCCAGGTAGTACTCATTCCAGTACACCAAACTGCTACTTACTTGGGAATCTCATCTGCAAGGGCTTGGATTGCATTCCTCCTCTATTAGGACCTGGGCTCCATTAGGAGGCCACTGTTTCATTTTATTTAGCTTTGTTTAGAAAGCAGTGGTACCTTCTCAATGAGCCACTTGCCAGGTAAGGATGGAGGAGAGGAATCTGTCATTAACCACATTTACTTCATTTCCTTCTTTCATCTATGTGCTAACACCTAATCCTGCTTTAGCATCCCAACAGGAGCTCAATGCTGAAAGTCAATGGAGCAAAACAACAACTCCCAAGAGGGTTTCATTCTCTTGGGCTTCTCTGACAAACCCCAGTTAGAGATTGTTCTCTTTGTGGTTATCTTGATCTTCTACATCTTGAACCTGGTGGGGAACACAATCATCATATTAGTGTCCTGCCTGGACCCCAAACTGCACACCCCAATGTACTTCTTCCTTAACAACCTGTCCTTCCTAGACCTCTGTTTCACCACCAGTGTAGCTCCACAATTGTTGGTTACCATGAGAAACAAAGACAAAAGCATGAGCTATGGTGGGTGTATAGCTCAACTCTATGTGGCCATGGGATTGGGATCCACTGAGTGCATTCTCTTGACCGTTATGGCCTATGACCGCTATGCAGCAGTCTGCCGCCCCCTCCACTATGCAGTCATCATGCATCCTCGGCTCTGCCTGTCACTGGCTGCCACAGCATGGCTCAGTGGCCTCATTACCTCTCTGATCCAGTGCTCTCTCACTATCCAGCTCCCTCTGTGTGGTCACAACCAGCTTGACCACATCTTCTGTGAGGTGCCAGTGTTGATCAAGCTGGCTTGTGTAGACACCACCTTTAATGAGGCCCAACTCTTTGTAGCCAGCGTGGTCTTCCTTGTGGTGCCTGTCTCTCTCATCCTGGTCTCCTATGGCTACATTACTCAGGCTATATTGAAGATCAAATCTGCAATGGGACGTCATAAAGCATTTGGAACCTGTTCTTCTCACTTGGTGGTCGTAATCATCTTCTATGGTACCATCATCTTCATGTATCTCCAGCCAGTCAAAAGTAGGTCCAAAGACCAGGGAAAATTTGTCTCCCTCTTCTATACCATAGTCACGCCTCTGTTAAATCCCCTGATCTATACCCTGAGGAACAAGGATGTAAAGGGAGCTCTAAGAAAGCTGATATTGGGAAAATTATGGGGTAATAAAAGTTATGAGTAGTGGGCATGGACTAGGGGATGTTGTTGCTGCAGTTGATTTGGAAGCCTTCAGGAATCATTCTCATTTCTTCCCATTTTCTCTCTACTTGTCTCTTGATCTCTGTCTCCCTCCATATCTTTTTCTTGTTCTGCCTCTTTCCTCTATCCCTGTCTCTCAAACATATATTTGAGTTCTACATCATGTGGGTGTAGAGGTTAGCAAGAGGTATGTGGCACTAGAGAGGACAGAAGTCCTGCTTTTGACGCACACACTTACTGTGTGACCAGAGACAAGCTGCTTAACCTCTCAACGCTCTGGGCAACTGTCTTAGGACAAAAGGTGCAAAGAAGCTGGTGACCTGCATCAATCCAAGGGGGAAGGGAGTTCCCTCACCTAGAACATCCCAATATAAATGAAATCAAAGACCCACCTTCTGTCCCTATATAGAAATAACTGCCCTTTATACAATACTTTAAGGTAGACAAAGCACACTTACACGCACACATACATATATGAAGGGAAGACCATTAAACCCTGCCTCAGACATTAGATGTACTTCTCACATGACAATGGATGTGTGTATGCATGTGTGTGTGTATGTGTGTGTGTGTGTGTATACATAAAATATATATATACACACACATGCACACATATGTATATATGTGTGTGGTATGTGTGTATATTCATACATACATATGTGTATGTATGTACACATGCATGTATTTATGTGTGTATATGTCTGATTAAGGAGGTTCAGGATTCACTTGAATGGAACACTCAGCGCTTCAAAAGATCCGATATAGTTTATTTAGAATATAGGCAAGTGGGAAGGAGGCCAGAGACAACAAAGTAAAGGCTTAGGAATAGTAAGATAAGAGCAACTATGATTTATATATATATATATATATATATACATATATAAGCATACATATCCACAATCATCACCGATGTGGGGAAGCACCAACACCTGACCACCCTTCAGGGTCCCGCTCAGGTCAGGCAGAACTCCAACTGCTTAGTGGAATGTATTTATACATATTTGCAATCATCACTGATGCAGAGAAGCACCAACACCTGACCACACAAGCTGGGGAATCCCGAGTACAGCCATCAGGGTTCCGCTCGGGAGGGTCCTCTTAGGGTTTTCTTTACTATTCTGACGTCCCTAAGACAACCAGGGCACTTACCCCTCTGGCTTCCTCTCACCGAGTCTCTACGCGGTCTTCAGCTGCAGCTGGCTCCAACCGACGGGTTAGAGAACGCTCCCCCACAGAACGACACCAGCCTCGGGCAAGGCGGCCAAGTAACTTTTATTATAAGTGATTACTATTGTGCAAGCTTAAGCGGCCCTACTCTGCCTTGCACG
>CM053582.1:68104838-68125385 GCA_028627135.1 Pseudochirops cupreus
CAGGAGTTGGGCAGTTAACCATATCTCTTCTCAAGGTCCTGGCCAGGGTCCCAGGAGAAGCGCAGCCCTCATGTTCCCAAGATTTTCTGTTCCAAAACAACTCAGGGTAATAGAAAGGTCCTATTGAGTTGGGGCCTTGGTTTGTATAATCTTATTCCTTACAGAGGGGCTTACTTTGCCCCTTCAGTATATATGTATATAAAATCTCATATGAACACCACAGCAATCCTATGAAGTAGGTGCTTTTATTATCCCCATGTTACAAATGAGGGCACTAAGATCAAGAGAACAGAAGTGACTTGCCCAGGGTTAGAGCTGCTAAAGTGTCTGAGACAGGATATGAGGAAATGTCTTTCTGATTCCAGTGCTTTTAATGGAAGTCAAAACTCTAAACATGTAATGGGTTTATGATCTAGACCCCCATGCATGGCTTAGGAGGACTGTTCTCTCTTCAGCTTTCCGTGGCTCAATTCTTCTCATCCAAAGTCCCAAGATAATCAAGGCTTTTTTTCCCTGATATTTCCGTGTAAATTAATAAAACTAAACAATCTTTGTCATTAATTAATCAGTTGGTTGTCTTCCACCTCATTTTGTAAATAAACTGGAGAAACTTCTTTTGCCCCAAAGCTTCCATATGTAATATATATCCCCGTCTCAGATGCTTAAGCATCAGCATTATTGCTATACAATTTATCACTAGAGTATCAAACAATACAAAGACATATTTAAACATCCCAACAACATTCAGCTATGAAAAGGCAGATACACCTTTGAAGTTGAAAAAGTTGACACTATAGGAGCTGATTCCTCCACAGTCACTGGGAACACATTTCTTTCAGCTAAGAAATTCAGTCCCTGGAGAACATTCTGCAGAATTTCTTCTCCATAAAATAAGCTAGACTCATTTTTCTCAGCAACTCTTCAGTCATTCTCCAAGATGACAGCTAACTATTAGTCTCTCAAGAAAATAAAATCTTAATCCCTTTTCTTGGTGTCTCTCAAACTCTGGCAATGACAATTAGTCTTAATGTGTAGTCTGTACAAAATAATGTAACTTAAAAAACGCAGTGAACAAAAAGAGCTCATAATAGTACAACAAAAGATAAAAAAGTCATGATGCCATGTGAGGAATATTTTCTATATAATATGTAATATATCTATTATACATATATTTTATACTGTATGACTATTTTTCTTATTGTGTCTTATGTTCTTACCAAATTCCAATAAGGTCCCATAGTTCTTGGGCTCCAAGAAGGGAACCATGAAGCAAAAGAGTCCTACCCCTTCCATTGATAGATGAAAGAAAATGAGGCCCAAAATGAGAGGTGGGAGAGGAATAGAATGAGAGGAGACAGGGAGAGACAGGATGGGGTCAACGTTACTCTCCTTGAATTTGGCTTAGGGAAGGAATGACATACACTCTAAATTGGGTATCTTGCCCTGCAGGAGATAGGGGAGAAGGGGATGAGAGGGGAGATGATGGAGGGGAGGGCAGGTTGGGGAGGGTTGTTAGAAGTACACACTTCTGTAAAGGGACAGTGACAAAGCAGAAAATAGAACAAGTGTTGGGCAGGATAGGAAGGAGGGTAATACTTTCAGTCTTTCACAATATGTCCATTGTGGAGATGTTCTGCATAACTACACATGTATTGCCTGTATTGAATTGCTTATCTTTCCAGTGGGGGTCGGTGATGAGGTAGGAAGAGAAAGAATCTAGAATTTAAAGTTCTGAAATCAAATGTTAATATATATATATGTATATTATTGTTATTATTATTATTTACATGCAACTGGGTAATAAGATATACAGGCACTGGAGTAGGGAGATCCATCTTGCCCCACCAAAAAGTCAGAGGGGTGATGGTGGAAGATATAGGAGAGAGGAGATTGGGGGAGGGGAAATACAGTGAGATTGCTCTTTTGGGATGGTGGGTAGGGGAAAGATGGGGAGAAAATTTGTAACTCAAAATCTCGTGGAAATAAATGATGTAAAAATAAACAGAAGTTAAAGTTAAAAAATAAACATGAACAAATAAATTATATTTTAAAAAGAATCTATATATATATACATATATATATATATATACACATACATACATATACATACATAAAATTGCTCTATACATACTTCTATTTTTCAGTTCTTTATCTGGATGCAGATAGCATCTTTCTTCATGTGTCCTCTATTGTTAATTAGATTAATCAACATAACTTTTTCATTCAAAGTCATTCTTAAAACAATATTGTTGGTTTTTTAAAATTTATTTTTAGTTTTCAACATTCATTTACCAAAGATTTTGAGTTACAGATTTTCTTCCCACCCAAGATGTCAAGCGTACTGCATACCCCTTCCCCCAATCTACCTTCTCTTACATCCCTTCTCATCCCCCTTTACTTTCTTATAGGGCAAGATGAATTTCTATACTACATTGCCTGTATATCTTATTTCCCAGTTGTGTGTAAAAATATTTATAACAGTTGTTTTTAAAACTTTGAATTCAAGATTCTCTCCCTTCTCCCAGCCTGACCCACCACCTCTGACAAGACATGCCATTCAATACAGGTTATACATGTGTAGTAATGCAAAACTTCTTCATAGTAGCCATATTTTGAAAGACTACTAACTATATTTCCCTCCCTCCTATCCTGTCCCCCATTCATTCCATTTTCTCCTTTGACCCTGTCCTTTTTCAAAAGTGTTTACTTCTAACTACCCTCTCCCCCAATTTGCCTTCCCTTCTATCATCCCCTATCTTGTCCCCTTCTTTCCTATAGGGTAAGATACCCAACTGAGTGTGTAAGTTATTCCCTCCTTAAGCCAAATCCAATGTGAGTAAGGTTCACCCATTCCACCACTGGCTATGTTCTTCTTCTACCTTGCTGTAGATCACAGTTAGTACTGTACACTTTTATGCAAACTACTGCCATATGTACACAAACACATGTGAACACACTTGTAATGGAACTGTTAGGAGTGAACAATTATGCCTTCACCAAGGACCAACACCAAACGAGGCCAATTAGGCAGTATACACCATGAAGGTTCCTTTGTTTGATATGCAAAAGCAAAACAAAACAAATCAAAATAAAACATTGCCATGTTGAGTATTAGCCCTTCACAGGCTGATCAAGTTCAAACATGATGTTTGTACTGTGGATTTTTGTTTGTCCTGCAAGACAAATTTGTGGAAAATTTTTCCTTGTCCACTGAAGCATACATAAACCAGCTTACACATCGATGGATGTTCTACTGTATATACAAAACTGAGCAAAAGCAAAATGGTTCACAGTATTCAATTTGGATTGTTTTCTTCTTCTTTTCATTTTGATTGTTATAATTATTGTGTCTATTATTTTCCTGGTTTTTACTTACTTCACTTTCCATCAGTTCATAGGAGTCTTTTCACTTTTCTCTTCACCCAGCACATTAATTGCCTCTTAAAGCACAGTAATATGTGATTATATTCCTGTACCACAATGTGTTTAACTGTTCCAAATAAAAGACATTTTTCCCCAATTCTTTGTTAGCACTGAAAGTACTGCTATAAATATTTCACTGTATAATGGGCTTTTATTTTTATGTTTTAATTCCTTTGGGTAAATGGCCAGCAATGAAATATATGGGTAAAAGGCTATGGGCATGTTATTTATCTGCATTTCATTATTCCAGATTTTCAGAATGGAATTCTCTCTTTACCTCTACATCTTGGCTTCCCTAGCTTCCTTCAAGATTCAGTTCAAATTCTAAATTCTATAGAGCCCTTACCCAGTCTTCACACTAACAGTATGCTGTCTCTGAGATTGCTTCCTACTTACTCTTTATGTATCTTGTATGTATATAGTTGTTTGCATGTTGTCTCTCTCATTATGTGATGTCCTTGATTGTAAGGACTCATTTTTTGTCTTTCTTTGTATCCTCAGCCCTTAGCACAGTGCCTAGAATATAACAAGAGCTAAATAAATGCTTTTCAGTGACTAACTGGTGGACATAATGGTGGCACCAATCCATAACTACACAAACAGTACATTTATGAGGTTCTTTCTAAAACCCCTCTGACATTGGCGTTCTTATCTTTTGAAAGATCCCTTTTGGGAAGTTGAGGCAAGTTAAAGGAGCTCAGGTTGGAGCCTCTATCTTCTCAAGGATAATAAAGAAGAGATCATTTTCTGAGGATGAGGAAAAAAGGGGAAGGGGACCTGTGGTTTGATGAGAGAAGAGAGTTGCAACAGCCACTCTGAAAAACAAGATCAAGAAGTAGTCAGAGATGAACAAAATAACTATCAAATTTTCACAGTAAGTCCCTTGAGAACAGGAACTCTGTCTTATATTTATTTATATCTTTCTTGGCATTAAGCATAGTATTATGAACATAATAGTTGTCAAATTAATCGTTTGGTTGATTTGTTGCTAGAGAAATGTTGGAAGGAGTGAATAGTTATATTACAAAGAACTTTGAACTTAGAATCATAAGATCCCCATTCCAATCCAGACCTTACATTTAATCAATTGTTCAACCTTTCAGAGTTCACTTGGCATGTCTGAATAGTGCTCAAATGTGAAAGGGAATCTACTGATACTTCATTATATATTTTGCAGAGTTTACATATTATTTATCCTGTATATAGCATATCTATACATATTTGTTTACTTGTGGCCTCCGTCCTTAGATTGTGAAATTTTGGGAGGCAGGGACTGTCTTTTGCCTTTGTTTCTATCCCCAGTACTTGACATAACACATAATAGACACTTGTCAATTTTTATTAACTGATGGAGGATCAAAGGAGGCAATGCCCTATAACTCTAAAGCCCTGTGCATATACTGATATTCTTCCAATGCACATTTGTTCAATGGTTGACTGAGTCATGTGTGGAGGTATCACTATCATCCGCTCCTGATTATAGCTTTGTATCCATCTGGAAAGAATTCCATTTCCTCTCCTGTCGTTGATCCCAGTCCCATATATATTTCCTCAGAGAATTAATTTCATCCCTTTGATAATTTTCCTCTCTCTACACTGTTCTCTTTATTATTTCTGCACAATTTTAATTCACAATGCTTCATTAAAACCTCTCTCAAGAATCCGAGAAAGGCAAAGTAGGTGGAATGAATATCATCAAAGTCTTGGCATGGAGACAGACATGTGCCTCCCAGTTATTGTTGTCCCTTTGGAACCCTAAGGTCCAAAGAACAGTCAAACATCACTCCTGAGAGACTTCTTTCAGAACAGTTTAAGTTCAGGGCATTATCTGATGTTTAATTACTAAGTGGTGAGTCATAGACCCTGAAATGTTTTTTTGCATCAATAATTTATTTTCCTAAACTTTAACTCTTCCTCCCTGATGGGAGCCTTGGTGCTTTTCCATTCCCACATGAGACTTTCAATAAAGTAAGATCAATCTAATTAAAGACACCCCCATTAAAGACAACCCCCAGGATCTCTCTCACCATGTAGCAATCAAGTTATGTCAATGTATATACCAGAATTCCATCAACCTTAGATCCCCTCTGTCCTCTTATAGACTGACTATAAGTCAGTGTCCTCAGTTATTAAATTAAAAATGTTTGAGGTCTCCAGAGGGAGAGAGAGAAATACAGAATGAGGAGTTGCCTAGTGTGCAGCCATTAGGGAAGAAAATGGTGCCTAGACATGATAATAGGCATTTTAAGGCAGTTGTCAGGTGGGTAATAGGAAAAAGATATTGAGGGTGATTCCTATCCACAATCTATTAATTATCTTCTCAATTTGACAATTCAAATCAGCAAACATCAAGACAAGGACTGCCTTTTTTTGTAAGTATCACTAAACTAGATCTGAGTGTAGTGTACTGGCTATAGTTTATGCGCATTCTAGTAAAGTTTTTGATAAAATATGGGCTACTTTTCTGGGGGACAGGATGTAGGAATATAGTACATGAAAATTCAATTTTAAAAATGGTTGACAGGTCAGATTCAAAGCATAGTTCTTCTTAACAGTTCCATGGTAGTACGGCAGGAGATCTCCCTTGGAGTATCCCAGTGATCTGGGCTGAGCTGTGTGCCCAGCACACCTTATTTTTTTAACCTTTTTTTCCAATGATGTGGATAAAGGCGTAGGTGGAATATTCACCAAATTTGTAGAATTCACAAAACTTTGAGATAAAGTAGACACACCAGATAACAGAGGCAAGATCCAAAAGGAACTCAATTGGCTAGAGTGCTGAGCTGAATTGAATGAGATGAAATTCAGGAATGATGAATGTGAAATCTTATGCCGGGGCTCAAAAAATGAACTGCACAAGCATAAGATGGCTGGAAGCATGATTTGATAGAAATTGTTCTGACAGAGATCTTGGGATTTTAGTGGACCACAAATAATATAAACCAGCAATAGGATGTGTCCATTGAAAACACTGATGTGAACTCATGTTGCACTAAGAGGAGCACAGCTTCCAGGAATAAAGATGGGAGAACAGAGTTGTACTTTGCCTCTCATCTCATTTAATTCTGGGTACCTTGTTTAAGATAGGTGTTGATAAAATGATGACTTCCAGAAGGGGGCAACCAGGAAGGTAACAAGGCATAAACACATGTCATTTCAGAATTAGCTGAAAGACCTGGTGATATTTAGCCTGAAGAAGAGAGAATTCAAGAGAGGAGGGGGGGAATTCTAGCTGCCTTCAAATATCCCAAAGACCTTCTAATGGAGGAGAGATTAGACTGTTTTTTTTTTGGCCTCAGAAGATAGAACCAGGTAAAAGTCACACAAAACCAAATTTAGGCTTGATTTCATGGGGAAAGAAATCCCTTCTTAACAATGAAAGCCATCCCACTTCCTAAGAATAAAAGCCATCCCACTTCCTAACAATGAGAGTCATCCCAAAGCTGAATGGGCTACATGTGAAGTGAGGTGGTGTGTTCCTCTCCTTTCAATGTCCTCAAACACAATATGGATGGCCCCTTGGGGACATGTTGAGGTTGGGATTCTCTTAGTGTATTACTTGGGCTAGATGGCTATGGAGATCCCTTCCAACTCTAATTCTGTAGATTATGAACAGTGTGCAAAGTGCTTTATTAGATGCTAAGAACACAAAGACAGAAACAAACTTTTCCCCACCCTCAAGGATTCTACTGGGGAGAAGAGAACACATGCACAGGTAAGTAAATACTAAGTAATTTTTTTTTTAATCTAAGAAAGCTCTAACAGTTGAAGAAATCAGGAAGGACTTAATGTGGGAGGTGACAGACCCATTTAGTTTTACAAGAAAGCAGGGATGAAAAGGTAGAGCATCTCAGCCCTTAAAACATCCACAAAGGTGAAAATGCAGGAGATGTGGCACTGAGGTTGAGGGATAGGCCAGTTTTGCTAAACCATAGAGTGCATAAAGAGAAGAAATGTGAAATGAGTTTGGAAAGGTCGAAAAACCAGATAGTGAAGGGTTTAAATGCCAGCAATGTGTGGTTTCTATACTAGAGAAAATAGGAAGTCTTTGAAAGTTTCAGGGTAGAGGAGAAATATGATCAGCCTTGCACTTTAGGAAGATTAATTTGTCCACCATATGCAGGATAGGTTAGCAAAGAGAGAGACTGACAGCTGGAAGAATGGTTAGGAGGCTTTCTCAAAAATCCACAGGAGCAGTGATCAGCACCTAATACTAAAGGTTGAGAGAAGGAAATAGATGCCATAGATGCTGTGGAGATAGAACTGATAAGACCTGTCAACTAACTGGAAATGGGGATGTGATATAGAGAGCAGACTCAAGGAAGATGCTCAGTGATTATAATGTTGGTGGAGTTCACAAGAGAAATAAAAAAAGTTGGGAGAAAGCGTGGACATGAAAAGTAATATGAAAAGGTCCATTTGGGCCATGTAACTTTTTAGATGTCTGTGAGACACATTGGGTAGAAATTCACAGCAGGCAAATGATAATGTGGTGTTGGCAATCAAGAGAGAGATTAGGGCTAAGATCTTTGAATTAGAAACATGGGAATGGATGGGAATCCTAAATTGAAAACACAGATAAAAGGATTCTTTCTGATTTTGAAGTATCTTTAGGGTTAGGTCAATGCACTGTGGGCCTATGGTGTCATAGTCATCTGACCCTGAGTTATCTTTACCTCTATGCAATGCCCCAAATGTGTAATTTCATCCAAGTACACCCCAATCAAGTTAATATCCAATTCTGTTTTATTTGAGAAGCAAATGAAACGGATTCCAAAGATTTAAATTAATAGCCAAACTAGTGGATCTATAAACATAATAACTAGGTTCAACTCTCCAATTCTAGTTGTATTGGGAAGGAGATGGCTTTCCAAAGCCAAGAGTGGAAGAAGCCTTGTATTTAACACTTAGGTTAGGCAATAGTAATTTAATTCTCTTAATTCCTTCACTTAAAATCTCTTTATCCAGCCCAGTGTTATCATCAAGGCAGAGAGTTTCATGAGAGTAGAGAATTTCTCACTGGGAATTCTGGCTTAGAAAAAAAGCCTCTTGCAAAGCACCTTCATTATTATTCTGCAATTTATAGTCTTAGATAGCTGTCTTGGGGCATTAAGAGCTTACATGACTATTCCAGGTTCATGTAGCCAGCATGTGTGGGAACTTGGTTGTGAAGTTAGGTCTTTTTGAGACTACCAGTGCCCATCCTCTATCACACACCATATCATCATAGAATTATAGCTGTAAGAGACCTTAAACATCACAGATACAACCTAAGCATTTTACAGATGTTTGCATTGGGTATTAGGAATGCTAGGTGCCTTATCCAGGATTACAAGGCTATCAAGGGTCTAAGACAGGTTTTAAACTTAGATCTTCATGATTCAAAGTTCAGTGGCCTCTCTATCATGCTACATTGCCTCTCACTATTGAATATACTAATTATATTATATTTATTAATAATAATACCATTGTATCAATTTTATATGTTCTCCTGCAAACTCTTTTAATCTTTCCTGATCTTAGACTTCATTTTCAAATGGACTAAAATGATTTATAATATCCCTTCTCACATTATGCTTGTATTTTTATTACCAAGAGGATAAGGATGAGGAAAAGGAAGAGAAGGAGAATTCACCCTGATTATCCCATAATTTCTGAAAAGCAAATATTTATTTTCTTTATGTGGTAGAAAATGAAATAAAAATTCTTTCTTCTATATATCTCCAATCCATCAGCTAAAGTAGAGGAGCCCACTAGTCTCTGAACTGAGTATCCGTTTTGTTGAATTCCTATCTTCTATAGGACATGTATCTTGCCTTTTCTTTTTAGTTATGAGACTTGACTCTTCTCAGCCCCCCAGACAAGGAGAGACTTGACTTTGCAGAAGGGAGCTCAAAAGGTGAAGTCTACAGGTGCCTTATTGGTGAAAACCTCAGCTTCATGTGAATAAGGATTATTTGATTGTTTCCCTGACACATAGTTGATTGATTAGGTAAGGAGTGCCCTGAGATTATAGATAACAATATAAAATAATTATGTTATTTCATAAAAATGCCCACAATCTTGATGTTTTGCTAGTGAGTAAAATGTTAGAACTGGGTAAGTAAGGTGTGTAAGTAGTAGACTCCGCAGAAAATGGAAGGTTTGACTTCCATGTAGGTATAACATCACTCTCCTCATTGAGATTTTTTCACAGTCTATATGGATGACTTTGTAAACCATAAAACATGACCTTAAGTGGTGCAGTGGATAAACCACTGGGTTTAAAATCAGGAAGAGTCATCCTCATAGGTTCAAACCTAAGCTCAGGCACTTACTAGGTGTGTGACTCTGGGCAAGTCACTTAACCCTGTTTGCCTCAGGCCCTCATCTGTGAAATAAGCTGGAGAGGAAAATGGCAAAGCACCAAATGGGGTCACAAAGAGTCAGACGTGACTAAAATAACACAAGAACAACAATACCTATTGCTGTTGTGTTGTTGTCAGGAATCCCAAAATATTGGGACAGCTTTGGATTTAGGATTGGGAGAGTTGGGTTCAAGCCCTGAATCTGACACTAGGTCTGCAACCCTTGATATTTCATCATTATAACGCTTTATTTCCTTACCTATAAAATGGATGTAATTATACCAGTTAGCCCTTCTTACTTCATATACCTATTGTATGGAAAGACTTTGAAAATTGTTATTATACCCACATATCATTACTACTGTTATTGTTCTTATAGTATCTGGCAACTAAATGATGAAGTGAGAGACCTATGGAAAGTACAGAGCCCAGGGCTGGAATGCTCTAGAATTGACTCTATAGCTGGGCAGCAAGACTGAAACGTTGCCTAAATTGGTCTGATTTTTAGTGACCAGTCTAATGAATTCTTTCCAAAATTGCAAAAATAAACTTCAGAAAAGTTGAAGTTGACATCCCTGTCCTTACCCTCACATAATGCTCCAAGGTCGAGGCTGATTGCCTTTTAAAAAAAAGAACTAAAAGCAGTCACACTTAACACAGGAATTGTATTTGTGAGAACAGAAAATTGAAATCCAGTCATGATATCTGTTCTTAGGGGTATGTTTGTAGAGGACCAGTACTGAGCCAGTCCAGTCACAGGTAGAGTCTGGGTCAGAATTTCCCTAGGCCCCACTCCTCATGAGGGCTCATTGTTGCTCAGGGTGATTGGCTCACCATCTTTCCTTCACCAGCAAGGCAACAGGGCATGACTACTGAGAAGTGATTACCAAGAAATGATCGCACATGCATGTAATGGAACAAAGTACTAGGAGGTAGAATACCAGATGTAATCACTTTTGCTGTTAGTATATAAGCCCTTACCCTCAAATAAATGAATGGACTGCCTAGATAGCTTCCCCCTGGCCTGTGTCTCATCATTCCCACACTCTCACATTCAGTCTGTGCCCCTTTGGTGTGGGCATCATATGTTAAATCAATTGACTCAACTGATTTTTTCATAGAAGATTGACTAGAGAGTCAAAGAATATTCAAAATTAAACATATCTTGAATAAAATGTTTTGCCCACTCATTCTACACATGAGGAAACAGAAGGCAGGAGACATAAAATTGAAGCCTATGTATACAAGTATGTATGTATGTTATTTGTATATAGTTGTTTACATGTTGTCTTCTCTATTAAACTATGGATCCCATGAGGGCAGGGATCTTTTTTGTCTTTCTTTATATCCCCAGTACTTATCATAGCGCCTGGTACATAGAATGTCCTTAGCAAAGGCTTGTTGGCTTGACTGAACTCACTCTCATTGTTTTCTTTCCTAAGTGCATTAACAACATTTCATTCTGCCTTCAGTATTCCAACAGGAACTCAAAACTGAAGGTCAATGGAGCAAAACAACAGCTCTCCGGGTGGTTTCATTCTCTTGGGTTTCTCTGACAAGCCTCAGCTTGAGATAATTCTATTTGTGGTCATCTTGATCTTCTACATCCTGAACCTGGTGGGAAATATGACCATCATCTTGGTTTCTAGCATGGACCCCAGGCTACACACTCCAATGTACTTCTTCCTCACCAATTTGTCCTTTGTAGACCTCTGCCTAACTACCACTGTGGCCCCACAGTTACTGTTCACAATGAGAAACAAGGACAAAATTATGAGCTATGTTGGTTGTGTGGCACAACTCTATGTGGCCATGGGCTTGGGATCCACTGAGTGCATTCTCTTAGTTGTCATGGCTTATGACCGTTATGCAGCAGTCTGCCGCCCCCTCCACTATGCAGTCATCATGCATCCTCAGCTCTGCCTGTCACTGGCTGCCACAGCATGGCTCAGTGGCCTCATCACCTCTCTGATCCAGTGCTCTCTCACTATCCAGCTCCCTCTGTGTGGTCACAACCAGCTTGACCACATCTTCTGTGAGGTGCCAGTGTTGATCAAGCTGGCATGTGTAGACACTACTTTTAATGAAGATGAGCTTTTTGTGGCCTGTGTGGTCTTTCTCATGGTGCCTGTTTCTCTCATTCTGATGTCCTATGGCTACATCACCCAGGCCATATTGAGGATCAAATCTGCATCAGGACGTCGTAAAGCATTTGGGATTTGTTCTTCTCACCTGGTAGTTGTAATCATCTTCTATGGGACCATCACCTTCATGTATCTCCAGCCAGTCAAAAGTAGGTCCAAAGACCAGGGAAAGTTTGTTTCCCTCTTCTACACTGTGGTCACACCTCTGTTAAATCCCTTCATCTATACCCTGAGGAACAAGGATGTAAAGGGCGCATTGAAAAAACTTGTACCTGGAAAAGGCCATTAGATCTGAAAAATTGTATTATACGTGAACACAGATGGTTGTTCTAATTCCATATTATTCTAAGCATTGCCAATGTATTTTTCTCCATATTGGATTGGACAAAAGCAGCAAAATTCTGTGAATATCATTGTTTTCCTCTCTTCTTTACTGTTAGATTGATTGATTTTAAATAGATTAGATAATATGTCTATATATCTACATATTGCATGTATATACATACATGCGTACACATACACATGCAACCATATATGTATGAGTGTATACACACACACACACACACACACTTCTATTTTAGAATACTCAGTCAGATGGATATGTGATCCTATTGGCTTGATTGTTCTCTCTACTAACCCAGATCACAATATATCCATGAATGCACGTATTGTACAACTCTCTAACCTATCCTTCATGCAGCTGCTAAATTGATCTTCCTATGACACAGGAGTGCCCATGTCACTGTCATGATGATGAAGCTTCATGGAGCAATGGAAGACCCAATAGAAGCATCAGGATGACATTCTTATAAAATATAGACCGCCCAGCAAAGCCAGAGGCATGGATTGCCCTCTTCATGCACATGCCCTAATGACCTGTGTTCCGTGCATGTGTCCTTCCATGCACATTCCCTGCCCTAATGTCTCTATATGTATATAGCCCACCATGTGTATGCTCTAGCTACAACTTTCCTATATTCATTACCATCTCCATGTACTTTCTATCTTTATGTATTCCTGCCATTTGCACACTTCCACTCACATATTTTACCTATCCATTCGATGAAGTTGTAACCCTCCATACTTGTGCCCTACCTGTACCTAGCCTTTCTGTTTATGGTATTGCATTTTACAAGTTTGTCCCAGGTTTATAAGGCAATGAACTGGCAGGGTGAGGTGACCAAAGCATCAGATTTTGAGTTAGGAAAGCCTGGTTTGAATTCTGCCTTAGACACTTAGTAGTTGAATTATATCTATCATACTCATGATTCTGCAGCAAAAGCAATGCAACACTAAGAGTCTCACAACTCAAATAAGCAGTATCTTTCCAAAAATATTCAAGCAACCTCTAAGGCAAAGTCATCCCCAAAGAAGTTTCATTTTTAAGAAGTTTACAGGAAGATAAGCAAAAGTTACTGGTAAAGAAAATCAAAGCAGTCATCAAGTAGGTTCTCTGAGGTCTCAAGGGCTCACCTCCAGAGTCTTAGGGCTAATTCCCCATCCTCCTTATTGGAAGTGCCTACAGTTGACACTCACACCAATACATCTCAGAGTAAAGTTAACTCAGGCTGTTGCCGGTCTGCTTCATCACTTCTTTCTTACAGTATCCCCAGCTTGTACTGCGAGAATATAGGGAGTTCATTTAAGGCTGATTAGTCCCATCAGTACCCTGGTCCACAACATTCTTTTAGGTTCAGTTACTTCATATGTAAAATGTGGATCATAATAATATCTACATCACAGGGTTATTGTGAGGAATACATGATACAAAGCCATGTAAATGACTCTGTTAGCCTTAAAACACAATGGAAAAGATATTCATGAGGAAATTGTTTTATGGAGACTTTTCTGACTATAATATTTTATTAAATGACTTACAGACTCTTTTATTTTTATTAAATGTATTCAATTTGAATTAACTGTGTTTTCTCAGTGACTAATATGTGCAAACATATTGACTCACAAATTTCATTTTTTAAATTGAGTCAGACCTTACAGCACTTTGAACCTAGAATGAGTCACTATCCCTAAGGAACACAATGTAAATTAGAGGTGTGTTTCCTGGCATTGTATTTTATTTATGTATGAGAAGTTTCATAATATGCTTTCTTTGTTTCCTTAATGGTCTACAGAGGATTGGAATTTGTTTATAATTACTGAAATTCCATCTGATATATCCTTTCTAGTGGCAATAACAGTTTTGATTTTCTTTTGGTTCCAGAATTGAAAAAGTAAAAGTAGGTGAAGCCAAAGAGTATGGTATGTGTTTAGCTACAAGGAAGGAAGGGTCAAGGATAATGTCAAGTTTGCAAATGGATTATGTGGAAGGATGACAGTCCCTTAGGAGAAATAGTGAAGCTAAGATTGGGTGGAAGTAGGAAGAAATATCATGAATTCTATTTTTGAACATATTTATATTGAGATGACTATTGGACATCCAACTGAAAGTTGTCCAGTAGGTAGCTGGAGATATGATGACTGGAGTAGGGGAAATAGAGAACTGATGTATGTATATATTTGGGTCTCATCTACAATAAATGATGATTGAATGTATAAAATCTGATGAGTTCACAAAAAGACAGGGTATAGAAAAATATAATATGAGAGCACCTCACCACTCCTAATGAATTCAAATCATTTTGCCCAGATGTGTTACCTTCCTGGGTCCTGAAAGAGCAGGCAAGTGTGGCTGCCTAGGAATCATCATCTAACAGACAATCAGCAAATATTTATTAAGAGCCTACTATGTTCCAAGCACTGTGCCAAGTGCTGTAGATACAAAAAATAATTGCAAAAGAGTCCCTAATATTTGACACATTGTGGAGAATGGGAACCATAGCGCAGGACTGAGGAAAAACAAATATTTTAGTTCTCATAAAGGGGAAAAGAGTGGAGTCTGCAAGCCATAGCCCAATGCTTTATTGTCAAAATTGTAGAAGGTATTATTCTCACTAGCTTTTGTAAACATCACATTCATTTCTGAATATATTCTCCTTTCCCCTCAAACAGTGAGCCATCCTTTGCAAGAGTGATTTTAAAAGAGTCTATCCAAACCATCCATGTCAGACAGTATATGTGGCTTTATTGGGTGTTATTATTAAATGAATGGCCAGTGAATGTGTAGAAAATGAAGCAGTTATGACAAAACACAGATACTCCATAAGGAACATGGCATGCCAGACTCAAAGACATTGGACATTCTGACCAGGTAAGACTTATACAAGGAAAGTAAGGTTGGATCGATATCTGAGAAATCATAAATTTAAGAGAAAGTACTAATAACAAAGAAAATCACAATGATATTATCATATCAAAAGAAACAGAAAAGAGATTTTCACAAATTACAATACATATTTGTGTTTAAAAATACTGAAAAAATTAGAATAAAATGGTTTTAATTAATATTACAAATAGTCTATAAAACTATATATTATAAACTATAGTTTATATAAATTGTGAACTATAAAACCAAGAGCCAACACTTTTGTAATGGAAATAAACTGAAAGACTTGCCATTAAAATCAAAGATAAGGCAAGTTTGTTCATTACGGTCATTATAGTTCAGTATCGTTTAGACCTGTCACCTATAACAACAATGTGAGAACTGAGGGGAGAAGCATGGGCAAAAAGGAATGGAAATGATCACTTTTTAAAAGGTGGTATCATGGTTCCCACTGAGAATCCTAGAGTAGCAATTAAAACTAGGTGAAGATTAGTAACTTCAACAAAGTGTAAGAATATCAATTAAACCCATGTACATCATCATCTTTCTGTTTATTACTAACATAACACAGTGGGAAGAGAAAGAAATTCATTCAAAATAACTAGACAATGCATCACATTTTTAGGGGTCTATCTATTTAGACAAACACAGGAACTCTATGGGAGCAGGTAGGTGGCACAATAAATAGAATGCCAGACTTGGAGTCAAGAAGGCTCAGCTTGGTAAATTCAAATCTTGCCTTATATATTTACTAGCTATGTGCCCCTGGGCAAGTCATTTAATCCCAGTTTGCCTCAGTTTCCTCATCTGTAAAATTAGCAAGAAAAGGAAATGCCAAATCATTCTAGTATCTTTGTCAAGAAAATTCCAAATGGTGTCACAGAGTCAGATATGACTGAAAAAAATGGCTGAACAACAACAGGAACTCTATGAATACAGCTAGGTTCTCATCAATGTGAAGATGAAACCCCAGGAAGTGGTCACAAGTATTTGAATTCATACTATTTGAAGTGGCATTATATAAAATAAGGTAATTGGTTCTAGGCCAATGGAAACATGTACTTTGAATTAAAATAATTTGACCACAGGATTTCATATTTGTACTTACTGAGATGGAACATACAACTACAAAACATTTTTTACAAAATAAAAACAAAACTAAGTGGATAGATACTAAATTATCATAGCCAGTCTATGCCAATATAAGAAATAAATTCACTCTATATATCTACATCTATGTCTATATCTATTTATCTATCATCTACCTGTCTATCTATCCACATATAGATACATAGATCAAGATAAAGAAATAATAATAAAATTCAATTAGAGGAATAAATGGTCAATATCCTTATGAGAAATTATAAAATAAATTGGTAACAGAGGAGGGCACACCAGTGCCAAATATCAAACTATACTAAAAGCAATTTTATCCTGGCCAAAAATACAAAAACAAAATCAGAAAAATTGATTAGATATACAACATATGGAAGAATGAACATAACAATATCAAAATATGACAACTACTGGATAAGGACTCACTATATTCAAAAATTGCTGGGAAAACTGGAAATGAGTGTGAAATAAATTAGCTTTAGCTCAAGCTCTGATACAATATTCCCTAATACGTTCAAAATAGATATATTACATAGATCTAAAAGATCACATTAAAAATAAATTAGAGGAAGTAAAAAGAAAACCTTAAAAATTGTAGATGAGGAAAGATTTCATGACCCTCCAAATGATAAAGGAGATGATAAAGAAAGAAAATAAATAATTTTCTTTGATAAAACAAAACATCTTTTTCATAAACAAAATCAATTTAATTAAAATCAGAAGGAAATAAAGTCATCTTAGGAAATATCTTTGCAATAATTTTCTCTAATAACTCAGAGCAGAATGTCTAATTTTCTTATACTAGAATGAAGGGGAAGGGCCTGAGTCAGGAAACAGATTTAGAAGAGTTGAAGATGATAAGTGGGGAAAGAGAAATGGGAAAGCTTTTATGTTCTAAGCAATGTAGAATGTGAGATCATTGACTTAGGGTGAGGGAGAAGAAGGGTGGAAGGCATTGAAGGTTCAAGGAGAGAGATGAAGAGTTGGCATCATCATTAGAGAAAGATGATAGAGAGTTAAAGATAAATAAGAGTTGCCCACTTTCCATGTGTCTTAGCTTGTTTCTGTTCTAGCTTGTAAGCTGCTCAAGGACAGGATCCATGACCAAGATATCTCTACACCCTTCAAAATGCTTAATATTTGCCTTGTGGAGAACAGTTGTTCTGTAACTCAATGCTAAAGTAGACAGGTCATAATGTAGTATAAAGAGATGTTAATGGTAGGGCTAGAACACTCACAAAAGTCAGCTGTTCCAACTCCCCTATCCTTTCTACAGATGAAGCTCAGAGAGGTTATGTGACCAAATATCTAAAGAAGGATTGGAACTCAAGCCATCTGACCCCAAAGCCAGTGATATTTCCACAATGCTATGCCATCTCTTAGAGTCAAAAGAATTGAATTGCTATAAAGGAGCTATTTGCCATTTAGTAGCCACTGACTGTGTCTGAACCTCTTTCCTCAACTGAAAAATTATGTATTTTTACCTCAAGATCCATCTCCAAAGGTTGCAAAGATAACATGAAGAAATATACATCAAATTTTCTGTAGGATAAAGTACTACACAAATCTAGCAAAATTTTACTAATCAATATTTTTTCATTATTTCATGTGTGAAAAATAATTTTCACCATTGTCTTCTTATAGAAACCTCTAATTTATCTAAAAATAACAATTAAGTCTTCTTTAATCTAAACAACTTTTCCACAGAGTATTAGTTTCATCCCTTTGACAATTTTTCTTCCTTTTAAAAAAAGATGTAACAAACAAATGTCACCTCAAAACCCTTTCAAAGCCAATAAATAAAGAATCAATGGACAGAACAATTTAGAATAAGGTCTTGGTATAAGGTAGACACGTGTCTGTCAGTCACTGTTAAGGTCTAAGGAATAGCCAGTCACTCTCTAAGAAACTTCTCTCAAGACCAAGTCTCCCCAAGGCAATATTTAGATCTTAATTAGTAAGTGGAGAGTCAGGGTCCCTGAAGTGTCCTCAGCATAAATAATTCCTTTCCCTAAATCTAGGCCCTTCATCTTTACTGGCTTCTATTCCCTTGTTGCCTTCACTTCTCAAAACAGTTTCAATTTCATTATAGACATCATCCTCCCTGAAAAGCAGTTCTTTAGAATTTTCTTCATCATGTAACAATCCAGTCATGCCAATACATACATCAGGATGCCAGTCCAGACAATGAGGCATTAGATTACCTCAACCTTTAATAGATTGAATGTAAATTAGTGTAGTTGACTATTGATTCGAATCATCCAGGACCTACAGTGAGAGATAGAAAGAGAAGAGCAGCCCACCTGGGGTCAGTAGGTAAGATGGTACCAAACATTGATGATGAGCATTTTAAGTAATTTTCCATGTGGATCAAAGGGAAGGGATGTTTAAAAGGAGAGGCAGAGGGAGACTTTGGTGATTTTGAGTGAGGACGATCCTCAGTTCAACAATTCAAATAAAAAAAATAATCCCTGCCTTCTGTGTGCCTGATAGTATGCTAGAGAGGAAAAAATTCAGACTCACAACCAAAATAATCTTTGTTCTCAAGGATCTTACATTCTACCGGAGTAATGCAACATGCAGACAGATAAGTAAATGAGATAACTGGGGGAGTAGAGGGGAAGAAAAAGAGAGAGAAAGAGAGAGAGGGAGAGAGAGAGAGAGAGAGAGAGAGAGAGAGAGAGAGACAGAGACAGAGAGAGAGAGAGAGAGAGAGGATCTATTATAACAACTGTGGGAATCAAGAAAGACTCCATGTCAGAGGTGGCACCATCTAAATCCTGAAAGAGGCAGTGTTTCAAAATCCAGAGTTTCAGAGACAATGTGTTTCTGGCTTGGCTGACACCCTTCAAGAAACGGAAATCCAAGTTAAAAGACCAAGTAGATTGTATGGCTAAACTGTAGCATAAGAAAAAAATGTAATAAGCCTTGAAGGGCTGACCCAAACCAGATTGCTAAGGAGATTCCTTTTGTTTAATCTAGAGTCGAGAAGGAGTTACTGCAGACTTCTCAGTCTGAGGGTGACATAGCCCTCTTTGGGTTTCAGGAACCTTATTCTGGAAGCTGAACACGTAGGGTCTGGAAGCCAGGAGGTCAATTTGGAGGCTGTTGTAACCATCCAGATAATAAGGATAATAAGGATAATGGCCATGTGAGTGGAGAGAAGGGGACATACGTGAGAGCTGTTGTGGCAGGAGAATAAACAGTAAGTGGAGGGTAAACAATGAAGATGACTCTGACTTGAAAAGCAGAGAAGTATCCTCAAATGTAGGGCAGGGTATAAGAGAAGCAGATTTGGGGAGCAAGATAACAATTATTGTTTCTTGGAAATGTATTTGGAGCAGTCAGTTTATAAACACTTATTAAGTCAATAAACACTTATCGAGCACCTAATATATGCCAGGCATGAAGCTGAGCTCTAGAGATACAAAAAGTAGCAAAAGAAAATGTCTGCCCTCAAGAAGCTCAAAATGGAATGGGAGAAAATACAGAAATGTATACAAATAAAGAATATACAGGATGGATAGGAAATAAATGAGAGACAGAAGGCACTAGAATTAAAATTGGCTGGGAAAGGTTTCCTGCAGAAGGTAGATAAGGGAAGCCAGGAGACAGAGATGAAGAGAGAGAACATTCCATATATGGGAGACAAAGAGAGAAAATGCCAAGAGTCTGGAGATGGAGTGTCTTGTTATTGGAACTGCAAAGAGGTTGGTGTCATTGAATTGAGCAATATATGAGCATGAATAAGGTATAAGAAGACTGGAGAGGTAGGATGGATCTTGCCAAGGTCCAAAAAACCATTTGTGTAGAGGGCCTAGACCTTGAGAGAGTGATTACAACTGGATTTGTAGATTGGATAGTCATCTTCAGAGATGATGCTGATAAAATTAACTACTGATTAAAAGAATTTTCCATATTTCGAAGTATGTTTGGGGTTAAGTCAATGCATGTTCTATGGGCCAATGGTGTAATCATTATTAGATTTTAAGTTATTTCTCATCCCTATTCAGTCCCCTAAAGCCACATGTCCAAACTTCCCTAAGTAGGTCAGAGACAACTAATCATCGTTCAATTATCCTCGTTTTTCTTTTCTTTTTTTTTTTTTTGGATATGAGATTCTTTATTAAATTTTTTTGAGTTACATCTTTTCTCCCCGTCTTTCCCCCGCCCACCACCCCAAAACAGCCATCCCAGTATTTCCCCCCTCCCCCAGTCTATTCTCTCCTATGTCACTTTTTGGTAGGGCAGGATGGATCTCCCAACTGCAGTGCCTGTGTATCTCAAGTTCCAG
>CM053582.1:68125885-68150244 GCA_028627135.1 Pseudochirops cupreus
CAGTGAATAGGGACTGAGTCAAAGTAGAAGATGTTGAATCCAAAGCCATCAACTAGGGAGTTGTGAGGGGACTTCACAGATCCTGTACTCTACTACCAATAGATACAAGATCTCAATCAAGAAGGAACTCAGAAACTCAACTTGTTTTTTTCTGTTTAGTTTTTTTTTTTTTTGCTTTTTAGAGGGGGGGAAGGCAGGGAAATTGGGGTTAAGTGACTTGCCCAAAGTCACACAGTAAGTGTTAAGTGTCTGAGGCCAGATTTGAACTCAGGTCCTCCTGACTCCAGGGCCAGTGCTCTATTCACATTGCCACCTAGCCATCCCAAAATGAAACTCTATCAAAGCTACCATTATTAGCTAGTATGTGTCAATTCTTTACCAAATTTGGGGCATACCCAACATTAGCAGTTTGCCAAATTTGGTCAACACAGGTCACTGGAAAATTTTAAAAATCATATTTGAGGGACAAATCTTTTATGGTCAAACTATACCACTTAAGTGTGTTTTTTATTATAGGAAAAAGAACAAAAAAAGGAAACAAGTTACATGGCAATGACAGTCACAATGTGAAGTCGTAAAACAAGATGGAGTTGTTATGCTAAGTTAACATATGGATTCTCACTACACCACTACAATTACTTGACAAGGTTTTAGCCTTGTTTTGAAGATCTCTATTGAGAAAGGACCCATTATTTCCTAAGGCAGAACATTTCACTTTTGGAAATCTCAGTGGCAGCAGGTGAATGTCCAAGACCTTTTAGCCCCAAACACCAAACACAACTTAGAAAGTCAACAGGAAAGGGCTGATGCACCCGGGTGAGAACAGAGCACAGTGTACTGCAGACCACACCAGGACAGCCCTGGCTCCAGCAAACCAGAAACAGTTCTTGGGAGTGACTGAATCAGCAGCAGTAGTGGCTGCTTAAACTCATATATGGTAAGGAGGTTGAACAATTGGTCAGAAGGAGATTTCAGGGGTCTTTTGTCTAGCACTGGGACAGGATTCTGCTGCTATGCCAAGATTCAGATCCAGGTCACAGTCCTGGGTTTCAGTTCCAGGGCAAGAAAGAGCACTAGCATACCAGAGTTTTCCCCTCAGTGGGCTAGTGACCCTCCTCACAGTTCCAAGGGAGAAAAGAGACCTTGTGGTCACTCACAGAACAGTGCCTAGTCCAGAAAAGTGATAAATGCACTTCTTCTTAAATCAAACTACCTTAGATGAACTGAAAACTTATAGGTCACTAGAAGCATCTCAGAAAACAAAAGCAAAAAAATCTCTGAAGCTTGTCAGAGAATGCCCTCCATCCTGATAGCAGAGCCCTAGTATAACAAAGAATTAATGGTAAAATAATAGGCTATGGAAATGAACAAACAACAGAAAAATATTCTGACCATGGAAAGTTATTGAAGTGACAAGGAAAATCAAAACACACATTCAGAGGAAGATAACAAAATCAAAGATCCTACACCCAAAGTCTCCAAGAAAAAATATGAATTGCTCTCAGGCTATGGAAGATATCAAAAATAATTTTGAAACTCAAATAAGAGAAACAGAGAAAAAAATTGGGAAGAGAAATGAGAGTGATGCAAGAAAATAATGAATAATGAATCAACAGCTTGGTAAAAGAGACAAAAAGTGCTGAAGAAAATGGCACCTTAAAAAACAGACTAGACCAAATGGTAAAAGTGGTTCAAAAAGCCAATGAGAAGAAGAATTAAAAAAAAAAAAGAAGCAGAAGAGGTCAAGTGGAAAGAAAGGCACAAAAATTCACTGAAGGAAAAAAAACTCCTTAAAAACTAAAATTAGTCAAATGGAAAAGGAGGTGCAAAAGCTCACTGAAAATGATAATTCCTTAAAAATGATAATCTAGCAAATTGAAGATAATGACTTCATGAGAAACCAAGAAATGCTAAGACAAAAGCAAACGAATTTAAAAAAGAGAAGACCGCATAAAACATCTCACTGGTCCTAGAGTCAGGAGGACCTGAGTTCAAATCCAACCTCAGACACTTGACCCTTACTAGCTGTGTGACCTTGGGCAAGTCACTTAACCCTGATTACCTTGCCTCCCCCTTCCAAAAAAAAAGCCTGCTCAGATCCTCCTTCAGGTCTCCAGTGCAGCCCTTAAAACCAATAGGCTAGAACAGGGAGGTGAGTGCCTGGTACACACTTCTGGGCAGACTGAAGGAGATAACAGGGCTAGAGGCTGGGCACAGGATGTGGCAGAAAGAACAGCTGTCCCACAGACAAATATGCAAGTTGCCCAACCCCCAGCTCACACTTACTCATCAGGAAGTTGAGAAATTAAGGCCTTTTTTCTATTTACCCCATCCTACAACTTCTACAAATCCCAGAGCACCCAGCCCCTACCTCTAACCAAAACCTCCCTTATTTCTATCCCAACCAGGGGTTATTTCTGTACAAACCTCATTCTGAACAACGCATTCAGAGAGATACATTTACTGGAGAAGGTCCAGGTGAGAGTCACAGGCATGGCCTGACTAGGGCAAGGGATCAGGGCATGGGAGTATGGGGGTTGGTGCTAATCCTCATGGTAGACCGATCTGTGGAAGGAACCAGGGCTTTGACTAGACTAAGGTCACTGGAGATGGGTGGGACATGAGGCCTAGCTTCAAGGGTGAGAAGAGATATCAGGGGAAGCCCTAGGTACCAGGTTTGTTCTGGAAGACCCCGGGTGATAGAACCAGAAGCAAGGTGGGAGAAGTGTGAGGGAGGCAGAATCAGCTGAAGGTAAGGCATAATCTCCTACCAGTCAGAGTTGTTCAACCATGGACCAGGCTGCCTTGTGTGGTAGTGAGCTCCCTGTACTTGACGTCTTCATATGAATGGTAGAAGACCACCCTACATTCTGACTGTCAGGGAGGACCAGAGCTCTGTCTCCTCTCTCACTGAGCACTGGCTTCTGGTTCACAAACAATGACCCTTCTATGTGCCCCACCTGGGAGGACAGAATCAATTCACCAGCAGTGAGTCCAGGTATGGAACTGATCTGACCTGAGTGGGGTGAGTATCTCACACGTTCCTCACCCTGTACAACCAGCCCAGCCCCAGGAACCCACTGACCGTTGCCTCTCCCTACCCCAACTCATCCTCCACACAGCCGGCAAAGTGATTTTCCAAAAGAACTTCTCTCATAAACAACAATGGCTCACTGTTACTTCTAGGATAAAATACAAACCTCTGGTTGTGACTTTTAATACCCTTCACAGTCTGGTCTCAAAGTACCTTTCTTACCTTGTGACGCATAGATCCCCTTCAGTGCCTTGAGGTCCAGCCAAAGAAGCCCCTTTCTTCACATTGGTCTCCACGCCTTTACAAAGATCATCTCCCATGGCTGTCAGGTGCTCAATGGCTCCTTCTCACACAACACTTGGGATGGAAAGTCTTCCCTAATCTCCCAATGGCTAATGCCTTCCCCCTCATGCTAATTTGTATCTAACCATGTGTGTCTGTTTATTTTGGGTTGATTCTTTTTAAAACTTATTCTGCACACACATTCATGTGTGCATTTTTGTCTCACCTGAGAAAACAGAGAACCTCTCTGTCTTTGAATCTCCTGCAGTTAACTCAGAATCTAGTCAACATTAAGTGATTAAGAAATGTTTGACCATCTGCCCCGCCATCATGCATGGAGGCTCATCACCCTTCACCACTTCTTTCACAGGACTCATAAGCACAGTGACCTTGCTCTTTGCAACAGAAGAGGGCAGACGATCCCCAGGCCAACATGGCCGCTCAGGATTCTGAGCCACGGGCTGCCTTCCTGGTCCTCAGACTCTCTTCTGTCATGCCCATCCATTTCATCTTCCCTTCTGCAGTGACCCATTCCACTTTCCCCTACCCTTGCTTTGTGCCCTGTGGAAACCTGTTCTGCTGCTGACAAATTGTCCTTTGCATTAGAACTCTGACTTCTGCCCTGAAATCTTTGCATAAGTATTTTGTCTTGGCATATACTAACCTGTATTTCCCCATCCCCATGGACTGTAAGCTCTGTGAGGCCTGAGACTGTTTCTCTTGTCTTTACATTCTCAGCACAGGGCACAAGGCAGGTCACATAATAGGAGCTTAGTAAATGGCCATTGAATTTGAATTGGGACTTGTCTCATCAGGAGGCTGCCTGCCTCATGAGACTCCTTATCAGGAAAGCATGAGTGAGGATCTACGGGGATTCAGAGAATCCCCCAGGTCAAGATCAGCTCCCTGGATGGGTGCGAGGCTTGAGTAAGCGCTAAGCAGAGGAGCAAAGCCGCCGGTTGGCCATCCCAGGCTGAGCAGTGCTGCCGTAGGGGTGGCCTAAAGAAGACGCAGTGCTCAGAGGCTGGGGGCCTCATGTCTGCACTGAACTCCTGTGATACATGGTGTCAGCTTCATGGAATCAGGAAGACATAAATTCAAATCCTGCCTCAGTTTCCTTATCGATAAAGGGGGAATAATATTAACAGCTACCGCTCAAGGTTGCTGTGCTCAGTAAAGATGAAAGTAGTAAATAATGTTAGAGTTACATTCTTTGTTATCATCAGTCATGAAAAAGAGGGCAAGGCATGACTTACCCAGCAAGCACAACAGCAAGGGAGCAAGGACATGATGAGTGTGTGGGGCTAAGCTTGGAGCTTAGGCACCATGGGCACCTTCAGCCTTGGTGACCAGCTCTGGTCCTTTCAAGGTGAGTCTCTCATGGCCGCCCCCTGGCTACTGTTTGGGAAGTCCTGGTGTTTTGGCCTGGTCCCTGTCAGTGGTCTTCAATACTAGATAGCCATTGGAGTCCCTAAGCCTTGCCAGGCTCCATTTACCTTTAGACACTCTGATCCCCTCAGAGCTGAGCCTTGGAGGCCCATAGTCCCTCACTCATCAGTATAAGAGCTGAAGTTAGGGGGTGTAAGGCAGCAGGGCTGCTCACCACATCCTAGACCAGCCTCTACTTTGCCTACCTTTCCCGCTATGCACAGTTAAGGCTTGGCAGTCCAGGGTAGAGGTGAAGACCCAGCATGGGCCCCACGATCACTTTCCTGATCTTCATCAGTGAGTGTCCAGGCTCAGACCTGGGGAGGGAGGGACATTGTGACAAGGTCCATGGCTGAAGTACAGGAAGGAAGCCTAAGGAGGAGACAGAATCATCTTGGAAAGAGCAGGAGCCCAGTGTCTGCTCAAAGGGCTCTTCCTTCATGTTCTGACCAAAACAGAATTAGAGGTTCAGGGTCTTTGGGGAGAGCGTGGGCTGAAAGGGAGACATCTATAATCCGAGCTTCTCTTACAGGTCTATGTGTGGACTGGGTGCTGAGGGTACAGATGGGTAAGGTGTCCCCAACACTATTGCCCTCCTCCTTTCCTTTGTCCTAATTCAGTCCAGATAGCCATCCCCACCACAACCAGTGAGAGAAAATAGGACATTGGGATGAATGGATGGGGTGACTCAGGGAGAGCTTAAAAAACAAAACACTGGGATCAGAGGCATTCCTGGAACTCTAGACTCTGTTTCCTTCTCAGACCCCCCTTTCCAGACCCACTCTCTGGGCTGTCCCGAGTCCTGTGATCCCCAGGGGAGCAGATGTGACTCTCTGGTGCCAGGGCCACCTGGGGAGTGACCAATTCCAGCTCTGGAGGGATGGAGAGCTCAGAGAGGAGAGAAATGGCTCCTGGCAGCAGGCAGAGTTCATGCTCAGGAGTGTGGATGCCTCGAAAGATGGGAGAAGCTACAGCTGCCGCTCTGGCCAGGGGCCCTTTTGTGGTCAGAGCTCAGTGAGCCCCTGGCCCTGGTGGTGACAGGTGAGGGGGTGCTGGTCTACAGCTATCCCTGGTGGGGAGGGGGCCAGTCCTGAGAGATGAGCTCCGAGCCCTCTCTGGGAAGTCACCTCCAAGTGAGACAAACCCTCAGGCTGGACTCGCTGTCTCCCCTTAGCAGTAGCACCTCCCCTGGCTCCCCGGGTCACATTTTGGCAGCAAAGATAGGGTTGTGAAATCTTTTACTAAATAACCCTGTGAGGAGGTGAGCACATGGACCACAATTTCCCTTTTTGAGATGAGGAAACTGAGACCTGGAGAGGAGGTAAGGCGACTAAAAGTCACCTGGTCCTTTGATGTCATGGCCAGTATTCTAACCCATGGGACCCCCCGATTTAGGGGTCTGTCCGTCTCTGATGACCCAGCTGTGACGGCTTTGCTGCTACTCTCTCCGCAGACACACAGGATTCGGGAGAAGGGGCTTGCCCTTCTGAGGCTCCCTTTTGCTGAACAAACTTTACTCAGATTGTTTTTCCTGTCTTTAAAGAGCCAGATGGCAACACATCCGGTTGTCTTTGCCATTGCCATATGATTCAATCACCTCTCTTCATATCCCACCATCCTGCCTTTGCTCACACAGTTCCTCCTGCCTGGGATGCCCTTCCCACCTTCATCCATCACTTTCCTAGACATCCTTAAAGCCCAGCTCAGATCCTGACTGCTCCAGGATGCTGTCCCTGATTGCATCAGTGGCTCTGTCCTAGGCCTTGGCCCTCCCAGCATGATGCCTATGCCTCTCTCGTGTGCCCCCTCTATCACTAGGGCCCTCACACCACCCCAGGCTGCTGGCCCCACTTAGCAGGCAGCCTGCTGAAGGGGGAAGGAGCCTGAGATCGGGAGCTTGTGGTGGGGGTTCAAATACCTGTCCCCGCCTCCCCCCACCCAAGTCCTAGCTGGGTGACTGTGGCCAAGTCCCTGACCTTCTGTGGACCTTGGTTCTTTCTTCCATGACATGAAGCTCATGGGCTGGATTGTCTAATGAGGTCATTTGAGCTCAAGCCCCTCTGATCCCTGGAACTGTGAGCTCCCTGAGGGCAGCAGGGGTGGAGTCTTCCCTAATCCTTTGGGGTTTCCCCATCCCTGAGCAGGAAATGCCTGATGTGCAAGTAAGGACTGAGGGTGGCAGAACTAGACTAAAGTCAGTTCCTCACATACATTCCAGAGGGAGCTCCCATGCTCTTCTGCCAGCCCCTGGCCACCCCTGGGCACACGCTCCTCTATCAGCCCAGATCTCACTTCACTGAGGGGTGGGGGGGCAGGACAGAGATCTGGCACCACATAGCAGTGTAGTGCTGTGGGTAGGGCCCTGGACCGAATCAGGTGTCAGTCTAACCTCCCCACCCATGGGGTTATTGAGAGGATAGAGCTTTGATAGCCTCAAAACTTAAGAGAAAGGTCTGAATTCACCAGTGATGGAGCATTAGGATCCTGCCTTGTCCTGTAGGCCCAGGTTGTGGGGACAGAGATGGGCCCAGTGGCCAAGGCGAAAAGAGGGGCAGATAGAGGAGGGTGGCCTCCTCTTCCCACACCCCTTCTCCTCCACTTGCTCTGTACTTTGACAGTCTTCTTGGACTCAGAGCATTTTTTGAAGGTGACCCAGGGCCCAGTTATGCATCCATGAACAGGTTTACAGGCCTGGGCAAAGGCGAGTGGCTAGGGCCCCTCAGCCCATACTCGCCTTTCTCAGCTCTGTTTCAGGGAATGATTTCAGGGGATTGGGGCTGGAGATTGGGTCCCTAACTTTCTTCCTTCCTCCTTTCACAGGAGCCTTCCCCAAACCCTCCATTTCATCCTCATAGTACTACTACAGCTCAACATATCCAGGGAGTGACCATATTGTGTGACGTGTCACCACTGGCACCCCATCAGGACTACAGCTTTGCCTTGCTGGATGCAAAGAGCCTGGAGCCCTTGTAGAGACAAAGCCCTGCAGGGACCCTGGCTGTGTTCTCACTTCCATCTGTGAGGCCCGAGGATACTGGGAGCTACAGTTGTATTTACTACAGGAAGACAGAACCCTATAATGGGTCACATGTCAGTAGGACCCTGGAGCTGACTGTGTCGGGTGATTAGAGACAGGAACCCCCCCCCCAGAACTGCCAATTACCCCCCACACATAGGGACCCACAGAGTTATGGGGACATCACAAAACCCAGGGAATTCTGAAGGAATGGTTTGGGAAAGGCTGGAGGAGACCCTGGGACCCTCTCCTGGTCAACATGGACTCAGCTTTGGGCCCCAAAATAGCAGGGCAGACCCCAGACAGGGAATGACAGTAGACACAAGATTGCTGTTTCCCCTCTTATTAAGGGATTAGAGGAGGATCCCTAGAAATGACATCTTACTTGATCTCTGGTGCCCCTTTTCCCTCAGGACGACTCCCCAGGGCCACTCTGTGGGCCCAGCCTGGCCTTGTGGTGGCCCTGGGGGCCAACATCACTCTCTGGTGCTCAAGGCCCAAAGTGTCTTCTCTTGGAGAGGTGACTTTCACTCTGAGGAAGGCTGGGACCTGGGGTCCCTTACAACAGCAGACCTTAGCAGATCTCTGGACTAGCTTCCTCCTCCCATCTGTGAGATCTGAGGACACTGGGATCTACAGCTGTATTTACAGGGAAGAGACAGCATCTGCTAGAGGATCAGAGCCCAGTGAGGCCCTGGAGCTGGTAGTGCCAGGTGAGGAGGGTGTGGACCCCAGGATAACTCTGAGGATGATCCCTCTGCTCTCTGCCCAGCCAGGGGCCTCACAGAGGCAAGGCCTGGTGTCTACACAGCCAGCTCTGCCCTGGGGCCTGACAGGACTCTGGGGTCTTGGGAGATATGAAGCATTTCTCTTGTGACCTAGAATCTGGGGAAGAAAGGTGATAGTGCGGACTGAGCAGGGGTTTAGGAGAAAAGTCAGAGAGACCCAGAGCTAAAAGGGGCCTTGGGGGTTCTTGAACCAAAATCCTCCCATTTTTCTTTTGTATGGCTTTTTTCAAACTCCCTGTGATCCCATTTGTGATTTTCTTGGCAGTCACTAGAGGAATGGCTTGTCATTTCCTTCTCTAGCTCATTTGACAGAAGCCAAACCCTCCCATTACCAATGAGCAAAGTGAAGCCCAGAGAGAGAAGGATTTGTCCAGGGTCACACAACAAATGAGTGACAGCCTGGAGATGAGCCAGAGCTTCTCTCTCCTGGACAATGGTCTGAGGTCAGGTTTTAGGCTGAGCCCTGGGCCTGTCTGGGACAGTCCAGATGAACAGTGAAGGGTGTGATCTTCCTTCCCATGAGTCATCAGATGCTGGAGACTATAGGTTGGATGAGTTCCCTCAAATGTGAAAGTCTCCTTAGATTCCAGGGTTTCTATTGCAGGAAAGGGCTGAGAGATCTTCTAGTCTCCCCCTCCTCCATTACAGAGGAGATAACTGAGGTTTAGACAGTTCCAGTGACTGGTCCAAGGTCACACAGGGACTGAGAGGCAGAGCAGGGACTTCACCCAGGTGTCCTGACTCCCAGCCTCCTGTTCTTCTTCTCCCAGAATCTCTCCCTAAGCCTTCCCTCTCAGCCCTCCCAGGCCTTGTGGTGGAGCCCAGGATGCATGTGACTCTTCCAGTGCTGGCAGCCCCCTCAAACATCCTTCTGGAGGGTGACATTCACTCTGCTGAAGGTGGGGACCCCTCAGCACTTGCAGAGCCCGAGCTCAGCTGGGACCTCGGCTGACTTTCCCGTCCCCTGGGTGAGGGCCCAGGGTGCTGGCAACTACAGCTGCATCTACCATGAGAGGATGGCACCATACCGGGTGTCTGAGCCCAGTGAGGTCCTGGAGATCTGGGTGACAGGTAAGGGTGTGTCTAGTTCCAAAGGGCTTAAAGTAGACACTGGGAGTCAGTACTGAGAGACTGGGAAAGGCCTAGGAAAGGCCTGTTGTTTGGGGCTCTTTTGAGCATAGTGAGGCAGGGCTTGTGGGGTCCACCCCAATGCACTTGGAGGGCATAGGTAGAAGGATGGATTAGCTTAGGCACCAATCCAAACTCAAGGGAGAAGAACTGATGGAGGAACACCCTCCTTGTTTCTCAGTAACCCCAGAAAATATCTGAAATGTAGCATGCAAGGGAAAAAAACTTTGCAAAAAGCATGAACTAAGAGCCAATGAAAGTAGCTGCTGAGGGTCAAGGCTTCTTCAGGGCCTTTCTGTCTCCTGCCTCCTCCACCCCATTGTGGAAAGACCCTTAAGGGTTTCTGGTCTATGTTTGCATTTCCAGATGTACTCCCCAAGCCTTCCCCCTCAGTCTGGCCTGGCCCAGAGGCAACCTTGGAGGCTGATGTGGCCCTCCTGTGTCAGGGGCCTTCATGGAGTACCAGGTTTATTCTGTACAAGGAGGGGAGCATGAATAGTACTCAAGATGAGGCCCAGTTCCTTTTGACACATGTGACCCCCAAAGACTCTGGCAATTACAGCTGCAGCTACCAGCCTAGCATCAACAGCAGTCGCTGGACACAACTCAGTGACCCTGTGGAGATTATAGTGAGAGGTGAGAGGAAGAAACCCACAAGACCCACTGGGGGGTACCAACAACCATTCTGTCCCTCAGCCCTACAAGGAGATGAAAGCAAGGCCTTGGCTTTGGGCTAGAGGCACAGGATGAGACAATGCAGGCTTTCACACTGCCCTTAATTCCAGACCCATAAGAATCAAGGGTGTGAGCTAGGCCATAACTTTCCCCCTTTCTCACCTATGACACACATATTTCCAACCCAGGGCTTCTCATTCTGATTCTGAGGGAAGAGCCTTCTCTGAAAAGGATTTGTGCCAAACTGTAGGATGCTGGTGGTGGTGGGTGGTAGGAGGAGAGAAATCAGGGACAATTATAGGTAAATGGTGAGCATCCCCTGAGGAGAGTGATTGATGAGGAGTCTTCCCTCTCCCTCACTTCTGCTTCAGTGCCCAGTAACACCCTTCTCATAACCCTCAGCTGTGTCTCCTTCCTCCTCATCTGCCTTCTTGGGCTGACAGTCTTCTGCCATCGATCCATTCCAATAGGTGAGCATGGAGGAGAAAGGGTGAAGCCTCTTGGACTCCATTGGGGCACTTCCCTGATATTATTTCCTTCCCCTTGCTTCCCTTAGCAGCGGCCTTGCATGGAGACTGCCTTAGGAGGTAAGAAGCCTCAGCTCCTACTACAGTAGTCCCCTGTTTCTTCCTTCTGATGTATCCCTGGCCCCTCTGTGCTGGATGGAGCACCTGGTGGGGAGAAGTTGCTCAAGGAAGCTCCCAGAGTGACCCATGCGCTCTCATCCTATTTCCTCCCCCTCTCCCTACAGATTCTTCTGCTGCCCTTGTCTTCCTCAGGGTGTCTGCCTGCCCCATCACCCAGAGGACCAAAAAGATGAGGCACTGTGTAAGTTATGTGATTGGGAAGGGGCCAGGGAAGAGCACCATGCTCTGAGCTATTGGAGCTATTTAAGCAGGGAGGAGGTACTGGTCTTGGGAGCTGGGGAATGATGGAACCTTTTCTCTACCTCAGATACAGAAGTGGCCAAGGAGAGACCAAGGAAACCATCGGTGAGTTAGTCCTGTCCTGTCCTTCACCTGCAGGAGGACCCTGTCTTGTTCTTGACCCCCACCTTTAACCACAAGCTCTGGTCACAGGGTTGGGCCCCTTCTTAGTCACTTACCTATTAATTCTTCTCCTCCTCCAAGGCAGGGATTGTCAACTGAGGATCCCTGAACTTGTTTGGGGTTATTTTTTAAATATTTCAGTAACTATACTTCAATATTTTTTCCTTTCCTTGATAATCCTGTAGAGTTCGTTTCATCTAATTAAAGGCATGAAATTGAGAAGGCAGACAGAGGTTTCACCAGACAGACTCTCAAAGCTTTCATGATATGTAAAAAGAGTAGGAACTCCTGTTCCAATATCACCCACTGTTCCCTCACACTTGTATTTCTCCTTGAGGTTCCCATGGCTAAAAATCCTGACGGAGTGACCTATGTCCATCTGAAGATAAGAACCTTGAATAAGAGTCAAACAGACCCAAAGGAGAAATCCACAGAGCCTACTGTCTATGCCACTGTTTGCTTAGACTGAGAGTTTGGGTGCTTTTCAAAAGGAAATTCTCTCCCTTCCTCTTTTCTCTCCCTCCCTCATCCCATCTGTCCACTAGTACATCTTCCTCAAATTCCCACCATTGAAGAGCCACGATGCCAATTGGGGATATCCATTTTGGTCTAGAGTTGTACAGACCAAGTACAATGGTCTATGATGTCGAGAAACATACAAGATATATACAGAATAGAAGAGGAGGTGACAATTTCAGGGAGGAAGTCACTAGTAGTCGTGGGGACCAGGAAAAGGCTCCTTCACTCACTGGCATTGCAGCTGAGTTTTAAAGAAAACCAGGCAAACTAAGAGGCAGACTGGAGGAGAGATAACATTCCAGGAATGGGGGATGGCTACAACAGAGGCATGGAGCTAGGAGACCATTGCATGTAAGAGAAAAAATGAATCAGCCAGTGTGGCTGACTCAGGGAGCGAGAGGAAGGAAATAAAATGTGAGAAGGTCTGAAAAGTAGGCAGTCACTCAGGCTCAAACCCTCAAATTAAAAGAGAGAGTGAGAGAGACAGAGACAGAGAGAGACAGAGAGGGAGACAGAGACAGAGAAAGACAGAGAGACAGAGAGAGAGAGACAGAGAGAGAGAGAGAGAGAGAGAGAGAGAGACAGAGACAGAGACAGAGACAGAGAAAGACAGAGAAAGAGAGAGACAGAGAGACAGAGAGAGAGACAGAGACAGAGACAGAGAGAGAGAGAGACAGAGAGAGAGAGGCAGAGAGAAAGACAGAGAGAGAGACAGAGAGACAGAGAGACAGAGAGACAGAGAGACAGAGACAGAGACAGAGAGAGACAGAGACAGAGAGAGGAACCTTGTAACAAATAATGAGAGCTAAGTAAAATGCATCCACATGGTGGTCATGTCCAAAAATGTATGTTTTCGTACTTTGTGTCCACTCCCTCTCAGGCGAGACTTGTGGACCATGTTTCGTCAGAGGTCCTCTGAAGCATAGTTGGCTATTGCATTGCTCAGAGTTCCTAAATCCTGTGATTTTTTTTTCCTTTACAATGTTTTCTTTGCATAAATTATTCTTCTGGTTACACCCCCTTCTGCATCAGTTCATATTACCCCGTATTCTTTGAAATCATCTTATTTGCAGTTTTATATGCTGCAGTACTGTTCCTTCATTTTCATGTCCTGCTGGTGTAGCCATTCCCCAATTGTCTATAGGGCCATCTAGGACACCCCCTTAGGTTCTTTGTCTTTTATTTTCCTCTTTTAGTCCTTTCCTCAGGAGTAGGAAGACAGGTTCACTAATGAACATATTCCCTCCTCTCTATTACCCTCCCCCTTACCCATTCCACCCCAATGCCTGCTTATTTCTCTATTGAGTTTGATTTCTACACCAAATTGTTTATGTCCATGTATTTAACCCTTATTTGTACACTTTAGATAAGAATGAAGTTCATTTGATGCTCACTCCCCTACTTCTTTCTATGTGGTTACATAGTCTTTCCTCATGCACCCCAAATATGAAGAATAATTATCCCGTCCTTCCTCATGTCTACATTAAAACATTCCTTCTACCCTCACTTCTCGTATGCCTTTTAAAACCGTTGAAACAACTTGTATCCAAATACCACAATTTCTTATTTAACTCTGAGCATCTTTTGAATTCATTAAGCTGCTGAAGGGGCACTTCTTTCTTTGCTTCCATTTTTAATGTTAGAGATGATAGAGCAGGAGCTAGAAACTTTGACTCATCTCCTCCAAAACCTTTTCCACAATGATCAAGGAAATGTGTCAAATCAAGTCTGAGAAGGAAAACTGAGAAAAACCACAATAGGTTATTTTTTCCAATATGGGAATCATGAAATATTAGCATTTCATTACCATAAAGTCCCTTCCAATTATTCAAGTAAATTTCTAGATTTCTCTTTACTCTTGGGTTGATACTCAAATGTTGTTATTGTTTTTATCAGTTTTTTCCCATTCCATCAAAGTCTCCCCCCACCCCACCCCACTTTCCTTTGTACGAATATAGTCAGTCTTACAAAGCAATTCTGAGTTTTAAGGTTAGACATTTTTTTTTTAATTTCATTGGAAAATCTACTCCTATTTCGAGTTGAAGCTAGATGTTTTGTGATCCAGAATGTGATTCTTTGGTATTTCAAGATCTTCTTTTTTCTTTTTTCTTTTTTATTTATTTTCTTTTTAATTTATAGAATAAAACAAGCATTTCTGTAGCACACATGACAATTCCATGTGGAATAAAGGTTTTCATTAGCTAGTGGGGACAATTTTCCATATTAATGAAATTAATGAATGAGATTTTCTGTGTGTCCAGACTTTAGGGACACCCTGTATATAAAAACATGATTGCACATGAAATTGCAAATTTATTATATACAACTTGCTATTCCTTTTAAATATATAATAAAGTTATGTATTTTTTTCTTTTTTTCTTCCCCCTAGAGATGGCTACTAGGATACATAAATATGTGTATATGTATATACACATATAAAAAAATCTATACATACATATTTTATCAGTCCTATCTCTGGATACAAATAGTGCCTTTCTTCATATGTTATATGTAACAAATTTGGGAATTTATGACTCAAAATTATTTATTCTCTAAAAGGTATTTTTAAAACAATATTGCTGTTACTGTTTTGCTCATATCACTCTTCATTATTTCATTCAAGTCTATGCATGTTTTTCTAAGATCATAGAACTCATCATTTCTCATAGCACAATAGTATTCCACCACAGAGCCCACGAATGTTCAGCCATTCCCATATACACATTCCATATACACGTGTGTATGCATGTATGCAAACATGTGTACTGTGTGTATACATATGTGTGTACATGTGTGTATATGCACACGTGTTATTTCATATTGGACAGTGTTGTTTTTGGTTTGCTCATCTTTCTCATTTGAGTTCCCTAGCTAAGGCTTTGGGTTAGGTAAGGTTCTGTACCTTCCTGTACTTGTAGGGTGGGATAATCAGACCTACTTGGTCTTACCCTGGGTACCTTGCATTTCTTTACTATTTTACTTCCTAGGGTTAAGTTTCTTTGAATATTTGAGGTTCAGAGGATTGTATATGAAGGAACCATTATGATATCTGAGTATACTGCAACCAGCACAGTTCGGTGGGCTAGCAACCAGTGAGTAAAGAGATGGGGGTGTTTGGGATGAAAAATACCCTTCATCCTTAATATAGTGAAAAAAAAATAAACATAGAGATCTCTTAGGATAAGAACAAGAGTTTATTCTCTTCCCCGAGAGAAGAGGGTAGTTTTCCCCATGACTCATCATGGAGAAGAGGCAAGTTACAAAAGATAGTGCAGGAATGAATAACTTAACTTAGTCAAGACCCCTTCCCGACTGTTTCTTCTCTCATTGATGGAGAAGCATAATTTACCAAATTCTTCCCCAACTGGGGCAGCAAGGAAAGAGGTGGGGAGGGTCCCACCAAGGTGGGAAAACAGACAAAGGAAGATAAAAGTGATTGACAGCAGCAATGGAGGAGCAGGGAGGAAGGGCAAGTTAACAACCCCAAATTGAGAAGTTTTCACTCATCCCATACAGGAGTGTGATCAATAGTCTGTTTATTCCAGAGCCATTTCTTACAGAGCCGAAGATACAAAGAACCTACAAGGTTTATATGCCCCTAGCAGAAGATCTTACTTAACCAGAAAAAAATGTAGACAAAATACAAGGACCTCCTTTGGTCTTGATTACTCTTTACCCTAGCTGAAGGTTAGTTATTCATTAAGACTTTATCCTAGGACCATGTCAGGAGGCACAAACAAGACTTGCTGATTAACTACCCTGAATCTTCCTTAGTTATTCATAGGACCATGTCCAGAGACATCAACAAACAAGACTATACATCCTCCTGATTACCTGCCTTGTGACCTTATAGAAGTTTGTAAAGGAAAGGGGAACATTCCTTAGTGGGGCCAGGGGACCCCTGAAAATCCTCTACATCTGAGTACGGAGTTCTAGGGGCATCAGATCACTTAGAAATCTAGGCTACTCTTAGTGCTACCTATATTCTCCTACAGTCTGCTTTTTCCCAAAGTTCCAAGGTCTTCACTCTGAGGCATTTGGCACCCTTGGGCTTTCTGGGGTGATGTTTTCCATTCTTGCAACCTCTGGACACTGATACTTTCAGTCTAACATACCTCTGACTTGAGTCTGGTTGTGTTATTAGTCACTCAGTCATAAACACTGTTTAAGGATCTATGTACCAAGCATTGTGATAAGCATCAAGGGTACAAATATGAAAGAGACGGACAATTCATTCAAAGAGTGTACAATGCAATGATGGAAGAAAACAAAAGGAAACTGAAAGCATGGAACAAGGAAAGCCAGCTAGCTGAAGAGGAAGGTACAGAGTGCAGGAACATATTGAATTCTGTCCAAGGAGTACAGACTAGTGGGAAATGAAAGAATGTCAAGTCTGGAAGCCCTCTTTAAACAGAGATTTGGGGATGGGTTTGTTGTTCTGCCTCCCAGTCATCCAATCAGAGGTGCAAAGCTCAGAATGCTGATGTGTGAGTAGCACCAGCACTGAAGCAATCTCACAGGCTGGTCAGTTTCCCTATGAGGAATTTTCCTTAGCATCTGATCCAAGTAAAGAAAACTAGAGCTAGGAGGATTCTTACTTGTTTTCCTGCATTAGTGTTGGTTTTATTGCCATCCACTTTTCCAATTGCTGTAGAATTCTGGTCGACTATTTTGGTTCAGATGATGGGTAATGTTTTGGATTCTATCAAATACAAAGTGAATCATTCAGCCTTTACTAAGGTACAGATACTTTATTGACTACCTAGTAAATAATTGAAAGTTGGTTCTGTAGCTTAAACTGTGTAACTTCAATATGTTCTGTTAGTAATAGTTTGGTATTACTGAAAATTCATTCAGGCGTATCAGTATGTCAAAAAGAGGTCAGGATTATCTCATAGGTAAACTATTCCTTGCTCTCCCAGATTGCTTACAGTATCAGCCTTTATATCAAGATTGTGAACCCATTTAGACTTTATCTTGATATACAGTGTAAGACTGGTCTATGCCCAGTTTCTACCATACTATTTTCTAGTTTTCTCAACAATTTTTGTCAAATAATGAGTTCTTATCCCAGAAGCTGGAGTCTTTGGGTTTATCAAATAGTAGATTACTATAGTCATTGACTACTGTGTCTTGTGTACCTAATCTCTTCTACTGATATACCACTCAATTCCTCTACCAGTACCAAGTAGTTCTGATGATTGCTGCTTTATAATACCATTTAAAATCTGGTAGGCCTAGGTCACCTTCTCTAGCATTTCTTTGCACTGATTCTCTTGATATTCTGAAACTTTTGTTCTTCCAGATGAATTTTATTACTATTTTTTCTAGTTGTATAAAATAATTTTTGGTAGTTTGATTGGTATGGCACTAAACAGGTAAATTAATATAGGTAAAATTGTCATTTTATCATATTAGCTTGACCTAACCACAAGCAACTGATGTTTTTTTTCCCCAATTATTTAGATCTGACTTTATTTGTGTGAAAAATGTTTTATAGTCGTGTTCATATAGTTCCTGGGTTTGTTTTGGTAGGTAGACTCCCAAATATTTTATAGTGAGTGGCTAGAGTATCTTTAAATTGAATTTCTCTTTTGATTTCTTGCTGTTGGGCTTTGTGAGAAATATATAGGAATACTTCTAGGACTGTATCCCAATGATACACAAGTGAGAAAAAGACCTCTCATATTTAAAGCAGCTTTTGTTGTGTTGGCAAAGAATTAGAAACCAAGGGGATGCCCATCAATTGAGGAATGTCTAAACAAGTTGTGCTATATGCATATAATGGAGTACTATTGTGCTATAAGAAATGAGGAGCAGACTAACTTCATAATAACCTGGAGAAAGGTCTATAAAATGATGCTGAGGGGTGTCTAGCTGGTGCAGAGAATAGAGCACCAGCCCTGGAGTCAGGAGAATCTGAGTTCAAATCCGGGCTCAGACACAACATAAAAACCAGCCTTGTGTCCTTGGGCAAGTCATTTAATCCCAATTGCCATATCTTCCACCTCCAAAAAGAAAAAAAAAACTTTAAAATGATGCTGAGTGAGGGGAGCAAAATCAGGAAAACATTGTACACAATTACAGACTCATCATATCTGTGATTACTAACTCTGATAGACTGGGCTACTCTCAGCAATGCAAGGCTATAAAACAACTCCAAAAGACTCATAATGGAAAGGGTTATCCACATCCAGAGAAAGCATTACAGAGTCTGAATGCAGATTGAAGCAAACTACTTGCTCTTTCTCTTTTTTGCTTTGTTTTGTTTCTCCTTTCTCATTCATTACATTGGTCACAATCTGTCTTCATAATTTGACAAAGATTTAATGTAAAGGTATTTGTAGAACCTCTATTGGATTGTATGCCTCCATTGGTGGGGGGGAGAGGGAAGGGGAGAAAATTTGGTACTCACAAGCTTGTGGAACTGAATGTTGCAAACTAAAAGTAAATAATTAAATAAATTTATTAAAATTTAAAAAAAAGAAATATATAGGAATGCCAAGGATTTATGTGGCTTTATTTTATATCCTGCCACTTTGCTAAATTTATTATCTCAAGTAGTTTCTTACTTGAATCTTTAAGTATATCATCATCTCATCTGCAAAGAGTGATAGCTTAGTCTCTTCTTTGTCTAATTTGATTTCTTCAATTTCTTGTTCTTCTCTTATTGCTATTGCCAACATTTCTAGGACCAAATTGCATAAGAGGGGTGATAGTATATATCTTTGTTTCACCCCCGATCTTATTGAAAATGCTTCTAGCTTATGCCCATTACATATGATACTTGCTCATGGTTTTAGATAAATGCTATGTATTATTTTGAAGAAAACTCCATTTATTCCAATACTTTCTAGTGTTTTTTAATTGGACTGGGAGTTGTATTTTGTCAAAAGCCTTTTCTACATCTATTGAGATAATAATATGATTTCAATTAGTTTTATTGTTGGTAAGATCAATTATACTTATGGTTTTTCTAATATTGAACAATCCTTGCATTCCTGGAATAAACCCTACCTGATCAAAGAGCATTATTCTCTTGATACGTTGTTGCAGTGTTTTTGATAATATTTTATTTAAAATTTTTGCATCTATATTCATGAGAGAAATTGGTCTATAATTTTCTTTCTCCATTTTGTCTCTTCCTGATTTAGGTATTAGTACCATATTTGTGTCATAAGAAGGATTTGGTAGGACTCCTTCTTCTACTATTTTCACAAATAGTTTGTTTAGTATTGGAATCAATTGTTCTTTAAATGTTTGATAAAATTTGCTAGTAAATCCATCTGACCCTGCAGATTTTTTCCTAAGGAGTTCATTGATGGGATGTGCAATATCTTTTTCTGAGATGGGGTTATTTAAGTAATTTACTTCCTCTTTAGTTAATCTGGGCAATTTATATTTTTGTAGATATTCATTCATTCCACTAAGATTTGTTAAATTTTGGAGCATACAATTGGGCAAAATAATTCCTAATAATTGTTTCAATTTCCTCCTCATTAGAGGTAGATCCACCCTTTTCATTTTTAGTACTTGTAATTTGGTTTTCTTCTTTCTTTTATCATATTGACTAAAGTTCTATCAATTTTTTTATAAAACAAGCTCATAGTTTTATTTATTAATTCAGCAGTGTTTTATTTCAATTTTATTAATCTCTCATTTGGTTTTCAGTATTTCTAATTTCATATTTAATTAGAGATTTACATTTGTTTTTTTCTAGCTTTTTCCATTGCATGCCCTAATTTATTAACCTCCATTTTCTCTGTTTTATTCATGCATGCATTCAGAGATATAAACTTCCCCTAAGAACTGCTTTTGCTGCATCCCACAATTTCGATGTGTTGTTTCATTATTGTCATTCTCTTGAAAGAAGTTGCCGAATGTTTCTATAATTTCTTCTTTGACCCACTCATTCTTAAGGATTAAATTATTTAGTTCCCAATTAATTTTCAGTCTATCCTTCCATGACCCTTTATTACATATTATTTTTATTACATCAAGATCTGAGAAGGGTGCATTTAATATTTTTTGCTTTCTGCACTGAATCATGAGGTTTTTATACCACAGCACATGGTCAATTTGTGTGTATTTTCCATGTCCCACTGAGAAGAAAGTATATTCCTTTTTGTCCCCATTCAGTTTTCTCCAGACGTCTATCATATCTACCTTCTCTAAAATTCTATTCACCTCTTTAACTTCTTTCTTGTTTATTTTGAGGTTAAATTTATCAAGTTCAGGGAGGGGGATATCAAGGTCCCCCACTAGTAAAGTTTTGCTATTGATTTCATCCTCTAACTCCTTTAACTTCTCCTCTAGGAATCTGGCAGCTGTACCAAGTGATGCATACATGTTTAATAATAATACTGCTTCATTTTAGATGGTGCCTTTTAGCACCATCTCTTTTAATTAGATCTATTTTTGCTTTTGCTTTATCTGAGATAAGGATTGATAAACCTGTTTTTTTTTTTAACTTTAGCTGAAGCATAACATATTCTATTCTATCCTTTTACCTTTACCCCGTGTGTATCCCCCTGTTTCAAATGTGTTTCTTGTAGACAACATATTGTAGGAATATGATTTTTAATCCATTTTACAATCAGCCTCCATTTTATGGGAGAGTTCATCCCATTCACATTCAGAGTAATGATTACTATCTGTGTCTTTCTCTACATCCTATTTGGTCCCCTATTTTTGATTTTTTTCTCCCTTTTCTGTTCCCCTCCTTTTGACCACCACCTCCCTCAGTATTCCCTCCCTATCCACCCCCTCTGCCTACCTACCCTTCCTCCTTACTACTTCCACTTTCCCTTCTAACCAGGACTCCCCCCTTTTTACCTTCTCTTCCCTCCTACTGCCTATAGGGCAGGATAGATTTTTATATTTAACAAAGTATCTTATTCCCTCCTTGAACCCAATCTGATGAGAGTTATTCTCATGCACTGCTCCTCTCTCTCCCTTCTTTCCCTCTACTATAATGAGTTGTTCTGTCTCTTAACATTAGAATCCTATATTTAGCTGATTATGTTACTTCCTCCTTGAACTAAAACCAATGAGAGTAAAGTTTATATAATGTTCATTTCCCTCCCTTCTTTCACTCTACTATATTGTGTTTTTATAGCTCTTCATGTAGAATAATTTTCCCTTTTCATCCTCCTCCTTTCCTTTTCTCCCATTACAATCCCTTTGAACCAATTAATGAGGTTTTTTTAATCATCAGATTAGTTGATTTATACCCACACCCTCTATCTTTATATATCCTTTTAAAATGTCATGATAATTATACAGTTCTCAATATTAGTAGGTATCAACTTCCCATATAGGTATGTAAACAGTTTACTCTTATTGAATCACAGGTTATTTGAACGTGTGTGTATGTTTTCCTTGTTTACGTTTTTATGTCTCTCTTGACTGTTGTATTTGAAGATCAAATTTTCCACTGAGCTCTGGTTTTTCATCAGGAAGGTCAGGAAGTCCCTTATTTCATTGAATGACCATATCCTTGCCTGAAAGATTATGCTCAGTTTTCCTGTATAGTTGATCCTTGGTTGCAGCCCAAGTTCTTTTGCCTTACAAAATATCATATTCCAATCCCTCTGATCTTTTAATGTAGAAGCTGCCAGGTCCTGTGTGATCCTGACTATGGTTCCACATTGTTTGAATTGTTTAATTCTGGCTGCTTGCAGTATTTTCTCCTTGACCTGATAATTTTGGAATTTGGTTACAATATTTCTTTGAGTTTTCAATTTGGGATCTCTTTCAGGAAGTGCTTGGCGCATTCTTTCATTAATTATTTTACCTTCTGGTTCTAGGATCTCAGGGTAGTTATCTTTGATAATTTCTTGGAGGATGTTGTCCAGGCCTTTTTTTTTCATCTTGGCTTTCCAGTAGACCAATAATTCTTAGATTATCTCTCCTGTATTGTTTCTCCACATCAGTTGTTCTTCCACTGAGATATTTTACATTTTCTTCTAATTTTTCAATCTTTGTGTTTCGTTTGATTAATTCTTGATACCTCACAGAGTCTTTAACTTTGATTTGATTCTCATTTTTAGCAAATTATTTTCCTTGTTTAATTTTTGAATCTCCTTTTCCATATGTTTACATTTCATTTTTAGGGATTTATTTTCTCCAGTTAGATTTTGAACCTCTCTTCCCAATTCACAAATTTTACCTTTTAAGTATTAGTCTTTACTGAGATTTTTTTTTCCATTTTGGCAACTGTAATTTTAAAAAGAATTGGTCAATTTATCCTTTACCTGTCTAATTTGGCTTTTAAAACCCTTCTTGAGCTCTTCCAAGAATGTTTTTTAGGCTTGAGATCAATTCATATTCCCTTCTGTGGTCTCAGGTGTGAGTCAGTGTTGTCCTCTGAATTTGGTTGTTCTTACTCACTATAGTAAGATTGAATCATTTTTATTTTTATTTTCCCAGCTTCCTTCTTGCCCACTGTGATCACCTATTTCCTCACTTTTAAAGTGTATTTCTGCTTCAGGAGTATAGAGGGCTCTGACCCAGGCTTCTCAGGTTGAGAGCTAGGGGTCTTGTTGTTGATGTTGTGTGCTGTAGCTTCTGAGTGTCTAGACTGAGGCCAAGAGCAGGACTTTTAGTGTTTCCCTTGGGTTACCCTGAAGGTCACAGAGTAAATTGTGGGGAAGGGGTGGTCTGGACATTTCAGGTTTCAGCCCTTGTGGCCCAGGGCTAGAACTCAGGCATGCTCAGCAGCTGTTGTTCCACAACAGCTGCGTTGGTGTCTCCAGATTCCCCTGATAGTGCTAAGGTACACAGGGGCTTCTGTTGTTAGTGCTTGCTTGCTCCACCCCATGGCTTTCAGGATTTCCCGCTGGTCAGTTGAGATGCTGCTTGTTGGGATGCCTCCTCTCCTTCACTTCTGGCTCAGCACAGCCTCATTCCTACCCTTCCTCTAGGACTCCTAAGCCTGCTGCTGGTTCCACTATTTCAGGATTTTAAACTGGGACAATAATCTGTGGGTTTTCAGGGTCAGAGTGGGGGATTAGAGCAGCTAAGGTTTGCTCTGCCATGTTGGCTCCCAGAAGTTCGGGTAGGTGATTTTTAATTTGATAGCCCCAGGAGTAACTGCTACTGCCCCAGGCCCTGTGCTTTCTCTTACCCAGCTCCATGGTGAAAGATCTACAAATCACCCTTGTAGGGGGTGAATCAATTTACCAGGGCTCACTCTAGCTCCACTGTGGTCTGGTTTTGGATCTGCACTGGTTCATCCCTCACATGCTCTGTGCTCCCTCTGCCCAATCCTATGTGTGCACTTTCCTGGACTGGGAATCTGCCACACTTTGTCTCACAATGGATTCTGTCACTCTAAAATCTGTTCAGATTCACTTTTTAGAGGTTATTGATGGAATTCAGGGATGAGTTCAGGTAAGTTCCTGCTTTCACTCTGCCATTTTGGCTTCACCATCTAGTCTTGATCTCTGCTGCTTCTGCTAAATCCCTATAATTTTAATGTTGAGACATAAACATTTTTGCATGAAACTCTCCCTTGATGTCTCTCATTTTCTTAAAGAAATCTGTCTCTTCCATTCTATTGTTTTCTTCTATTTCTTTGTACTACTCATTTAAGAAAACCTTCTCATATCTCCTTGCTATTCTCTGGAATTCTACATTTAGTTGAGGATATATTTCTCTTTCTATTTTACCTTTCACCATCCTTCTTTTCTCAGCTATTTGTAAAGCATCATGAAACAGCCATGTTGACTCCTTGCTCTTCTTTTCCTTGTCATGTATTTTTTGTTGTTGTTGCTGCCTCCTGTACAATATTGTGAACCTCTGTTCATCATTCTTTAGACACTCTATCCACTAGATCTAATACCTTAAATTTTTTCCCCACCTTCATTTCTTATTCATAAGGGATATTATTTAGGTAATACCTATATGGTCTGATTATTTCCCTGCTTTCTTCAATTTAAGTCTGAATTTTGCAATAAGAACCTCATCATCTGATGCACAGGCAGGTCTAGATCTTGTTTCAATTGACTGTATAGATCTTCTCCACCTTTAACTGCAAAGTATTTAATCAGTATGATTTCTATACTGACCATATCCATGTGTGAGATCGTGAAAAAAGAGTGTTTGTTATGGTCAGAGAGTTATCTTGACAAAACGCTATTAGTCTCTTCCCAGCCTTATATTGTACCAGATAGACCAACTTGCCTGTTTTCCCAATTATCCTTTGACTTCCTAGTTTAACATTTCTTCTTTTTTTCTTTTTTAAAATTTATTTTAGTTTACATCATTCATTTCCATGAGATTTTGAGTTATAAATTGTCTCCCCATTGTTCCCCTACCCCCCCCTCAAAACAGCCATCCCCTTGTATAACCCCTCCCCAAATCTAATCTCTCCTATGCCCTCCCCCATCACTCCTCTAACTTTCTGATAGGGCAGGATGGATCTCCCTTCCACAGTG
>CM053582.1:68150744-68166769 GCA_028627135.1 Pseudochirops cupreus
AAGGGTGATATTATAAGCAATCTGGGAGAGCAAGGAATAGTTTAGCAGTCAGACTTATAGAGAAGGGAAGAATTTGTGGTGAAAGAAGAGATAGAGACCATTACAAAATGCAAAATGGACAATTTTGACTAAATTGAAATGATTTTGTACAAACAAAGTTAATGCAACCAAGCTTAGGAGGGAAGTAGAAAAGTGTGAACTTTTACAGCCAGTGTCTCTGATAAAGACCTCATTTCTAAAATATACAGAGAACTGAGTCAAATTTGTAAGAATACAAGTCCTTTGCCAATTGATAAATGATCAAAGGATATGAACAGGCAGTTTTCAGAGAAAAAAAAATAAAGATATCTATAATCATACAAAAAATGTCCTAAATCACTGTTGGTTAAAGAAATATAAATTAAAACAATTCTTAGGTAACACATCTTACCTGTCAAATTAGTTAACATGTTAGAACAGGAAAATTATAAATGCTGGAGAAGATTTGGGAAAATTGAGACTGATTCATCACTGGTCGAGTTGTGAATTGATCTAACAATTCTGGAGATCAAGAGGGAACTATGCCCAAACATCTATAAAAATGTGCTTAGCCTTTGACCATAGCAATACCACTTCTAGGGCTGTATCGCAAAGAGATCATACAAATGGGAAAAAAGACCCATATATACAAAAATATTTGTAGCCACTCTTTTAGTGGCGACAAAGAACTGGAAATCAAGGGGATGCCCATTAATTGGGGAATGGCTAAACAAATTGTGTTATATGACTGTAATGGAATGCTATTGTACTTTAAGAAATGAGGAGTAGACAGACTTCATAATAACTTGAAGAGACATATAAACTGATAGTGAGTGAGCAGAGCAGCACTCGGACAACATTGTACACAATTATAGAAACATTGTGTCTGTGATGACAAACTTCAATTGACTTGATTCTTCTCAGCAATGCAATATTCTAAGACAACTCCAAAAGACTCATGATGGAAAAGGCTTCCACATTCAGAGAACGAATCACACAGTCTGAAGGCAGACCGAAGCAAATTATTTGCTCTCTCTTTTTTGTTGTTGTTTGCTTCATTTTGTTTTGTTCCTTCTTTCTCATCCCATTGGTTATAATTCTTCTTTACAACTTGACTGTTGTGAAAATATGTTTAATGTGAAGGTATATGTAGAACCTATATCAGATTGCATCCCACCTTGTGGGGCAGGGGGAAAATGGAGGGGGAGAAAATTTGGAACTCAAGGGATTGTGGAACTGAATGTTGTAAACTAAAACAAATTTGAAAGGGAAAAAAGCCTACATCATAAATATTACAGATTATGTTGAGAGTACTCCTTCTTTTCTTTGCTTCCTTGTAAGTTTCCTTTTGCTTTCTGCTGTGCTCTTTTTTTTACTTTGTTCTTTTCCTCCTTCTCCCCCACCCCATGAAGGCTACAATTAAGTGTAGATATCTATATCTAATCTATATCTATATCTATATCTACATCTGTATGTGTATCTATATCTATACCTATATCCATATCTACATGTATGTGTCTATATATTTATAGGTATAGATATATATAATATGTGTGTATGTATATGTGTGTGTACATATGTATATGTTTGTATTTTGAATATGTACATATATGTATGTATATAGGTGAATGTATATGTATGTATTTGTATGTATATACATGTACTCACATGCATATATAGACATATGCACACAGCTATGCATACATACATACATATACCCTTGCATGCACTTGTACATATACTTAGATATCTATAACTCTATTAGTATGCAAACATATGCATCTGTGTGTCATATGCATCTATGTGAGACAGTAGTATACGTTTTTGTTCCCAGTTTCTCTGAAGATGCATAACCTTTTCCTTTATAAGTCCAAGTTTTTCCATATTTTTCCAAGTTCACCAACTCAGCATTTCCTATACCACTGCAATATTTCAAAGTTATACTGTCTAGTTATTTTAGATAGTCCAAAACAACATTAATAAATATGACTAACATATAGTCAGTTTCCCTATTTTTCTCTTTTAATTAAATCTATTTTAGCCACAGCTTTGTCTGAGGTCATGTTTACCATTCCTGCTCCATTTCCCCTAACAAATTCTACTCCTGGTCTTTATGTTTGTGCATATCTCTTGTTTCCTATCCTTTCTAAGTCCTATACTTCTACTTGCTTCCTTGCCCTCCTATTATTAACCTACTCCTCCTTCAAAGATCCTTCCTTTATCCTCCCATTTCCATTAATGTAAACACCCTTCCATACCCACACTTAACCTATGCCCTTACATTCTACTGTTAAGACACCTCCCTTATCCTTTCTACCCTACTTCTCCCCTTACTGTTTTATTTCTTTCTGAATTTAGAAGACTTGTATACTCTTCTAGATATATATGTATTATTCTCTCTTGAACCCATTCCCAAGGAAAGAACATTTCCAGGACTACCAGCCCTCCTTCCCTGCCTAATTTCTTTGTGCCACTTCTTCTCACATCTCATTTTTGTAAGTGAATTACTTTTTTCAATTGTTCCTAAACAGTTTTACTTTTTAAAAAAATATGATACTCAGGTCTACCCCAATCTTTCATGCAAACTTTTCAATGAATAATAATAACCTTAAGCATACATTTTATAGTTCCTCCTTAAAAAAAGGAAAACTATTAGTCCTTATTGAGTCACCTGTAGTTAGTCTTCGGTATATTTCTCTTGTCTCTTATATGTCAAATTTGTTAAGTTCAGTTGTTTTTGACAACATACTGAAAGCCTGACAGTTTATTAAATATCCATTTTTAAATTAAGGGTTGTATTTAGCTTTGCTAGGTATTATATTTTCAGTCACATCCCCAGTTCTTTTGCTCTTCAACATATCATGTTCCAAGATATGTGTTCTTTTAGTGCCACCACTGTTAGGTCTTGTGTGACTGTAACTGTGGCTCTATCATAGTTCAATTATTGTGTTTTTTTTTTCTTGTTGCTCATAATATTTTCTCCTTCAAATGATGATCTTGGAATTTGATTATAATTTTGCTGTGAGTTTTCCTTCTAGGATCTCTTTCAAGTGGTGTTTAGTGAGTTTTTCTGCTTACCCCTCTTGTTCTAATGCTTTAGGACCATTTTCTTTAATTATTTCTTGCACTATTGTATCAAGATTATTTTTTTATTATAGTTTTTAGGTTGTCCAACTATTTTTATGTTTTCTCTTTTTCATCTGTTCTCCTATTTTTCATTCTTTCTATTTTGATTTATTATTTCTTGGTCTCTTATAACTTTGCTGGCTTCCCCTTGCCATATTTTGATTTTTAAGAAGTTGTTTCCTTCCTTAAGATTCTCTATCTCTTTTCTAATGGATTAATTTTTTTCATAATCTGATTTTTCTTGGAGTAGTCTTATATTTTATTTAGTTTTTCCTCAGTCTCTCATTTGTTTTTTAATGTCTTTTTTATGATCTTCTATGATTTTTTGCGGGGGGGAGGTATAATGCCAAGCAAAGGCAACTTCCAAGGTTCGGAATACCAGCATAGCAAACTCCATTCGTTCAGTGACAGATTAAGGCAAAACTTCCCAGAATGGAGAAAATAAAAATACAGTGTAACTCATTCATTTAGCAAGTAAGTTCTCAATTCAATCCAAGTACTACTCCATCCTAGGGCAGTGCATTCATTTAGTCAGTCAAAGTCTCTCTTTTCAAGTGGAGATTAGTTTCCAATCATAAACAAAGTACATTCATTTGGTCAGTGGAAGAGCACAAAAAGTCAAAAGTTTCCCACCCCTAGATCACAACTGAATTACAATACCATACATTAATGACAACACAAAAGACCATCTACCCTTAAGCTACAACAAGGTTAAGATATCATCAAAGCATAGAAAACCCAAGGAAAGGCCCTTCCTTTGTCTTGACAGGAGGCAAGTTCTCAGCAATCTCTGCTCTAGAGGAGACAAAGCTTAACAAAGCCACAATATACATTGCCAGCGTCCTCATTAATTCACTCTTTGCCTGCAGAACAGTCCCAGAATCTCTAAAAACATCAGCAATACTCTCTCCCAGGATTTCTGTAAACATACAACAAAAAAATCCTCCTTCAGGGCTTCTGAAGCAACATCAAGGTTCCAGGACCTCTACAACAGCAGCACTGTCCTTCATCAGCAGATGAATATGGCAAAACAACATCAAGACAGACAGACAAAATACTGGCATCACAGCCATGCCTCCTCAATTCATGGCAGCCCCAGGTGCCAGTTCTCAAAAGTCCTGGGCAGCTCCAACTGGCCCTCAGCAGTCTTTCTCTCAGCAACTCTGGATCCCGGCAATTTTCCTCTCTGCCTCCATGATACTCCTCCTGAAAAGTCCTTCTGGTATGCTCTGCTTGGACCTTCTCTCTGCTTGGGCTTCTCTCTAAATCCACACCACTAGCTCCTCCCAGTTCAGCCCTCTTTCTTCAAGTCAACAAGTCCATCCCATAAGTGAGATTCATAAGCTCTGGGTTTTAACACTCAACCTGAACACCAAGCCAATACAGGGAGATCTTTAAATTCCATTACCATTACAGGGGGGTAGGTTAGCATTTGATGTTACTCTTTGGGGAAGAAGAACATTTTTTACTTCAGTGTTTTCTCAAGATGAATCTCAGTATTCTCTATTCCCTTGGTAACTCTCTAAGGTTGGATTTTTTCTCCTTTGCTCACTTTTTAAATTTTAGCAGCTTGTTATTATTAGTATTATTAGTACTTTTTTTGGTAATCAGCTCTAGTCCTGGGGTATTAAGGATGGTACTTCTGACCTCAGATGTTCCTTCAGTTCTCCCTTCTCTCTTGGAACTGAAACCAAGACCTCCAGTGAACTGTAGGTGTTCACAGTCAATGTCATACTAACCCCACTGCTTCTGCACTCTCCAAGTGTCTCCAAGAAGTTCCTTCTTGACCAGGGCCACATCTCCACGGAACAACTGATTCTGGTGTTCCTTATCAGCAGAAGTTTCATTATCTTCCCAAGTTCAGACATCCAACTCTCCTCACTACCCGCAGGGGTAAAATTTCCTGTCGCTGGGCCTGAGGCTAGCTCCCAACCCAGCTAACCCTAGGTCTAGCTGCTCGTTGTTTAATTGGAACTAGCCTGGAGGTGTTTATTCTTCATATAGATGAAACCTCTTCCTGGAATTTTTCTTCAGATCTTCTCCAATTGTTCCCAGAGGACCTTTGTTCTGCCCCAACTCTTGTTTATTTTTAACTGCTCTACATTTTCCCAGAAGTACTATTTTATTTCATTCTTGGGGAGAAATGTGGAGAGCTGGGAGCTTTCTCATCTACTCCACCATCTTCCAAGAATCAACTTTCTAATGCTAAAGTATGAGCTAGGGCTTAGTCAGCTTCTGCATATGTCTATGAGACAGTTGTTCCTCTCACTACATTCTGTACCCAGCCTCCAACACTACTCTTTCCTTTCTTTTGCTCAGCAGAAGTGGGTTCTTCCCTTCTCTGACACAGTGACTATAAGGATTGCTGTGGAGACCAGAAGAAGGATTGGAAGACACCTCTGGATTAAAAGCCTTGGAGGACAGAATGGGACCTTGGCTTACAAGAAGAGGACTTCCACATAGAATAGAAGTGATGCACCTTTCTGTCTTTGGCCATGGCTTGTGGTGGTGGGAGTGAGTAAGTGGACCATGTCCTATGTGACGTATCAAATATGACTGATCCAGAAGCCAGAGGGACAAAAAAAGGGGAAGTTCCATCTTTCACTTTCAAATTTCCCTAGTACCTGATCAACACAGATGCCACAGATGTCCTATGTGAGGTATCAAATATGACTGATGCAGAAGCCAGAGGACCAAAAAAACAGGAGTTTCCATCTTTCACTTTCAAATTTCCCTAGTACCTGATCAACACAGATGCCACCTCAGTGCAACTCAGGAGAATCTAGAAGGGTTCAGGAGGCTGAGGTTAGAGAAGTGATGGGCATGAGGACAAGAAGAATAGTGAAGGATGGAGGCTTTCTTGGAAACTCAGGAATTAATTTTGTTTTTATTTTTTAAATAATAATTTTTGTTTCCCCCATTACATGTTAAAACATCATTTAAAAATACATTAAATTGAAATGTTTTTGAACAAACAAAACGAATGTAACCAAGATTAGTAAGAAAGAGGAACAACTATTTAGATTACTTGTTGTCTTGGGGAAGGGTGAGGGAAACATTTGGAACTCAAAATCTTACAAAAATGAATGGTGAAAACTATCTTTATATGTAATTTTGAGAAAATATGAATAAATGCAAAAAATGTTAAAAATCATTTAATTTCTAATTTATGGGATAAAAAATTATTTCCTTAGCATAGTTTAATAAAAAGAAAAGATAGTTACACATGAAGCTGCATATGTAATATGTACAACTTGCTATTCTTTCAAATATATAATAATTATCATGTAAAGTTTTTCTTCCCTCCCCCTGACCCTAGAAAAGGATATCACTAGACATAAATCTGCATATGTATGTATATATGTATATGCAAAATCATCCTATTCCTACTACTATTTATCAGGTCTTTAGCTGGATGCAAATTGTTTCTTCCTTCATTTGAGTTAATTTGGGCATTCATAACAGCAAAATGACTTATTCACTCAAAGTTGTTCTTAAAACAATCTTGCTGTTACTTTCCCCAATATTCTCTTGGTTTCGCTCATTTTGTTCTTCATTATTTTGCGTGAGTCTGGTCTATCCATGTTTTCTAAGAACATTGAGCTCATTGTTTAGTACAGCACAGTAGCATTCTATCGCAATCATATACCAGAACTTGCTCAGTCATTTCCCTAGTGATGGGCATTCCCACCATTTCCAGTTCTTTTTGACCACAAAGAGAGATGCTATAAATATTTTAGGTCATGTAGGTTCTTTTCATTGATCTTGGAAAACAAACCTATCAGTGGTATTTCTGGGTCAAAGAGAGAAGGTGGTTTAATAACTGGGCATTATTCCAGTTTACTCTGCACAATGATTGAATCAGTTCACAACTTGACCAATAATGAATTAATGTCATGATTTTTCCACATCTCCTCCAACATTTGTCACGTTCTATTTCTTCTTTCCCTCATTGCTTGATCTTTGAAGTTTTGCTTTTATTCATTCTTGTTTTGTTTTGGTATGGGGAAAATTTTGTTGACATCATTGTAATTACCGTGTGTACTCTTTTCTTGGTTCTGCTGATTTCACTCTGCATCACACAAATCTTTCCAGACTCTTCTGTTTTCATGACATACAACATTTCTTACAGCATAATAATATTCCCTTTATTCACTTACTACAGTGTATTTAGACATTCCTCAACTGATGAGCATCTACTTTGTTTCCAATTTCTTGCTATCACAAAAAAAAAAAAGGTTCTCTAAATATTTTGTTCTATATGGGGGCTTCTCACACTTTCCTTGGGTATAAGCCACATAGTGGAATCTGTGATTCACAGAATATGGGCATTTTAGATGTTTTAGTCACCAAATTCCAAATGGTTTAAAAAATGGTTTTACCATCTCTCAGTTCCACCAATAGTGGTTTAGTGAATCTATTCTTACACAACCGTTCCAGTGTTGACCATGGACATTTTGGGTCATCTTTGTCAATTTTCAGGGTGTTTGATGACACTCCAGGATCATTTGCTTTTACATTTCTCTTATTAATAGTGATTTGGAGCATTATTTCATAGGGTTGTGAATACTACTCATTTCTTACTTTGAGAACTATTTGTTCATTTCATTTGATCATTTATCTCTTATGGAATGGCTATTAATCATATAGAGATAAACACATATACATATATATACATATATATATATATATATACGTTTATATTGTTTATACATCTTAAGTACAATCCTTAATCAGAGAAATTTAACCCAAAGTTCTTTTTTCTTATTTAACAGCTCCCTTTCTTACTTTAAGTTGATTAGTTTTGTCTCTACTGAAACCTTTAAGTCTCATATGATAAAAATTATCTATCATATCTTTTGTAGTTGTTTCTGTCTCTTGTTTGGTTAGGAATCCATTTCATATGCATAGCTTTGAGGCATGTGTGGTTTATTTCTCTTCAGTTTTTATAATATTATTTAATATTAATATTAAATTGATTTATCAATTTAGAATGTAAGATTTAAGATGCTTGTCTAAATGTATTTTCTACCAAACTTTTCCATTTTTTGAGCAGTTTTTATCAGATAAAGATTTTTCCTCTAGGTATTTATGTATCCATTTTATTAAACACTGAACACTCATTAATTTTCTTCCAAGGCCCCAGTCCAACCCTATCCTACATAGTTACATTGGGCCCAGAGAGTTCTAGGAAATCAATAATCTTTCTTTGCTAGAGCTCATATATGAGGTTTCTAGCTGCTGAAAACATGCATTGTAAGAAATCAGGTGAAATGATCTGGATAAGCAGCTACTTCTGCCTCAAAAGTGTAGATACTGATAATACAGGGAGATATGACTAATGTCTTTGGTCCTTTCCTTGTCTTTTTTTTTTTCCTAAAATCAGTACAGGTCAGTAAACTTATCAGTTCCCATGGGTTCAAAGATTATTACTATGTAGATGGTTACTAAAGCTATTTATCAAACTCCACTGTCTCTACTGATTCCAGTCCCATGTCAATAATTCCCTATTGGACATTTCTCTATGGATTCTATGTTTACCTATAGAAAAGGATATGCATATAAAAATATTTTATTTTTAATTTATGGAGAAACCAAGAATTTCTTTAACAGTACAATAAAAAAGATTTCACATGAATCTGAAAATCTATTATGTAGAACTTGACATTCCATATACATACAAACACACCCACACACACACACACACGCGCGCGCACACACACACACACACACACACACACACATATATATATATATAATATTTTTGTCTTTTCCCCCAACCATAGAGATGGTTATCATTAAATACAAAGAGTTATGTGTTTGTACACACACATACAGACATACACACAGACATACACTAATTATATGTATATGTATATATATATATATACACACACATATATAGCTAGAAAACTAAAACTAGATATAGAATTATTCAATGTATACTTTGATTCATCAATTTTTTCTCTAGATGCAGATAGCTTCTTTCTTCATATATCCTCTATAATTAAGTATTTATAATAGTCAAAATGAATTATTTGCTCAAAACTGTCCTTAAAATAATATTGCTGTCACTGTATACAATGTTCTCTTGGTTCTGCTCATTTTGCTCTTCATGATTTCATGTAAGCCTTTCCATACCTTTCTAAGATCTTTGAACTCATCATATCTGATAGCACCATAGTATTCATCATAACCATATACCATAATTTGTTCAGTCTTTCCCTCATTAATGGGAATTCCTGAAATTTCAAACTCTTTGTCATTACAAAGAGCTGCTAGAAACATCCCATTCACATTCAAAGTAATAATGGCTATTTGTGATTTTCCCTCCATCTAATTTTTGTTCAGTTTTCTTTCTCAGCCTCTCTTTTTTCTCCATCCTTGCTTACTTTCCTGTTTCCCTCTACAATTCCACTCCCCATCCCACCCACCCCTCCAAGAGTCCCCATCACCCTCTACATTCCAATCTACACATTCTTTGAAAAGTCATTCCCCCGAACTGTTCCCTAGTTTTCTCAATTCTCTACATGTTTACAGGACTTCTACAATCTTCCAGATGTACAGGTCATTTCCTCTTCAACCCAGATGAGAGTAAGTTTCCAACATCACCACCCCTCCATCCCTACTTGCTTTCTTTGGATTAGTTCTTCCTTTGGTGCCCATTTTTATATTATAATTGCTCTCTTTTGCCTTTTCCTACCCAATTTTGTTTTTAGAATCACCCTCATCATATATGACTTAACTTCAACCTTTCTTTCAGACTACCTTACTAATGATAAATTTTAAGAATAAAGATAACATTTTTATATACATAATAAATAAACAATTTGACCTTAGTGGGCTCCTTATACATAGTCTTAATGTTTTCCTTATATTTCTTCTGCATTTTTATATCATATTTTCCATTGAGTCCTGGCCTTTTTTGTCGCTAATACCTGAAAGTCTTTCAGTTGATTAAATGGCATTTTTTTTCATTCAGGATTATACTGAACTTTGTTGGGTAAGTTATCCTTAGACACGACCTCAGCTCTTTTCCTCTGCGGAATATAAGGTTCCAATATCTATACTATATTGGAGTAGTAGTTGCTAGACCTTGTGAAATCTTGACTGTATTTCTGCAGTATTTAAATTGTTTTTTTTTTCTTATTGCTTGTGACGTTTTCTCCTGCACCAGGCAGTTTTGAAACTTGGCTGTAACATTCCTGTAAATTTTCCTCTTGCTGTCTCTTTCAGGTGATGATTTTTTTTTCTAGTTTACCTTCTAGTTCCAGAACTTCAGAGGAATTTAATTTTATAATTTCTTTTAATATTGTATCCGGATTCTTTTTTATCATAATTTTCAGGTATTCTAATAATTCTTATATTGTCTCTCCTTGATCTGTTCTCCAGATTAGTTGTTTGTTTATTTTAATGACAGTAATAGCATTAGAGAAAATACCCTAACCTCAGAGGGTTACCCTCGGAACACAAAGAGGAAATAGTGACTAAGCTCAAGGAAAGCAGCCTGCCAGGGAGAGTGAAGGTTAGAAAAGTGATTTCAGGAACAATGCTGCATGTATAATCTGCAAAAGACATTGGGCCCTGCATGTTTGCAGGTACACATTGGTGAATTTTTAAAAATTAATTAATTAATTTACTTTTACTTTACAACATTCATTTCCACAATCCCTTAAGTTCCAAAATTTTTCCCCCACGCTCTACTTCTGCCTCTCCCACCATGGCAGGATACAATCTGATATAGGGTCTCCAAATACCTTCATATTAAACATCAGTCAAGTTGCAAAGAAGGATTATAACCCATGGAATGAACAATGAGAAGGAAGGAACAAAACAAAACAAAGGAGAGAGAGAGCAAGTAGTTTGCTTCAATCTGCATTCAGACTCTGTAATTCTTTTCTCTGGATGTGGATAGCCCTTTCCATGAGGAGTCCTTTAGCATTTTCTTATAGCTTTGCATTATTGAAATGAGCCCAGTCTACCAAAGTCATTGGGCCCCATTCATCATCATCACAGAAACGATGTGTGTGTAATTATGTACAATGTTCTCCTGGTTCTGCTCCTGTCACACAGCATCAATTATGTAAGTCTCTCTACTGGAGAAATTATCAACCCCAGTCTTTGGGGAGAATTTGTACCCATTGTCACAGTTCCAGAAACAAGAGAGAACAAAGGAATAGGCCCTTAGCTGATTGTCTATTTTAAAAACCGGGCTCCTGGAAAGGGATAAGAGGGGTGTGGAGCACATTTCCACCAACGTTCACTCCAGGCTTGCTTCAGCTACATACTGGCAAAAAGAGTGCATTTTCTTGATGTGGTTGGCACTAATCCAGGTATGACATTCATGCTGATGGAGGCAGAGTCCAGTGAAAATATTACCTTCAAATTTTCATCTGAACATCTGGTGGTTTCAGTAAATAGAAAGCTTGAGAAGTCAACATTGTTGTGAGATGGTAGCCCTAAGCATTGCTGAGATCTCTACATGCATTTGCAGCTGTAGCATTGTGAACACTGGCAGAGACAGCTACTTTACCATGCCCCACTTAGCCGACATCCAGAGTGCTGTGTTCACTGGTGAGTAGAACACTGTAAGAAGAATGTGGAGTGACTTGTGATAATCCAGTGCAGGGTGATGTGGGGTTTTTTTCCATTTACTTTTTCCTATTTTTCATTGACTTACTCCTTCTCCTCTTATGGTGATTTTCTTGAGGACTGGATCTCCGAGAATTCCAACATCTTCCAATACTGAGCAATTCATGCTTCTCAAGCCTGGGTTTCTGTACTACTGATTTTGGGGTGGACAAAACTGACCCCAGTTTAATGCTGAATCCTTTGTCTCAGCCTTAGCAGAAGGCAACTTATCCTCACCATTCTGCTCCATGTGTACTGACATTCTAGTGACTTGTCTCGCTCCCTGCTGCTCCTCAGTTCTCTAGCCCAGCACCAGCAGTCATACTGCCATAGCACTGGTGTTGATTGGTGAATTTAGTTCTCAAGGCTCTGGGATGAAATGGAAATGTGGTGTAGTATTCAGTTCTATTTCAAGCCCAGATAAATACTTCCCATTTCGTTCTGGCTGTCCTGTATACATCTTTTGCAGGGAAAATGCCACATCCCTAGCAAGCTTTTTCCCTTGACATGCAGGTGCAGAACTAACTTTGTAACTCCAACAAGCCTCTGTATCTGCAGCACAGTCTCTTGTGGCCTGACCAAACTTCCATACCCTGTAACTGGGAACTCTGTTGTGCTGGGAAGATGGTTAGGTCACTAGTGTGGAGGGTGTTTTTTTACTTTCTTTTTCTAAGCTGTTAATTAGTATTTAATTTTTTTTCCTCAGCAACATTCATTTGAAGCTTTAACATTCATTTTAAAACTTTGAGGTTCAAATCTTCTCTCTTCCTCCCTCCTCACTTCTTCATTGAGAAGGCAAGCAATTCCATATGGTTTATACATGTATAGTCATGCAATGCATATTCATATTAGTCATGTTGTGAAAGAAAACAAAGACAAGAAAAAAAAACCTCAAGAAAAATATAGAAAGCTTTAAAAAGTCTGCTTCAACCTGTGTTCAGACCCATCAGGTATTTCTTTGGGGATGGATAGAATTTTTCATCATAAGCCCTTCAGGGCTGTCTTGGATCATTGTGTTGCTGAGAATATTTCCAGGTGATCATCTTACAACACTACTGTTACTTTGTGCACTGTCATTTCACTGTGCATCAGCTCATGCAAGTTTTTCCAGGTTTATCTGAGAGATTCTGTTCATCATTTCTTACAATATGGTAGTATTCCATCATAATCACATACCCTAACTTGTTTAGTCATTCCCCAATTGATGGGCAACCCCTCAGTTTCTGATTCTGTATAATCAAGAAAGAACTGATATAAACATAATGTACATATGGGTCATTTTTCTTTGGGTGTAGTTCCAAATTGCTCTGTAAAATGGTTGAATCAGTTCACAACTTGTGGAGTTGATTTTGTTGTGAACTCCTGTGTCAGGGCCATGGCTCAGATCCTTGGGTTGGCTAATTGCAACCTCACTGCCCATATCATGGGAAATGGAGAAGGCATGCTGAGCAAACTCAGGATAGAAGTCAGTTCATAGTGTGTTTGACATTTTTAACATTTTGGATTCCAGATAATGTAAATCATGGAGAGAGTTGAAGCTATTTTATCGTTAGCTCTTAATTCTGTTTTGAAGAGGGTTATTTGTTGGGGGGGGGAGTAGAGAAAATATTTAGTCTTGTTGATCATGTGATACATAATAGTTATGCTCTCTTCTAGTAACTTAAGGTTGTGCTTATTACTGCTTTTGCTTAGGTCATTTAAGAAAAGTTTTATATTAAAGAGTCCATGGTATCAACAGGATTTTTTTTTTTTGCTAACCAAGAATTGAAAACAAAGTGATTGCCTATCATTTAGGGCATGGTTAAGCAGAACATTGTACATAAAAGTGATGGAATTTTACTGTGCTGTAAAAACATATGAATATGATGAATACAGAGAACCATGGCAAGTTTAATACAGAGTAATCAAAACCAACAATGAGGTATAAACCAAATTAAACAATGCAAGTGGAAAGAACACCCATAAAACTTTTAAAAGTGAATGATAAAAATTATAAAAACAATGCAGGCCTCAAAAGAAGAGAGATAATGAGACAGTCCAACTCCCATTTCTTCACAGAGGGTTCTTGAAGGTGTGGCAGATTGCATATATTTTCTGACATTTTAATGCAATGGTTAATTTTTCTATTTTTTAAAGAGATACTGAGAGGAACTTTGGTGATGTAAAAAAAAATAAAAGATTTCAGTGAATTATTTATTTATTTATTTAAGAATGAATGAATGATGTCACTGTTCACTGCCTTTTGTAAATGGGAAGCTTATCAGTGGGCCTTAAGAACTACAATGGAAAACAGTAGTAGTATATCTCCATAAACACACACATACACACACACACACACACACACACACACACACACACACATACACATGCACACATGATAGAATCCTAAGAATTTAAACCACAGAATGATGGAAAGGTTTGTATAACTCAATGAAACTTTTAGATTTGTCATGCAGGGTTACTTAAGATGTGTCATATTGGAGAATTTTGACAAAAGGTGATCAACTAGAGAAAGAAATTGAAAACCTCTCCAACAGCTTTGCCAAGAAAACTCAATGGAGAGCGGAAAAATTATAAAAGAAATTACACCAAAAGATGTGCCCCTCAGACCAGAAAGCATTCAATATGCTACTGAGGAAGACTAGAGGAAAACTACAACTACCTCCAGTACTATTGAAGTAGCTGGACCAAAGCCAAATGAAAGTGTAGCTGTAGATACATCCGGTAACAAAAGGAAAGTCCAATGCTCCAAAGAACAATATCGCACAGGAAGCTGTAGTGTAAGATGTGTGAACCAAGGTAAATTGGATGTGGTCATAGAACAGATGGAAAGATTAATCATCAACATCTTGGGTGTTGGTGAATTTAAACAGGTAAGAATGGGAGAACTGAATTCAGGCTATCATTACATGTACTGCTATGGGCAAGAATGCCTTAGAAGAAATGGAGTAGCCCTGATCATCAATAAAAGGGTGAGAAAATAAGTACTGGGGTATAATCTCAAAAATGACCAAATGATATCTGTTCAAATCCAAGACAAACCATTCAGTACCAGAGTCATACAAGTCTATGCTCCAACCCGTGATGCCAAAGAAGTCAATGCTGATCAGTTCTACAACATTTTCTAGAAATAACAAACAAAAAGGATTCACATTCATCACAGGGAATTGAAATGTTAAACGGGGGGGTGAGGGGGGGGGGAGAGAGCCAAGATGGTGGTGTAGGAGCAGCAAGAAATCGCAGCTCCCACACAGACACATCAAATACCCAAAAAATATGACTCTAAACAAATTCTAGGGCTCTACAATGAACACAGATATATTTCCTGCTGAAGGCAGCTCGGCTCAAAGTGACCACCTCAGCTCTGAAAGCCTAAAGCAGACCAGCCTGAAACAGCAGCTTTTGCCCTGGGGGAGGCTGGACAAGAGGAGCCCCACTGGGCTGGAGCTTCAGGACAATGGATCTGTGGCAGCTGTGGTGGTATCCAAAATTATCAAGCCATAAGAAAAAAGAACTAAGGTTAGTGGAACTTGGCTAAAAACCAGGGAAGAAAAGGGGGTCCAGCCAAATTGCCTCCAGGGCAAAGAACTGGTGGAAGTGCAGGTTCTGCATCCACCTCCACATTGCCGCTTCAGAGCCCTTGGCCTGCAGACAGCAGGGGGGCCAAGTGATCATTCAGAGGCCAAGTGCTCTCCCATTGAGCAGCCTGGATGTGGATCATGGTCTTGGGCAATGGTCATGGTTTTTGGTTTTTTTTCAGCAAACTGGAGCTGGGGAGGGACACAGCAGCCTCCTAAAAGCCCTGGCAGCTGGGAAAACCCCAGTGATTTGGGACAGAGCTATTCCTTCTGGAAGCAGAGTTCCCCAGAACTAAAACAAACAAACAAACAAACAAAAAACACTGAATGGCGACCATGAATAAGCATAGGAAGCAAAGTAAGAACAGCAACCAAACTCTTGATTCCTTCTTCAGGGAAAAGAAGGAAAAAGCAGGGAATGGGAGGAAGACAATGCAGTCAGAACTCCCACACCAAAAGCTTCCAAGAAACATGAAGATTGCCAAAAACCTAGAGATCAACTGAAGAAAGATTTTGAAAACCAGATGAGAGAAGTGAAAGAAAAATTGGGAAGAGAAATAAGAATGATGCAAGAAAATCATGAAAAGAGAGTCAACAACCTGACTGAAGAAATTAACACCTTAAAAAATAGATTAATTCAAATGGCAAAAGAGGTCCAAAAAGCCAATGAGG
>CM053582.1:68167269-68189270 GCA_028627135.1 Pseudochirops cupreus
AACTTTGCTTAGGGAAGAAATGACATAAAGTCTAAACTGGGCATCTTGCCACATAGAAGAGTAGGGGGAAGGGGGATGAGAGGTGGGATGATGGAGGGGAAGGCAGGGAGGGGGGGAGGGTTGATGAAAGTGCACACTTCTGTAGAGGAACAGGGACAGGGTAGAGAGTGGATGGGGGGGCGGGATAGGAAGGAGGGACATGTAATAAGTCTTTCACAATATGTCCTCTGTGGAGAGGTTCTGTGTAATTACACATGTTCAGCTTGTATTTGATTGCTTGTCCATCCAGTGGGGGTGAGTGACGAGGGAGGAAGAGAAAGAAGCTAGAATTTAAAGTTTTATAATCAAATCTTAAATATGTATATATACAATTATTATTATTATTAACTACATCCAACTGGAACTTGAGATACACAGGCACTGTGGTAGGGAGATCCATCTTGCCCTACCGGAAAGTCAGAGGGATGAGGGGGGAGGACTTGGAGAGAATAGATTGGGGGAGGGGGGATACAATGGGATGGCTGTTTTGGGGTGGTGGGTAGGGGAAAGATGGGGAGAAAATTTGTAACTCAAAATCTCATGGAAATGAATGATGTAAACTAAAATAAATAAAAGCTTTAATTCAAAAATAAATAAATAAATAAAGTTTTGTGCTCAATAGAGTGTAGGCTCCATGAGGGCAGTCCTGTTTCTCTTTTGTCTTTGCACTTCTAACATGCAGGACAGGGCAGATCACACAGTAGGAACTTAAGAAATGGTCACAGAATTTGAACTGGGTCTTGCCTAGGCTGGAGGCTGTCTATATCATGGGAACCCTAATATGAAAAGCACAGTGTGATGATGGTGCTAGGAAGCACAGAGTGTCAGCTGTTCTCACCCAGGACTCCTGAGACCCCCTGGGTCAATGGTCAGCTCCATGGGAAGGTACAATATCTGACTGAACTGCAAACGCAACTGTGATGGCTGTGGCCCGTGATGCCTGGGGTCAAAGGTGCTACCATTCGGGCAGCCTAAAGCAAATGCAGAAATGGGGGCATTTACACCCCTGGAGAGTGGGCACCACGAACTGAATTGCTCTAGCACCTGGAGCAAGCTTTCCAACTAGAGCAGATTTGCAGGAGGAAGGCTGGAATTAAAGTCTGGCTTTGGGAACCTGGGAAAGTGACATCATGCATGGCCACCTCAGTTTTCCCATCTGTAAAGTGGGGATCATATTGACTCTGCCCCACATGTTGTTGCGAGGACAAAATGAAGCAGCATTTGCAAACCCGAAAGAACTAAATAAATGTCAACCACTATTGTGATTATCCCTCTTGTCGTTCTTGTGGTTTGTTTCAAAGAGCAGATGATGAGACTGAGCCAAAGTCACACCACACATGGAGAATGTGCTCAGAGGTCAACTGAGTGGAGGGTCTGAGGCCTAGTCTTCCAGGCCATGGCCTTAGGGCTTGGTGCCAGTCTTGGTCCTTTCAAGGTAAGGCTTTCATGGGGAGGAGACAGTCATGTACAGGAAGTCTCACAATTTTGGGTCCTGGTCCCCTTCAGTGGTCTTCAATACCAGTTACCCATCAGAGCCCTTGGTCCTTGCCAGGCTACATTTATCTTAAAACTCTCTGGTCTTCTCAGAAGTAAGCTTTGAAGGATCATGGGCCCTCACTTATCAATAGAAGACCGGAAATTGTGGGGCCTGAGTTTAAGGGGTGTAAGGCAGCAGAGCTGGCCACCACATCCTGGGCTAGCTTCTCTCCACCTACCTTTTTCCTTCTGCACACTTGAGGCTGGGCAGCCCTGGACAGAGCTGAAGATCCACCATGGGTCCCACAATCACTTCCCTGATCTCCATTGGTGAGTGCCCAGGGTCAGGTCTGGAGAAGGAGGGACATTATGACAAGGTCCTTGGCTGCTTGACTCTGCAGGACAGGAAGGAACTTTTAGGAGGAGACAGAATCATCTCGGAAAGAGCAGGATCCCAGTGTCTACTCAAAGGTCTCTTCCTTCATGTTTTGACCAAGCAGAATTAGAAGTTTGGGGGCTTTGGGGAGAGCTGGGGATGGAGCAGCTTGGGCTGGAGGGTAGGCATCTATAACCAGAGCTTGTCTTACAGGGTTGTGTCTGGACTGGGCAGTGAGAGCACAGAAGGGTGAGTCCTGTCCCTGACGTCCCACTGTTCTCGTTTCACTGCTTGTCTCAAATCAACACAGATATCCACTCCCAGGATAACTGGGGAGGGAAACAGAGTACATTGCATTAAATGGATGGGGTGATTGAGGAAGGGTCTTCAGAATCCAGAGGTGAGAGAAACACTGTGGCCAAAGGAATCCCTAGAACTCTGGACTCTGTCTCCTTCTCAGACTCCCTTCCCAGGCCCACACTCTGGGCCTTCCCAAGTCCTGTGATCCCCAGGGGAGCAGATGTGACCCTCATGTGCCAGGGCCATCCAGGGAGTGACCAATTCCAGCTCTGGAATGATGGAGAGCTCAGCGATGAGAAAAATGCCTCCTGGCAGAAGGCAGAGTTCGTGCTCAGGAGTGTGGATTACTGGAAAGATGGGAGAAGCTACAGCTGCCGCTCTGGGCAGGGGCAATTGTGGTCAGAGCACAGTGAGCCCCTGGCCCTGGTGGTGACAGGTGAGGGGGTGCTGGTAAGGACGGGGCTGGTCCTGAGAGATGAGCCCAGACCCCTCTTTCTCGAGTCACCTACAAATTGTAGAAAATCTCACCCGCATTCCCTCCCAGGCTCTGAGAACTCCTTGTTCATGGCACATTTTAGGGGTATAGTGTCAGGTCCAAGATTTGAACCTACATGTCCCAAACCCAGGATCTTTCCCCACCTGATCTGTTTCCCTGGTTACCTGGCCCAGAGACCAACTTTTCACTACCCATCTTTCTGCGTTTGCTCACACAATTCCCCCTGCCTGGGCTGCCTTTCCCTCCTTCATCTCTCATTTTCCTACACATCCTTAAGGCCCAGCTCAGATCCTGACTGCTCCAGGATGCTGTCTCTGATTGCATGAAGAGGCACTGTCCTGGCCCAGCATGGTGCCTATGCCTCTCTCGTGTGCCCCCTCTACCACTAGGGCCCTCACATCACCCCAGGCTGCTGGCCATATGGGCTGTGTTAGAAGGCAACCTGCTGAAGGGGGAAGGAGCCTCAGAATGGGCCCCTGTGGTGGGAGTTCAAACACCTGCCCCCCTCCTTCCACCCCCAAGTCCTAGCTGGGTGACTGTGGGCAAGTTCCTGATCTTCTGTGGATTTCAGTTCACTCTTCCAGGACATGAAGCTCATGGGCCTGAATATTTAATGGAGTCTTTTGAGCTCAAGCCCCTTTGATCTTTAGCAATGTGTGCTCCCTGAGGGTGGCAAGGGTGGAGTCTTCCCTAATCCTTTGGGGTTTTCCCATCCCTAAGCAGCAGTTACCTGATAGGTGAGTCATCACTGAGGGAAAGAGAACTAGAGAAAATCTAATTTCTCCTAGAAAAGCCCAGAGGGAGTGCTCCTCCCCCTTCTCCCAGTCCCTGCTCACCCATGGACACACATAGTCCTACCAGGTCTGCTCTGGCTCCACTGAGGTGTGGGCAGGGAGCAGAAAGACAGGGACCTGTCAGCACAAAGCAATGGCAGAAAGTGGGTAGGGCCCAGGACAGGGAATCTGGGTTTCCATCTAACCCCCCAGTCATGGGGTTATTGGGAAAAAAGGGTTTTACACACCTTAAAACTTAAGGGAAAAGTCTGAATCTGCCATTGATGTTACATCAGGATCCTGCTTTGGTCTAGCAGGTCCAGGCTGTAGGGACAGAGCTTGGTCATTTGGAGGGGTAAGAAGAGGAGCAGATGGGGGAACAGTGACCTTCTCTTTTTTCTGTAGAGAAAGTTTTAATAGTTTATCTAAAAGTTCTATTGATCTCTCTCCTTCTCTGCTTCCTTCTCTTTCTGTGTTCCTATCCGATTTTCTCTGTCTCCCTTACCCTCTGTCTCTATCTCTCCCTCATTTTTTTCTGCCGTTATCTTTCTGTCTTTTTCTCTTTCTGTTTCCCTGTCTTTTTTTATTTTTTTTAAGTTTTAATTTAAAGTTTTGAGTCCCAAATTCTATCCCTCCTTTCCATTCTCTCTCCTCTCTCCCCTCCCTGAGATGGCAAATAATCAGATATATGGGTTATACATTTGCAATCATTTAAAACATTTCCATATAGTCATTTTGTACAAAAAGACTCAAAAGAAAAAAAATGAAAGACAGTGAAAATAGCCTGCTTCAGTCTGGATTCCATCAGTATCAGAAAGTTCCCTGGAGGTGGGGAGTTTGCTTCTCCATTAGTCCTTTGGGCTTGTCTTGGATCATTTTACTGCTAAGAACAGCTAAGACATTCAGAGTCCTTCACTGAACAACATTGCTGTTACTGTGTGCAGTGTTCTCCTGTTTGTGTTCAATTTACTGTGCATCAGTTCATGTAAGTCTTTCCAGGTTGCTTGTTTCACCATTCCCCAATTGATGGACATTTCTTTAATTTCCAATTCTTAGCCACCACAAACAATGCTGTTATATTTTTTGTACAAATAGGTCCTTTACCCTTTTTTTGGATGTCTTTGGGATATAGACCTAGCAGTGCCATTGCTTGATTAAAGGGTATGTACAGTTTGGTTGGCCTTTCTGAGTAGTTTACAGGACTGTGGTTCCTAAGCATTGTCTTAATTTCCTCTTCATTGGCAGTGAGTTCAGCCCTTTCATTTTGGATGCTAGTAATCTGGTTTTCTTTTTCATTTTTTAAAAATCAAAGAAACAATGATAATATGTACTTTATTGGGTTTTTTTTTTCAGATAAAATCACCTTCTAATTTTATTTATTACTTCGTTGGTTCGCTTTCTTTCAATTTTATTAATTTCTTCATTTTTTCAAGATTTCCAATTTGTTGCTTAATTTGGGATTTTTATTTTGTTCCTTTACTAGCTTTTTTAGTTGCCTCCCCAATTTATGGATCTGTTTTTTTCTCTATTTCGTTGATAAATGCAATTAGAGACATAAATTTCACCCTAACTACTGCTTTAGCTGCAGCCCATTAATTTTGGTATGTTGTCTCATCATGGTTATTCTCTTTAATGAAATTATTGTTTGTTTTTATGATTTATTCTTTGACCCACTTGCTTTTGAGAATCAGATGAATTATTTTCCAACTTTTCTTACTCTCTTTCCAGTGTCCATTATTGAATGTAATGTTTATTGCATTATGATCTGAAAAGGGTGCTTTTAATATTTCTGCTTTTCTGCATTTGGTTGTGAGAGTTTTGTGTCCTAGTTCATGGTCACTTTTTGTGTAGGTGCCATGTACTGATGAGAAAAAAAATATACATTGCTTTCTATTCCCATTCAGTTTTCTCTGGAGATTTATCACACCTCACTTTTCTGGAATTTTATTCACCTCCTTAACTTTTTCTTATCTTATGGTTAAATTTATCCAGTTCTAAGAGGGGAAAGTTGAGGTTCCCCGATAGTACAGTTTCGTTATATATTTCTTCTTATAATTCATTCAGCTTCTGTGAAAAAAAAAATTAGAGGCTGTACCATTTGGTGTATTTATGTCTAGTGATGGTTTGATGTCATTGTTTATGGTACCTTTTAGGTACCATACCTTTTAGGAAAGTATAGTTTCCTTCTTCATCTCTTTTAATTAGATTTATTTTTTCTTTGTCTGAAATCATGATAACTGTCCCTGCTTTCTTTGATTCAGATAAAACATAATAGATGCTTCTTCTGCCCCTTATCTTTACTCTGTGTATATCTCTCTGTTTATAATGTGTTTCTTGTAAATAAGATATTGTAGGATTCTGGTTTTTAATTACTTCTGCTATCCGCCTCAATTTTATGAGTGTGAATTCATCCCATTCCCATTTATATTTATAATAAGTAACTGTATTTCCCTCCATGCAATTTTGACTTCTTTATCCCCCATTCTCTCTTGTAATCCTCCCTTTCCCTCCTCACAAGTGTTTTGCATCTGATCACTTTCTTCCCCAATATATCTGCTCTTTCATCACTCCCTTCTACCCCTTCTATTTTACTCATCACTTTTTCCATCATTGTAGGATTAGAAAGATTTTTGTATTGAACTGAATGTGTATGTTATTCCCTCTTTGAGCCAATTTTGATGAGATTAAGGTTGAAACTTTGCCCACATCCTTCCCACCAACCTCTATTTCCCCTCCTTTAGAAAAATCCTTTCATACCTCATTTATGAGGGATAATTAGTCCCATTTGATCTCCCCTCTCTTTCTTCTTCCAGTGCAATTTTCTTCATCACCCCTTAAGTTGTTTTATTTTTTGGTATCATCCCATCGGAGTCACCTTGTATTCACAACCTCTATCTACATATACTCCTTCTGATTGTTCTTATAGTAATACAGTGGTTAAGAGTTCCAACTTTTATCTTGCCATATAGAAATATAAACATTGTAACCTTATTGTATTTCTTATGTTTCCTCTTGTTTCTTTTTTACTTTGTATATTTCACTTGAGTCCTGAATTTGGAGATAAATTTTTTTCATTCATTTCTGATCTTCTAATTAGAAGTGCTTGAAAGTACTCTATTTCATTAAATATCCTTGTTTTCTCCTGAAAGATTATACTCAGTTTTGTTTTGTAGAAGATTGTTGGTTGTAATCCTAACTTTGTTGACTTCTACCATATTATATTCCAGACACTCCAGTTCTTTAATGTGGAAACTTCCAAATCCTGTGTAATCCTATCTTTAGCTATGCAATATCTTAATTGCTTCTTTTGGGCTACTTGCAATATTTCTCATTGATTTGTGAGCTTTGGAATTTGACTCTGATGTTTCTGGGAATTTTTACTTTGGTATCTCAACCAGGGATGGGCGGATTATTTAAATTTCTAATTTTCTGTCTGCTTGTAATATATCACAAAAATTTTCTTTGAAAATTTCTTGAAAGATGTTGTCCAGATATATATATATATACATACATATATATATTATAATGGCTTTCCGGTATTATCAAATATGATCTCTCCCAGATCTATTTTATAGATCAACTGTTTTTCCAAAGAGAAATTTCAGATTTTCTTCTATTTTTTTTACCTTTAATTTTGTTTTGTTGTATCTTGATGTCTCATAGAGTCAATAATCTCCACTTATTCAATTATCATTTTTAAGTAATTATTTTCTTCAGGGAGATTTTGTATTTCTTTTTCAATTTGTCCAACTCTATTTTTTTATGGAGTTATTTTCCTCAGTTAACTTTTGTGTATTGTTTCCAATGCCTTTGACTCTATGTTCATGATTCTCCTGAATTATTGTCATTTCTTTTCCAAATTTTTCTCCTACTTCTCTAATTTGCTTTTTAAAAATCTTTTTTAAGCTCTTACAGGAATTCTTTTTGGGACTGAGACCAAATCACATTTTTCTTCACATATTCTCATTTTGATATTATTGTCCTCTTCTAAATTTATGCCTCATGCCTCCCTATCACCATACTAACTTTCAATAGTCAAGTCTTGTGGTTGTTGTTTTTTCCTTCGATCGTTTGTGACTTAGTGTTTTCATGTGAGTTGGGCTCTAACCCTGCACTTCTCCAAGCTCCCCGTGCTGGCCTCTGGGTCTTGCTGCTGGTGATCACTGGGCTTCAGGGCTTTGCTGCTTCTTTTCTCTGGAGGGCAGCCTTCCATTTTGACTCATACTGCGGGAGGGAAGGGGTCTCCCTGTTAACCTCCCTTGGCTGTGGGCTTTAGCTGTGGGCCAGCTCCTGGGTTGGGACTGTGCTGCTGTATTGCTGTTGCTCCAGAGTCTTTCTGGTGTCTGCTTCTAGAGGACAGACCTTGTGGCTTATCAGTCCCAGGGATGGGATCCTGCTTCTGAGTTGCTATGGAAACAAGTCCTGTCTATAAGTAGGCTCTGGAGGAGTAATTATATTGTTGATACGACCAAGGGGTAGAGCCTTGATACTGGGTTGCTATTGAAACAAGGTCTCTCTGCTGGTAGGCCCCAGAGATGGCATCTCTCTGTTGGCCAGCCCCAGGGCAGGGCTTCACTACTTTTCAGCAATGGGGTCAAGGTTTGCTTGTGGATTGTGCTGGGAGTGGGGTCATTGGGATGGGGCTTTGTGGAGTTGCACAAACTGCTCACATGCCTGGGATCTCCTGGTCTACAGGAGGGCAGGGGCTTACTGATAGATTGCCCCAGTCCTGGAGCCTTGCTGTAGACCCCAGCTGTGAGGCTGGCTCCTGCTGTCATTGCTCTTGGAGCTTGTTCCCCTCTCAGTCCAGTGAGACAGAACTTTCCTGCCAGGCTGGTCGCTACTTATCTCCTCCTACTCCAATTCTGAGGTGGTTTTCTAGGTGTCTGGGGGGAACTTTGGAGGGCTTAGTTCTTTCCCCAATACACTATCTTGGCACCAGAAGTTTCTAACCTTCTCTTTCTATCTCCTTTCTCCTCTCACCATCTTTCTGAGAGTGACCCAGGGAGCCTGGTTACACAGCCATGAATGGACCTACAGGAGTGGGCAAAGGACTTGGCCAGGGACCCTCAGACCATCCTCTCCTTCTCAGTTCCGTTTTAGGGAATCAAAGGGGATGAAGGAGACATATCAGGTCACTAACTTTCTTCTTTCCTCCTTTTTGTTTTCTTTTTTCTTCTTCTTTCCTCCTTTCCCAGGAGCCCTACCCAAACCCTCCATTTCGGCCTCGCCCGGCTCTATGATTTCCCCAGGGACCACAGTGGCCATCTTGTGTGACATATCACCACACACAATGCCTCAGGACTACATTTTTGTCCTGCTGGAGGCAAAAAGCCTGGAGCCCTTGCAGAGACAGAACTCCACAGGGCCCCAGGCCCTTTTCTCCATTCAGTCTGTGATACCTGAGGACACTGGAAGCTACAGCTGTATTTACTACAGGAATAAAACCCCCTACAGAGGATCAGATCCCAGCAACCCCCTGGAGCTGACTGTGCTTGGTGACTTGAAAAGCAAATCCCCTGAATTCCCAATTCTGTCCCCCTCATGGGGCCCACAGAGCTACAGGGGCAGCATAAAATCTTGGAAATTCTGAAGGGATGTTTTGGGTGGAGACTGGAAGAGACCCTGGGATCCTCTCCCACTCTACATGGGTTCAACTTTGGGTCCTGGGATAGTGGGGACATTTCTAGCTCAAGGCAGGCCCCAGACAAGAAGGTGAGAGCAGAGGCAAGGATCCAATTTTCCTCTCACCAGGGTATTGCGGGAGTGGGGGGTTGGTGGTGGGGGTGGTGCTTGAAATGACATCTGAATTTGACCTCAGGCCCAACTCTCTCTTCAGATCTACTTCCCAAGGCTACTCTATGGATCCAACCTGGCCTCATGATGGCATCAGGGGCCAACCTCACCCTCTGGTGCTCAAGGCCCAAGCTTTCTTCCCTTGAAGAAGTGACTTTCACTCTTTGGAAGGCTGGAACCCAGGATTCCATACAGCAGCAGACCTCAGCAGACCTCTGGACTAGCTTCTTCCTCCCATCTGTGAGACCTGAGGACACAGGGAGCTACAGCTGTACTTATAGGGAAAAGAAAGGGTCTGCTAGAGGATCAAAGATCAGTAAAGACCTGGAGCTGGTAGTGCCAGGTAAGGGGTGTGCATAGGTCCCACAGTAATTGTAAGTATGATCCCTCTGTCCAGCCAGGGGACTCACAGAGACAAGGTCTGCTGTCTACATGGCCTGCTCTGCCCTGGGGCCTCCCAGAACTCTTGGGGCTTTGAGAACATGAGGCACTTCTTTTGTGATCTAGAATGTTGGGAAGAAAGGTGATGGTGGGGACCAAGATGGGAGTCAAGAACAAAGCCAGAAAGACTCAGAACTTGAAAGGAGTCTATTGGAGGTTCTCAAGTCCAAACTTTCCCATAACCAGTGAGCAAAATAATACTCAGAAAGAGTGAAGGACTTGATCAAGGTCACTCAAAAAGTCAGTGACTGAGCCTGGAAAAGAACTTGAGCCTTCCTGCTTCTGCACCATGATCTAACTCCTTATTTGTTTTTTTTTTTTGTTTGTTTGTTTGTTTGCTGAGTCCTGGGTCTGTCCGGGATAGCCTGGATGAAAAGTAAGGGGTCACCATCTTCCCTCTTGTAAGTCCTCAGATGAAGGAGACCATAGGTTGGTGAGCTCCCTCAAATATGGTAGTCCCCTTAAATTCCTAGCTACAAACATCTAGAAATGTATGGGTGATCTTCTGGTCAAAACCCTCATTTACAGATGAGATAACTGAGATTAATGGACAGGTATGTGACTCAGTGGATAGAATGCTGAACTTGGAATGAGAAAGCTTGATATCCCTTTCTTCAAATCTGATCTCAGACACTTGTTAGCTCTGTGATCCTGGGAAAACCACTTAAATTATTTTGCCTCAATTTCCTTATCTGTAAAATGAGCTAGAGTAGGAAATGGCAAGCACCTAGGGTATCCCTGCCAAGAAAACCACAGAAGGAGTAATGAAGGGTTGGACATAGTAGAAAAACAACTGAACAACCAAACTGAGACTCAGACAGGGCACATTACTGGTCCAAGGTCATACAGGGACTCAGAGGCAGAGCAGGGACTTGACGCAGGTATCCTGACTCCCAGGCCCCTGTTCTTCTTCTCCCAGGATCTCTCCCCAAGCCTTCCCTCTCAGCCCTCTCAGGCCTTGTGGTGGAGCCTGGGATGCATGTGACCCTCCAGTGCCGGCAGCCTCCTCAAACATCCTTCTGGAGGGTGACATTCACTCTGCTGAAGATGGGTACCCCTCAGGCCTTGCAGAGCCAGAGCCCAGCTGGGACGTCAGCTGACTTTTCCCTCCTCTCTGTGAGGGCCCAGGATGCTGGCAACTACAGCTGTGTCTACTATAGGAGGATGGCTCCATACCAGGTCTCTGAATGCAGTGAGGTCCTAGAGATCTGGGTGACAGGTGAGGGTGTGTCCAGGTCTATATAAAGGCATAAAACAGAGGTTTGGGATTCAAGTCTGATTGGCAGGCCAGGAATCCAGAGACAACATATTGTTCTTTGCTCTTTTGACATCACCAAGTAGAGGTTGGGGTGAGGTCTGGGTGTCCCTAAGGAAAGAAAGAACAAAGATTGAAGGGTAGACTAACTCAGGTACCGCTCCAATCTCAAGGGACAATGAGAGAAGGAAGAGAAAACTCCCTGTTTCTAGATGGGCCCAGAGAACAACCATGCCTCTCTAGGGAAGGATATTTGGGGCAAGAAATGACCAAAGAGTCAAAGGGAGTGAGAGCTGAATCTCAGGGACCTCTCAGCTCTTGTTTCATGGCCACACCCACTACAACTGCATAGGATCCTTGAAGATCTCTGGTCTCTGCTTCCTTTTCCAGATGCCCTCCCCAAGCCTTCCCTCTCAGCCTGGCCTGCCTCAGAGGTGGTATCAGGGACAAACATGATCCTCCTGTGCCAGGGGCCCTCATGGAGTGGTAGCTTTGCTTTGTACAAAGACAGAAAGAAGAAAAGCCTTCCAAGCATGGATAAAATTCAACATGGGGGCAAGTACTTCCTGAGTCATGTGACCCCCAAGGACTCTGGCAATTACAGCTGTAGCTACCAGCTTCTCACCAATGGAAGTGTCTGGACACAGTGTAGTGAGCCCCTCCAGCTGATAGTCAAAGGTGAGAGGAAGAAGTGCCTGAGCCCCACTGGGTGGTCCCAATGGCTACTCCCTCCCTCAGCCTCTACAAGGAAATGAAACTAAGGCCTTGGCTCTCAACATGAGACATAAGATAAGCGACTATAATAATCTCATCATTTTCCTCAATTTCTAGCAAATAAGGCTTTGTGGAATGGGACATGAGGCTTCCCCCCATAATTCCCAGTGACACTTATATCTCTACTCTTGTTTCTGGTCTTCTCAACCTAATTCCAAGGGATAAACAGACTCTGAACAGTATTTATTACCAACTTTTGGGTGCTGGTGGTGATGGATGACTTTGGAGGGAGATAATAAGAGAGAAAAGGGGAAAATTTTGGTGGCAAGATGAGGGTTCCCTAAGATAGTTATTTATGAAGATTCTTATTTATCCACTACCCAGGTACAGTGCCCAGGAACACCCTCATCATCATACTCAGCTGTGTTTCCTTCCTCCTCCTCCTCCTCCTCTGCCTTCTCTTGCTGGCAATTCACTGCCAAGGATCCATCCCTATGGGTGAGACAGAGTTATATCCCTTAGTATCTTAAGCAGTAGAGATGGGTAAGGGCTGAGACCTTTATTTCTCTTTTGAGAAATTCCCTGACCTTACTTGTTCTCTTCCCATGTCTCTCTCCACAGGGTCTTTACAAAGAGAGAGCCCAAGAAGGTAATGAGACTCAGTTCCTCTTCTCATAGTTCCCTGCTCCTTCCTTGCCATAAAACCCTGGACCCAGTGTACTGGACAGAGATCCTGATGAAGAGAAGCTGATCATGGAGACTCCCTTGGTGTACTTCATTCCCTTGTCTTATTTCCTTCCTCTCTTCCTGTCACAGGTGTTTTTGTTGTTCTTGTCTTCCTTGGAGTACCTGCCTCCCCCATCAGCCTGAGGCCCCCAGAGAGGAGACTGTGTGTAAGATACCTGGCAAGGAAAAGGGTTAATAATAATTGGTTAGGGGGATAGGATTGTGGAGGTTAGTTCTGCTGCTGGGAACTGTGGGAATGATGAAAACTTCTGTCTTCCTCAGATACAGAAGTGACCAAGGAGAGATCAAGGGAAGCATTGGTGAGTTAGGCCATCCTGTCCTGCACCAGGAGGAACCTGTTTCATCCGTGACCTCAACCTTTACCAACAGGCTGTAGGACTAGAGTTCTACCACTTCTTAATCACTATTTTTTTTCTTCTAGTTGCCCAATGCTGGGTCATTGAACTGGTGATCTCCTAGCTTACTGGAGTAATTTGTTAAATATTCCAATCACTGTGCTTCAATATCAATTATTTCCTTTGAAATCATATGGAGTTCATTCCATATAATTGAAGGATTGAGAAGGCACCCATAGCTTTTATCAGACAGGTTTTTCAAGCATTCATGACACACCAATAAATTTAGAACTCCTACTCCAAAGTCACTCATTGTTCATTCAACCTTGTATTTCTCCTTCAGGTTCCCATGGTTCAAGAACCCTGTGGAGTGACCTATGCTGAAGTGAACATAAGAACCTTGAATGAGAGAGAAACAGGCCACATGAAGACACCCAGAGAGACCACTATCTATTTCTCTGTACCTGGGGACTGAGGTTTTAGGCACCTTCCACAAAATAAGTTCTCTCCTGTCATCTCCTTTCTCATTCTTTCTTCTCCCATCTCCTCTCATTTACCTCTTCTCTATTTAATCTATTTTTCTAGTGCATCTTCCCCAGGTTTCCATCACTGAGGAGCCATGATGCCTATTGGAGTTATTCATTTGTAGATTTGAATAAAGCAAATGCATCTATCTGTGACAGTGAGAAGCATACATGATATATACAGAATAAAAGGTGGACAGTCATCTCAAAGGGGAAGTCCCTAGCAGTTGTGAGGACAAGGAAAGGCCTTCTGAACTAGGCTGAATTGGAGTTGAGTTTTGAAGGAATCCAGGCAAATTAAGAGGCGTATTGGAAGACAGATAACATTCTAGGGGAAAGCCACAACAGAGGCATGGAGTTTGGAAACTATTGTGTAAAAGGACAAAAAGAGAATTGGCCATTGTAACACTTTCATAAAGTGGAGAGAAATGAAGTGAAAGAAGTATGGGAAAGAAGGAAATCCCTAAAGTTCACGCCTTCACTGCCATCACAAAAGAATGAAAATAAACATAAAAGACAATGTGAAATATCTCCTTGAAGAATCACTAACGTGGAAAATAGATCCAGAAAAGATAATTTCAAAATTATTGGACTACCTGAAAGCCATGAGCAAAGAAAGAGGTTAGATATCATCTTTCAGAGAAAATAACCCTGATATTCTGGAACCAAAGGGTAAAATGGAATTTGAAAGTATCCACTGATCACCTCTTGAAAGAGATTCCAAAAGGAAAACTACTAGTAATATTAGTGCTAAATCAGAGAAAACATTGCAAGCAGACATAAAGAAACAAGTCATATATTTGTGGAACCACAATCAAGATAACAGATGGTTCAGCAGTTTCCACATTCAGGATTTAGAGGATTTGGAATATGACATTCCAGGGGTCAAAGGAGCTAGGATTAAAGGCAAGAATCACTTACCCAGCAAACCTGAGTGTTGTCAATAAGGGAGAAAAATTGGCATTCAACAACATTGAAGCATTCAATGCATTCTTGAGAAGCCAGTGCTAAATGAAAATTTTGAATTTCAAATACAAGACTCAAGAGAAACATAAAAAGGTAAACAGGAAAGAGAAATTATTAAGGGCTTATTGAAGTTGAACTGTTTACATTCCTACATGGAAAGATGATATTTGTAACTCATGAGATCTTTCTTATTATTAGTGGAGTTGTAGGGAATATCTCTATCTCTATCTCTATCTCTATCTGTCTATCTATCTATCTATCTATCCATATTTATATGAAGTGGGCACAGGGTAAGTTTAATATGAAGATATTATGCATAAAAATAAAATTAAGTGATGAGGAAGGAAGGTACTGGAAGAAGGAGAAAGGGGACAGTAGAATGGGGTAAATTATCTCTTGCAAAAATGGCAAAAAAAAGTTTTTAATTTGGAGGGGTAGAGGGGGGGAGATGAGAGGGAATAAGTGAACATTACTTTCATTGGATTTGGCTTAAGGAGGGAATAACATACACATCTAATTGGGTATAGAAAACTATCTTATCCTATAGGAAGTATGTAGGAAAGGGATAAGAGAATGGAGAGTGATAGAAGGGTGTGCAGATGGATGAAGGGATAATCAGAAGCAAAAACATTTGAGGAGTGTCAGGGTAGAAGGAGAGAGTAGAATAAATGGACAGGAGTATGGAATGGAGGGAAATACAGTTAATCTGTCACAACATGACTAATATGGAAGTATTTTGCATGACTACACATGTATGACCTACATAGAATTGCTTGCCTTCTCAGTGAAAGTGAATGGGGAGGGAGGAAGGGAGATAATTTGGAACTCAATGTTTTAAAAACAAATGTTAAAAATTCTTTGTACTTGAAAACTGGGAAATAAGATATGTGGATAATGGAGTATAGAAATCTATCTTGTCCTACAGGAAAACAGAAGTGGAAGTAGATAAGAGAAAGGGGGTGGGTTTGATAGAAAGGAGGGCACATTGGAGGAAGAGTTCATCAGAATGTGTACCATCTTGGGGTAGGGGAGGGGAGAGATGGGGAAAAAATTTTGAATTCAAAATACTGTGGAAGTGAATGTAGAAAACTCAATATTAATTAATTTATTAAATGGCTATATAAATAAATAATAAAAAGAAAAAATGAGTACAAAACTCAATTTCTCTCTTCCCCATCCCCCCCCCCCCACTGAGAAAGCATCCAGTTTTATGTAGGCTATACATGTGCAGCCATGCAAATTATATTTCCATGCTATTCATGTTATAATAGAAAATACAGACAAAAGAAGAAAAAGAAAGAATGTAAAGAAAAAAGCTTAATTTGACCTTTATTTGAACTCCATCACTTCTTTCTCAGGAGATGGAAAACACTCTTCATTAGAAGTCCTTCAGAATTTTCTCAGATCATTGCATTGCTGAGAATAACTCAGTCATGGTTGATCATGTTTGATCACGATCAGTAACAATATTGCTGTTACTGAATGCAAAGTTTTCTTGATACTACTCATTTCAATTCACATCAATTCATGCAAGTCTTTCCAGGTTTTTCTGAGATCAACCTGTTTGTCTTTTTAATAGCACAAAAGTATTCCATCAAAACCATATACAACAACTTGTTCAACTATTGCCCGGTTGATAGGAATCTCCCCCAATTCCCAATTCCTTGCCACTACTAAAAGAATTGCTATCAATATTTTTTTTTGATCTAATGCCTTTTCCTTTTTTTTTTTATTTCTTTGGGATATAGACATGTTGGTGGTATTACTTGGCCAATGGGTATGCATGGCTGTATAATTCCAAATTGCTCTACAGAATAGCTGAGTCAGTACATGACTTCCCCTATACTGCATTACTGTTTTGATTTCCCCACATGTTCTTCAACAGTCATCATTTTCTTTTTCTGACATATTAGCAGTCTGATTGGTGTGGGATGAAAGTTGAGAGTTCTTTTAATTTGCATTTCTCTAATCAACAGTGATTTGGGACATTTTTTTTTATGTGACTATAGATCTCTTTGATTTCTTCATCAAAGAACTCCCTGCTCATGTTCTTTGACCATATATCAATTGAAGAATGGGTATTATTTCTATAAATTTGACTCAGTTCACTGTATACTTGATAAATGAGGTCTTTTTCAGACAAACTAAGGCTAAGAAGTAAAATTAATACACAGATAATTTTAAATTTATATATATAACAATTACTTTATATATAGGAGTCCTAATGTTTTATAATAACTTCATAAAAGTTGTAATGTTTCTTTGCTGGTTGCATTAGTTGGTATAATTTGGGTTTTTCTTTTCATTAATTTTGGTGCTATTATAATTATTAGATTATGGATGTTATGTTATAATTCCTAATGAGAATTGATTGGAACCTGAAACATACCTTAGTTAACTTACCTATATTTAGAATCCTACAGAAACAAATCATCACTCCTGTGATCCAACAAATTGGTGCACATTTTCCTGTAGTATTTTATATTAATATACCATAATGATTACACAAGGCTCAAAAAAAAATCAAGGAGAGTTTCAGGGGTAGAATCCAATTTTTCAGATGATTAGGAAAAAAGGAGTAAACTATATGGTCAATATTGCTTGTTTTGCATTTTATGCTCTCTTTGCTATCTTATTTAAGAAACTCTCCCTACTCATAGTTATGAAAGACACTGATTTGTTCTCATCACATTATTTTTATGGTGTGAATTTTTGTATTTAGTTCACCTAATCCATTTTGAGCTTACTATGGTATACAGTATCAGAATTGAAACCGAATTTCTATCCAACTGCTTTCTATTTTCATGAGTGGAATTGCCAAAAAGGGAAGCCCTCCCTTTGTAAATTATGAGCTTGTTTTTATTTAACAGTAGGATACTGTTTTCAAAACCTCTTCTGTTTTATCCACTGTCAAAACAGTTTGATGTCTACTGCTTTATTAGAGAGTTTAAAGTCTGTTAATGCCATTCTTTTATACAATTTCCTATTATTTTCTTTGGGACTGGACCTTTTGTCTCTCCAAGTGAATTTTGTTATTATTTTATCTGATTCTATAAAATATTATTTGATTGATATACTACTAAACCCACAAATTAAAACAGTACTGCCATTTTAATTTTTCACCAATTCTTTATGCCTCCCTTTATTTCCGTAAATAGTTGTATCTATATAAATCTTGTGTATATCTTGTTCCTTCATTCTGAGATGTTTTCTGCTTTTTGTCATATTGAATGGACTTTGATCAGTCAACAAACTTTCATTAAGTAACAGATGTTGTGCCTATTTGTATGGGAAAATTGCATTGATGTTATATTTGGTGACGAGGATGGGATCACAAAATATCAGACCTCTATTTGGAGGCAGGAGGATTTTAGAGATAGAAATGGATATTTCAGGATGGGAGGATTTACCTTATTCCTCTCTAGCAAGAGGATGAACTAAAAGCACAGGGATCTACGAAAACTAGGAACCAAGGCTCTACAAGGGAGAACCCAGAGATTTAGAAAGATGTTTGTAAGGAATACCAATAGAACCAGCTAAAGAACTGGCAGGGGTGTGTAGGTGAGGCTTGGCCTTGCTAACAAGTTATTATCTTATGTGTAAAAGTAGAAATAAACTGCTGGAGGAGAAAACTTAGATGAAAAGGGAGTTGACTGGTTTGTGTGAGTATTTTTCTGTGCCAAAGCATTTTTACACTCCTTTAGAAGAGCAAGCTGGAGGGTCTCAGTGATAGAAAAACAAACAATGGTTCATATAGCTAAAAAAAAAAAAAAGGGAAAAAACCAACAAAAGGAATGTACATGCAGTTTTTGTATAGGCTGTGCATAGTTGTCCCCAAAATTGCCAGGGAAATGTGTGTGAGGATAATGGAACAAATTAAGATGAGGAGTTTTCTGAGGCAGAAGTTCACCCCATATTAAGGAAAAAGCAGAAGAACCACCAGGTCAAATAAAGTTCAGGGAGATAACTGAGGATTTTCCTGAACAAGAGGTTACTAATATATTAAACCTATTCATCCAAAGAATAGGAGAATTGTTAGTGTCTTGGATGGTGAGGATCAGTGATGAAGGGGCTGGAGGAGTATCAGTAAATACTGTGGATTGCTTGAAATTCGTAGGTATTAGTGTAAAGCCAAGCATGAGCAGCTTTCCAGAGGACTGCTGCTGTGGACAGCTCTAAGGTTCAGATCACATAGTATAGTGAACTCTATTTATTCAGCAGTAAATTAAAGCTAAACATTCACAGAAACCAAAGTATAACATTCACAATGTTATAACATCTTAACACTAAAGTGCCCACCTAGTTTTCACCAAAATGGTCACATAGTTTTAAGCAAAAGATATCATTCAGTAAATCAATCATCCTTAAGGTGCAAGCCTCCTTAAAGGACACAAAGTACAAAGCTCAAAGTTCTCCACCCCTAGGTCACAGTGTCTTAATCTCTCAATCAAAAAGTCTTCTTTCTTCTTGATTGGAGACTAGTTTCCAATCATCTTTAATCATTCTTAAGAGGTACAAGGTAGAGAGTACAAAGTTCCCCCACCTCTAGGCCACAGTAAATCATAATCTTATCAGTCATCAATAAGTACCCAAGGGGAGGTCTTTTCATCTTGATCCTAAGCTGGCTCCCAAATTCCATGGTTCCTCTTCCATGGCTCCAGCTCCTGCCAGAATCTACCCAATCATCACCTGGATTCACAGGTAGACAGCTCTCAGCTCTTCATCCAGCTCCTTCTCCAGTTCCTTGTTCAGTTCCATACTGAAGCTCACAGTGTCCAGTCCACTTCAAGTACTTCAGAGTTTCTGTTTCTGGGAAGACAAAACTTAGCAGAGCCAAAACAACATTCATACACATTGCTGGCACCACCATCAATTTGCTATCTGCCTGTGAAATCAACACAGACCCACCAACAAGATCTAAGAACTCAATATAAATTGTCAGTATAGTCCCAGGACCTCTGACCCCTCCTCCAGGGCTTCTGTAAACAGAAACAAGAAAAATCCTCTTTCATTTCTTCCAGTAAGGTCCCAAGACTTCTGTACAAAATATCACAAACAAAAATCAACACAGGCAGAACAGACAAACAGAGTGGTGGTCTCCACAATTGTTCCCCTTCTCAGTTCTGCTCTCTCCCAGCTTAGGCTTCTCCTTATATTGGCTTATATCATTAGCTCCTCCCTGTTCCTGTCTTTGGCAAGTCCCTCTCACTGTGAGTTTCACAAGTCCTATTTCTTAACAAAGACTTATATAAAGTCTTGATTATATAAATCAAGGGTAAGACTCAAAAGAAACTTTAACTGAAACAAGGTGCTAAATAATTAAAAAGCAGAAGCAAGGTGATAAGTACATCTTTGCTTGCTATTACAGAGGTGAGGAACATACTTCATTATCTGCATTCCAGACTTACAGCTTGTCATTGCACAGATCAGTTTTCATGTCACTCAAAATATTTTTTTGGAGAAGATTCTGGGAAGGTGGAATAATAGGTCAGAAAATTCCAAGCTCTTAAAATTTTCTCTGACAAAAGAGTTAAAATAGCACTTTAAGGTGAACAAAGTGTGGGTGGAGATAAATAAGAACAGGGGCGTACTTGGGTTCCTCCTAGGACAATTTGAGAAGATGTAAAGAAAAATTCCAGGGCTAGGTTTGGTCCCTGTGAAGAGTAAACACGTCCAGATTAGGTTCAGTTTCAACAGCAAGTAGCAAGTCTCTAAAACAACAAGGGTTAAGCCCTGAAGTTTGGTGATTTGAAAGGCTGTCTCTGCCCCAATCACTGGAACTTTCATCCCTGGGATAGTGAGGGGAGTTGAATATTTGAGCCCAGGAAGATTGAGGGCACCTCTGATGACATGGAACCCCAGACTCAGCTGTGCAGTGAAGAAGAAACCAATACATACCTGGGGAGCACAGAAGTAGTGGGGTAAAAAAACCCTAGCTGTGTTGGCATTTACAGGAGGTTGAAGGTTTGGCTCTGGGTCCAGGCTAGAGGTGATTACAGAAATGAACTTATTACCAGCAAAAAAAAACAAAACAAAACAAAAAAAGGACAGGCAAGAGAGAAAGAATCCCACCATAAAAAAGCTATTATAGAGCACCATCCCTGGAGTCAGGAGGACTTGGGTTCAAATCCAGCCTCAGACACTTAACCTTTACTAGCCATGTGACCTTGAACAAGTCACTTAACCCCAATTGACCCTCCAAAAAAAGCAAAAAATTAAAAAAAAATAGAAAGCTGTTATGGGAATATAGATGTGCAGGCTTCATCTTCAAAGGAGGGTATTGAAGGAAGGAAACCCCCAAAAAGTAACATCAAATGGTCACCTGCCCAAAAGAAATTCATTGAAGATCTTTAAAAAAGACTTAAAATCAAATGACTGAGATGAAGGGGAAAAAATAAGAATAATCCAAGAAAAATAAGAAGGGTATGGAAGGAAAGTCAAACAATTAGAAAAGGAGATTCAAAATCTTAAAGAAGGAAATGACACCTGAAAAATTAGAATTGGGCAAAATGAAGTCAGTGAAATTATAAGAGATCAATAAATGACTAAGTAAAATATGAATAATGAAAAATAGAAGAGAAAGTGAAACATCTTATAAGAAAAACAACAGATTTGGAGAACAGATCAGGAAGAGGAAATATAGAAATAATTGGGGTAACTAATAGCTATGATAAAAAAAAAAGACTCTTGATACAATAATAAAAGAAATAATGAAAGAAAATTGCCCTGAAGCATTAGAATGGGGAATAGTAGAAATAGAAAAAAAAATCCATTAATCACCCCTTAAAAGAGATCCTATGAGGAAAACTCAGAGGAATATCATAGTCAAATTCTGAAAGGCCCATCTCACGAAAAAAGTATTAAAAGGATCAATATTAAAACAATTTAAATATGGTTGTGCCACAATTAGAATTACACAAGACCTAGCAGCTGAGACATTAAAAAACTGTAGACTTTGGAACACAACATATTGAAGAGCAAAAGAACTGGAACTCTAGCCAGAAAGAATGTCCTACCCTCCAAAGTTAAATATTCTCCTGAAAAAAAAAATGAACATTTGAAAAACTCTCAGACTTTCAAAACTTTGTTAAAAAAAAAATCTGAATTTAATAAAAGATTCAACATACAAGAAGCAAGAGAAATATAAGGCACATAACAAAGAATGACTATAAGGGATCCATAAGGAAAGATTGTGTACTTTTTAAAATGTATGCCTAAGTTTCTTATCAATAATTGAGTATATGAAAGATTGGGGTAAACCTGAGTATGATATGAATTTAAAAAGTTTAGCCATTTAGGAACAGCTTAGTAATTATTTTATGCAATTGAGGTACAAGAGGAAGAAATAGTACAGACGAATAAGATGGGGGAGGAGGGGTGGTAGTTCTGGTAATCTACTTTCATTGGGAATGGGTTTAAGAGGGAACAATACATACATACACACACATGTGCGCACACACACACACACGTGTGTGTGTGTGTGTGTGTGTGTGTATAGAACTCTTCTGATTCTGAAGAAATAAAATGGTAGGGGCATTGGGAGGGGGGAGAGGACGAGGGAGGGATCTTTAGAGGGGAGAGTGAAAGAATAAGTAAAATATGGGTATAGAAGGGTGTTTAGATTTATTGGAATAGGAGGATGGGAAGAGTTCCTTGGAGGGGGGTAGGCAAGTCACAGGAGGGCAAGGTAGTGGGTAGAAGTAAAGTAGAGGAGGCAGGAATGATAGAAACAAGAGACATGCACAAAAATAAAAAACAAAGAT
>CM053582.1:68189770-68208202 GCA_028627135.1 Pseudochirops cupreus
ATGACAAAGTACTTTTCCAGAGGCACAGGACTGCCCATATCATCTCCTTACTCAGAAAACCACTATAATTCTGTAACATTTCTAGGATAAAACACCAACTATTCCCTGTGCAGTTTTCAAAGCCCATCACAATGTATCCGCAAAGTACCTCTCCTGCCTTATTATGCATTGCCACCCATCCTCAGTTCTATGGTTAAAACAAAAAAGCCACTGCTTCCCTCACCAATCTCCATCTTTGTATGGACCACCTGTCTGTAATGCCCTCCCCCTGACCTTTGCCTCACAGAATCCCTCCATTCATTCCAGACCCTGCTAACCCATCATCTTTACCATAAAATCTTTCCTGCTTCCACAGTTATTAATGCTTCCCCTCTCAAACTAACGCTTATTGACCCACATGCGTATCTTTTTTTTTATATTGATCCTGTATTTATTCTTTCTGCACAAACACTGGCCTGTGCTCATGTTGTCTCACCTGAGACAATGGAAGCTCCACGAGAACCTTTCTGTCTTTGTATCACCACAGTGACCTCAGAGCCTGGTGGCGAGGGATGCCTAGAAAGTGTTAGATGATAAATTGTGCCCCAGACAGGACCAGTGACCCTCTGGCCTGGCATCACACATTGGGCTCACCCCTGTTTTCCATCCACAAGGAATGAAGTCAGTCTTACTTATTACTGGACTAAGAGCTAGCTATCCAATGCATCCACTCAGGAACCTGAGCTGTGGGTACCCAGGCCAGATCTGATCACCAGACTCTCTTCCATCACAGCTCATTCATTTCAACTTTAATCATCCCAGTGACTCATTCCACTCTCCCCTATTCTCCTCTTGTGCCCTCTGGCAGTCCTGTTCTATTGTTAGCAAACTTCCCTTGAAAGTTGAAGCTGTGCCTTCCACTCCAAAATATTTTGTGTAAATATTTTGTCCTGACATAAGAATTTAAAGTTTTGTCCTCAATAGAGTGTAGGCTCCATAAGGGCAGTCCTGTTTCTCTCTTGTCTTTGCACTTCTAACATGCAGGACAGGGCAGGTCACATAGTAGGAACTTAAGAAATGGTCACAGAATTTGAGCTGGGTCTTGCCTAGGTTGGAGGCTGTCTATATCGTGGGGACTCTAATATGAAAAGCACAGGGTGGGTGATGGTGCTAGGAAGCACAGAGTGTCAGCTGTGCTCACCCAGGGCTCCAGAGACCCCCTGGGTCAATGGTCAGCTCCACAGGAAGGTGCAATACCTGACTGAACTGCAAATGCAGCTGTCATGGCTGGGGCCAGTGATGCCTGGGGTGGAGGGAGCTGCCATTGGGGCAGCCTAAAGCAAATGCAGAAATGGGGGCATTTACAGCCCTGGAAGGTGAGCACCATGAACTGAATTGCTCTGGCACCTGGAGCAAGCTTTCCAACTAGAGCAGATTTGTAGGAGGAAGGCTGGAATTAAAGTCTGGCTTCAGGAACCTGGGAAAGTGACATCATGCACGGCCACCTCAGTTTTCCCATTTGTAAAGTGGGAATCATATTGACTCTGCCCCACATGTTGTTGTGAGGACGAAATGAAGCAGCATTGGGAAATCATTTGCAAACCTGAAAGTGCTAAATAAATGTGAGCCATTTTTGTGATTATCCCTCTTGTAGTTCTTGTGATTTGTTTCAAAGAGCAGATGATGAGACTGAGCCAAAGTCACACCACACATGGAGAATGTGCTCAGAGGTCAACTGAGTGGAGGGTCTGAGGCCTAGTCTTCCAGGCCATGGCCTCAGGCCTTGGTGCCAGTCTTGGTCCTTTCAGGGTGAGGCTTTCATGGGGAGGAGACAGTCATGTACAGGAAGTCTCACAATTTTGGGTCCTGGTCCCCTTCAGTGGTCTTCAATACCAGTTACCCATCAGAGCCCTTGGTCCTTGCCAGGCTACATTTATCTTAAAACTCTCTGGTCTTCTCAGAAGTAAGCCTTGAAGGACCATGGTCCCTCACTCATCAGTAGAAGAGCGGAAATTGTGGGGCCTGAGTTTAAGGGGTGTAAGGCAGCAGGGCTGGCCACCACATCCTGGGCTAGCTTCTCTCCGCCTACCTTTTTCCTTCTGCACACTTGAGGCTGGGCAGCCCCGGACAGAGCTGAAGATCCACCATGGGTCCCACAATCACTTCCCTGATCTCCATTGGTGAGTGCCCAGGGTCAGGTCTGGAGAAGGAGAGACATTATGAGAAGTCCTTGACTCTGCAGGACAGGAAGGAACTTTTAGGAGGAGACAGAATCATCTCAGAAAGAGCAGGATCCCAGTGTCTACTCAAAGGTCTCTTCCTTCATGTTTTGACCAAGCAGAATTAGAAGTTTGGGGGCTTTGGGGAGAGCTGGGGATGGGGCAGCTTGGGCTGGAGGGTAGGCATCTATAACCAGAGCTTGTCTTACAGGGCTATGTCTGGGCTGGGCAGTGAGAGCACAGAAGGGTGAGTCCTGTCCCTGACATCCCACTGTTCTCATTTCACTGCTTGTCCCAAATCAACACAGATATCCACTCCCAGGATAACTGGGGAGGGAAACAGAGTACATTGCATTAAATGGATGGGGTGATTGAGGAAGGGTCTTCAGAATCCAGAGGTGAGAGAAACACTGTGGCCAGAGGAATTCCTAAATCTCTGGACTCTGTTTCTTTTCTCAGACCCCCTTCCCAGGCCCACGCTTTGGGCTGTCCCAAGTCCTGTGATCCCTAGCGGATCAGATGTGACCCTCAGGTGCCAGGGCCACCTGGGGAGTGACCGATTCCAGCTCTGGAATGATGAAGAGCTCAGAGATGAGAGAAATGCCTCCTGGCAGAAGGCAGAGTTCGTGCTCAGGAGTGTGGATTACTGGAAAGATGGGAGAAGCTACAGCTGCCGCTCTGGGCAGGGGCAATTGTGGTCAGAGCACAGTGAGCCCCTTGCCCTGGTGGTGACAGGTGAGGGGGTGCTGGTAAGGAGGGGGCCGGTCCTGAGAGATGAGCCCAGACCCTCTCTCTTGAGTCACCTACAAGCTGGAGAAAATCTCACCCACATTCTGGCCCCGTGCCCAGGCTCTGAGAATCCCTTGTTCATGGCACCTTTTAGGGGTATAGTGTCAGGTCCAAAATTTGAACCCATATCTCCCAGTCCCCAACCCAGGATCTTTCCCCACCTGATCCATTTCCCTGGTACCCGGTCCAGAGACCAAGGCTGCTCCTCCCTCTTTTCACATCCCACCTTACTGCCTTTGCTCACACAGTTCCCCCTGCCAGGGATGCCCTTCCCACCTTCATCTCTCTTTCCTACACATCCTTAAGGCCCAGCTCAGAGCCTCACTCCTAGCAGATGCTGTCCCTGATTGCATCAAGTAACACTGTCCTGGCCCTTCTCCCTCCCAGCATCTGATGGCTATGCCTCTCTTGTATGCCCCTTCTACCACTAGGGTCCTCACACCACCCCAAGGCTGCTTGCCATCTGTCCACACTTAGAAGCAACCTGTTGAGGGGGAAAGAGCCTCAGAATAGGACCCTGTGGTGGGGATTCAAACACCTGCCTCTCTCCCTGCACCTGCAAGTCCTAGCTGGGTGACTGTGGTTAAATTCCTGATCTTCTGTGGATTTCAGTTCACTCTTCCATGACATGAAGCTCATGGGCCTGATTATCTAATGGAGTCATTTGAGCTCAAGCCCATTTGATCCCTGGCAATGTGTGTTCCCCAAGAGCATTAGGGGTGGAGTCTTCCCTAATCCTTTGGGGTTTCCCCATCCCTAATCAGCATTTACCTGATAGCTGAGTCTTCATTGAGGGAAAGAGAACTAAAAAAAATCTAATTTCTCCTAGAACAGCCCAGAGGGAGTGCCCCTCCCTCTTCTCCCAGTCCCTGCCCACCCTTGGACATACACAACCCTACAGCTCTGCTCTGGCTTCACTGAAGTGTGGGCAGGGGGCAGAAAGACAGGGACCTGGCAGCACAAAGCAGAGGAAGGAAGTGGGTAGGGCCCAGGACTGGGAATCTATGTTTCTATGTAACCCCCCAGTCATGGAGTTATTGGGGAAAAGAGTTTTACACATCTTAAAACTTAAGGGAAAAGTCTGAATCTGCCATTGATGTTACATAAGGATCCTGCCTTGGTCTAGCAAGTTCAAGCTGTAGGGACAGAGCTTGGTCACTTGGAGCATATAAGAAGGGGAGCAGGTGGGAGAACAGTGACCTTCTCTTTTTCTGTAGAGAAAGTTTTAATAGTTTATCTAAAAGTTCTAGTGATCTCTCTCTTTCTCTCTCTCTCTCTCTCTCTCTCTCTCTCTCTCTCTCTTTCTCTCTCTCTCTGCTTCCTTCTCTTTCTGTGTTCTATCTGATTTTCTCTGTCTCCCTTACCCTCTGTCTCTATCTCTCCCTCCTTTTTTCTCTGCCCTTAACTCTCTGTCTTTGTCTCTTTCTGTCTCTGTTTCCCTTTCTTTTTGATTTTTTTTTACATTTTAATTTGAAGTTTTGAGTCCCAAATTCTATCCCTCTCTTCCCTTCTCTCTCCTCTCTTCCCTCTCTGAGATGGTAAATAATCAGATACATAGGTTATACATGTGCAATCATTTAAAACATTTCCATATTAGTCATTTTATACAAGACGACTCAAAAGAAAAAAATGAAAGATAGTAAAAATAGCCTGCTTCAGTCTGGATTCCATCAATATTAGTAAGTTCCCTGAAGGTCGAGAGCTTGCTTCACCATTAGTCCTTTGGGCTTGTCTTGGATCATTGTACTGCTAAGAAAAGCTAAGATACTCAGAGTCCTTCACTGAACAACATTGTTGTTACTGTGTGCAGTGTTCTCCTGTTTCTGCTCACTTTACTGTGCATCAGTTCGTGTAAGTCTTTCCAGGTTGGCTTATTTCACCATTCTCCAATTAATGGACATTTCTTTGATTTCCAATTCTTAGCCACCACAAACAATGCTGTTATAAATATTTTTTGTACAAATAGGTCCTTTACCCTTTTTGTGGATGTCTTTGGGATAGAGATCTAGCAGTGCTATTGCTGGATCACAGGATATGTACAGTTTGGTTGCCCTTTCTGAGTAGTTTACAGAACTATGGCTCCTAAGCATTGTCTTGATTTCCTCTTCATTGGCAGTGAATTCAGACCTTTCGTTTTGGATGCTAGTAATCTGGTTTTCTTTTTCACTTTTTAAAAATCAAATTAACCAATGATAATATGTATTTAATTGGGTTTTTTCTGATAAAATCACCTTTCAGTTTTATTTATTACTTCAATGGTTTGCTTACTTTCAATTTTTTTAATTTCTTCATTTTTTCAAGATTTCCAATTTGTTGCTTAATTTGGGATTTGGGATTTTTATTTTGTTCTTTTACTAGCTTTTTTAGTTGCATGCCCAATTTATGGATCTGTTTTTTCTCTATTTCATTGATAAAGGCAATTAGAGACAAAAATTTCCTCCTAAGTACTGCTTTAGCTGCAGGCCATTAATATCTGTATGTTGTCTCATCATTGGCATTCTCTTTAATGAAATTATTGATTGTTTTTATGATTTGTTCTTTCACCCACTTGCTTTTAAGGATCGCATGAATTATTGTCCAATTATTTTTAATCTCTTTCCAATGCCCACTATTGAATATAATTTTTATTGCATTTTGCTCTGAAAAGGGTGCTTTTAATGTCTCTCTTTTTCTGCATTTGGTTGTGAGAGTTTTGTGTCCTAGTACATGGTCAATTTTTGTGTAGGTGCCATGTACTGATGAGAAAAAAATATATACATTGCTTTCTATCCTCATTCAGTTTTCTCTGGAGACTTATCTGATTTTATTCACCTCCTTAACTTTTTCTTGTTTATCTTATGGTTAGATTTATCCAGTTGAGGGGAGGAGTTGAGGTTCCCAATAGTACAGTTTCATTATCTATTCAGTTTTATATCTCATTCAACTTCTCTGTCAAAAAAAAAAATTGATGCTGTAGCATTTGGTGAATGTATGTGTAGGTATGATTTGACTTCATTGTCTATGGGTACCTTTCAGCAAACTATAGTTTATTTTTTCACCTCTTTTAATTAGATTTATTTTTGCTTTGTCTGAAATCATGATAACTTCCCCTGCTTTATTTGATTCTGATAAAGCATAATAGATACTTCTTCAGCCGCTTACCTTTACATTGTGTATATCTCTCTGTTTATAATGTGTTTCTTATAAATAAGATATTGTAGGAAGCTGGTTTTTAATTTCTTCTACTACCTGACTCCATTTTATGAGTGAGTTCATCCCATTTATGTTTATTGTTATAGTAACTAACTATATTTCCCTCTATGCTATTTTCACTTCTTTATCCCCCATTCTCTCTTATATTTCACCCTTTCCCTCCTCACAAGTGTTTTACTTTTGATCACTTCCTTCCCCAATATACTCGCCCTTTCATCACTCCCCTATACTCGTTCTATTTTACCCATTACTTTTTATTTCATTAATTACTTCAACTGAATATGTATGTTCTTCTCTCTTTGAGCCAATTTTGATGAGATTGAGGTTGAAGCTTTGCCCATAACCTTCCCACCCACCCCCATTTCCCCTCCTTTAAAATAGCCCTTTCATACCTCATTTATGAGAGATAATTAGTCCCATTCAATCTCCCCCTCCTTTTCTAGTGCAATTTTCTTCATCACCTCTTAACTTCATTTTGTTATTTTTGGTATCATCTCATTGAAGTCACCTTGTATCCACAGTCTCTGTCTACATATACTCCTTCTAATTGTTCTTATAGTAATATAGTTGTTGAGAGTTAAAACATTTATCTTGCCATATAGAAATATAAACATTATAACCTTATTGTATTTCTAATGTTTTCTCTTCCTTGTTTCTTTTTTACTCTTTAACTTTTAGTCTTCTTTTTGGAGGTAAAATTTTTATTCAGGTCTGGTCTTTTAATTAGATATACTTGAAAATACTTTATTTCATTAAAAATCCATGTTTTTTCCTGAAAGATTATGTTAAGTTTTGCTTTGTAGATTGTTGGTTGTAATCCTAACTTCATTGCCTTCTAGCATATCATATTCCAAACCATCCAGTTCTTTAATGTGGAAGCTGCCAAATCCTGTGTAATCCTGCCTTTTGCCTTGCCTTGCAATATTTGAATTGCCTTTTTTGGGCTACTTACAATACTTCTCCCTGATTTGTGAGCTTTGGAATTTGATTTTGAAGTTTCTGGGAATTTTTATTTTGGTATCTCAGGCAGTGATCGGTGGAGTCTATCAATTTTTCTATCAAATTCTATCAATTTCTACCAATTTTACTCTCTGCTTCTAATATATCACAGCAATTTTCTTTGACAATTTCTTGAAACATGTTTTCCAGTCATTTTTTTTAATCATGATTTCCAGGTTTCATCCAATATTATCTCTCCCAGGTCTATTTTATAGATCGATTGTTATTCAAAAGAATAATTTCAGATTTTCTTAATTTTTTTTAAAATTTTTGGTATTGTTTTATTGTATCTTGATGTCTATTAGAGGCAATAATCTCCACTTATTCAATTATCATTTTTAAGTAATTGTTTTCTTCAGTGAGCTTTTGTACTTCTTTTTCCATTTGTCCAACTCTATTGTTTTAGGGAGTTATTTTCCTCAGTTAATTTTTGTATATTGTTTCCAATACCATTGACTCAATGTTCATGATTCTTTAAATTATTGTCATTTCTTTTTCCAATTTTTCTCCTACTTCTTTAATTTAATTTTTTAAAAAATTAAGGTTTTTATAGGAATTCTTTTTGGGACTGAGATCAAATTACATTTTTCTTCACATATTCTCATTTTGATATTATTGTCCTCTTCTAAATTTATGCCTCATGCCTCCCTATCACCATACTAACTTTCAATAGTCAAGTCTTGTGGTTGTTGTGTTTTTTCCTTTGATCTTTTGTGACTTAGTGTTTTCATGTGAGTTGGGCTCTAATCCTGCACTTCTCCAAGCTCCCCGTGCTGGCCTCTGGGTCTTTCTGCTGCCTTTCACTGGGCTTCAGGGATTTGCTGCTTCTTTTCTCTGGAGGGTAGCCTTCCATTTTGACTCATACTGGGAGAGGGAAGGGGTCTCCTTGTTGAACTCCTTTGGCTGTGGGCTTTAGCTGTGGGCCAGCTCCTGGGTTGGGACTGTGCTGCTGTATTGCTATGGCTCAGAGTCTTTCTGGTGTCTCCTTCTGGAGGAGGGACCTTGTGGCTTATCAGCCCCAGGGGTGGGATACTGCTTCTGAGTTGCTATGGAAACAAGTCCTGTCTAAAAGTAGGCCCTGGAGGTATAATTGTGTTGATATGTCCAAAGGGTAGGGCCCAGATACTGGGTTGCTATGGAAACACGGTCTCTCTGCTGGTAGGCCTCAGAGATGATATCTCTCTGTTGGCCAGCCCTAGGGCAGAGCTTCACTACTTGTCAGCAGTGGGGTCAATGGTTTTGCTGGTGGATTGTACTGGGAATGGAGTCCCTGTGGTGGGGTCCTGAGGGGTTGCACAGACTGCTCACATGCTTGGGATCTCCTGGTCTGCAGGAGGGCAGGGGCTTACTGATGAATTGCCTCAATCCTGAAGTCTTGCTGCAGATCTCTGCTGTGAGGCTGGCTCCTACTGTCATTGCTCTTGGACCTTGTTCCTCTCTCAGTCCAGTGAGATAGAACTTTCCAGCTAGGCTGGTCACTACTTATCTGTTCCTAGACCAGCAGTTCTTAACCTGTGGGTCGTGACCCATTTGGGGGTCAAAAGATCCTTTCACAGGAGTCGCCTAAGATCATCAGAAAACAAATATTTCCTATGGTCTTAGGAACTGAGACACTGCTCCCCTATCCATCTCCAGGAGGGTCTGCTCACATGCAGATATGCCCACATGCAACTCTTAAAGGGTCATAGCATTTTGAAGGTTGAGAACTACTCTCCTAGACCAATTCTGAGGTGGTTTTCTAGGTGTCTGGGGGGAACTTTGGAGGGCTTAGTTCCTTCCTCAGTTCACTCTCTTAGCACCAGAGGTTTCTGACCTCCTCTTCCTATCTCATTTCTCCTCCCGTCATTTTTCTGAATGTGATCCAGGGAGCCTGGTTACTCAGCCATGAACATGCCTAGAGGAGTTGGCAAAGAACTTGGCCAGGGATCCTCAGTCCACCCTGTTTTAGAGAATCAAAGGGGATGAAGGAGACATATTACGTCCCTAACTTTCTTCTTTCCTCCTTTCCCAGGAGTCCTATTCAAACCCTCCATTTCAGCCTTGCCTGGTTCTATAATCTCCCCAGGGACCACAGTAACCATCGTGTGTGACATATCACCCCACGCAGTGCCTCAGGAGTAGAGTTTTGCCCTGCTGGAGGCAAAGAGCCTAGAGCCCTTGCAGAGACAGAGCCCTGCAGGGACCCAGGCTGTTTTCTCTATTCAGTCTGTGATGGCTGAGGACACTGGGAGCTACAGCTGTATTTACTACAGGAAGACAACCCCCCACAGAGGATCACATCCCAGCAATACCGTGGAGCTGATTGTGCATGGTTACTAGAGATGTGAACCCCTTCAATCCCTAATTCTGCCCCCCTCACGGGGCGCACAGAGCTACAGGGGCAGAATAAAATCTTGGAAATTCTGAAGGGGTGTTTTGGGTGGAGACTGGAGGAGACCCTGGGATCCTTTCCCATTCTACACAGATTCAGCTTTGGGTCCCAGGATGGTGGGGTTGTTTCTAGCTCAAGGTAGGCCCCAGACAAGAAAGTGAGAACAGAGGCAAGGATCCAGTTTTCCTCTCACTAGGATCTTGGGGCAGGGGCACTTGAAATGACATCTGAATTTGACCTCTGGCCCAATTCTCTCCTCAGAACCACTCCCCAAGGCTACTCTGTGGGCCCAACCTGGCCTCATAATGGCATCAGGGGGCAACCTCACCCTCTGGTGCTCAAGGCCCAAGCTGTCTTCCCTTGAAGAGGTGACTTTCACTCTGTGGAAAACTGGGACCCAGGACCCCTTAAAAGAGCAGACCTCAGCAGACCTCTGGACTAGCTTCCTCTTCCCATCTGTGAAACCCAAGGACACAGGGAGCTACAGCTGTTCTTATAGGGAAAGGACAACATCTGCTAGAAAATCAAAGATCAGTTATGATCTGGAATTGGTGGTGCCAGGTAAGGGGTGTGTGTGGGTCCCACAATAATTCTAAGTAATGATCCCTCTGTCCAGCCAGGGGCCTGATAAAGACAGGGTCTTCTGTCTACACAGGCTGCTCTGCCCTGGGGCCTCTCAGGACTTTTGGGGCTTTGAGAACATGAGGCATTTCTATTGTCATCTAGAATGTTGGGAAGAAAGGTGATGGTGGGGACTGAGAAGGGAGTCAAGAACAAAGTCAGAGAGACTCAGAACTGAAAGGAGTCTATTGGAGGTTCTGCAGTCCAAACTTTCCCATAATCAGTAAGCAAAATAATGCCCAGAGAGAGGGAAGGACTTGACTAAAGTCACACAAAAAGTGAGTAACTGAGCCTGGAAATGAACTTGAGTCTTCCTACTTCTGTGCCACGTTCTAACTCCTGTTTTGTTTTGGTTTTTTTGCTGAGTCCTGGGTCTGTCTGGGATAGCCTGGATGAAAAGTAAGGGGTCACCATCTTCCCTCTTGTGTTTAGTCCTCAGATGAAGGAGACCATAGGTTGGTGAGCTCCCTCAGATATGGAAGTCCCCTTAAATTCCTAGCTTTCAACATCTAGAAATGTACGAGTGATTTTCTGGTCAAAACCCTCATTTACAGATGAGATAACTGAGACTCATGGGCAGCTATGTGACTCAGTGGATAGAATGCTGAGCTTGGAATGAGGAAGCTTCATATCCCTTACTTCAAATTGGATCTCAGACACTTGTTATCTCTGTGATCCTGGGAAAACCACTTAAATTATTTTGCCTCAGTTTCCTTTTTGTAAAATGAGCTAGAGAAAGAAATGGCAAGCCCCTCGTGTATCTCTCCCCCCCCCCCCAAAAAAACCCAAATGATTCATGAAGAGTTAAGAAGTAGTTTAAAAACAACTGAACAACCAAACTGAGACTCAGACAGGGTACGTGACTGGCCCGAAGTCACATAGAGACTCAGAGGCAGAGCAGGGACTTGACCCAAGTGTCCTGACTCTCAGTCCTGCGTTCTTCTCACAGGATCTCTTCCCAAGCCTTCCCTCTTAGCCCTCCCAGGCCTTGTGGTAGAGCCTGGGATGCATGTGACTCTCCAGTGTCGACAGCCCCCTCAGGCATCCTTCTGGAGGATGACATTCACTCTGCTGAAGGTGGGGTGCCCTCAGGCCTTGCAGAGCCAGAATCCAGCTGGGATCTCAGCTGACTTTCCCCTCCTCTCTGTGAGGGCCCAGGATGCTGGCAACTACAGCTGTGTCTACTATAGCAGGATGGCTCCATACCAGGTGTCTGAAGCCAGTGAAGTCCTAGAGATCTGGGTGACAGGTGAGGGTATGTCCAGGTCTCCAAGGCATAAAATAGAGGTTTGGGACTCAAGTCTGATTGGCAGGCCAGGAAACCAGAGAAGTCATATTGTTCTCAGCTCTTTTGACATCACCAGGTATACACAGTGCTTCTCAAGCTTCCTAATGCTGCCACCCTTTAATACACTTCCTCATGTTGTGGTGACCCCCACCACATAAAATTATTTTCATCACTGCTTCATAACTCTAATTTTGCTACTGTTATGAATCTATGTGATATGCAGGATGTATTTTCATTGTTACAAATTGAACATATCCCATAGGTTGAGAACCACTGACTGGTAGAGGTTGGGGCAGGGTCTGGGTGTCCCTAAGAAAGAACAAAGGTGGAAGAGCAGACCAGCTCAGGTACTGCTCCAACCTCAGGGGACAATGAGGGAAGGAAGAGAAAATGCCCTGTTTCTAGATGGGCTCAGAGAACATCCATGTCTCTCCAGAGAAGGATGTTTGGGGCAAGGAACAACCAAAGAGTCAAAGGGAGAGAGAGCTGATTGTCAGGGACCTCCAAGCTCTTGTTTCACCGCCCCCCACATTACAACTGCATATTACCCTTGAGGCTCTCTGGTCTCTGCTTGATTTTCCAGATGCCCTCCCCAAGCCTTCCCTCTCAGCCTGGCCTGTCTCAGAGGTGGTATCAGGGACCAACGTGGTCCTCTGGTGTCAGGGGCCCTCATGGAGTAGTAGCTTTGTTCTATACAAGGAGAGAAAGAAGAAAATCCTTCCAAGCATGGATAACACTCAACATGGGGGCAAGTACTTCCTGAGTCATGTGACCCCCAAGGACTCTGGCAATTACACCTGCAGCTACCAGCTTCTTATCAATGGAAGTGTCTGGACACAGTGTAGTGAGCCCCTCCAGCTCACAGTCAATGGTGAGAGAAAGAAGATCCAGAGACCCACTGGGTGGTCCCAAAGACAACTCCCTCCCTCTGCCTCCACAAGGAAATGACACCCAAGGCCTTGGCTCTGACCATGAGACACAAAATAAGAGATAGCAGTAATCTCATCAATTTCCTCAATTCCAGTCCTATAGCAAACAAGGCTTTGTGGACTGGGACATGAGGCTTCCTCCTCTTATTTCCCAGTGACCTGGGGATTTCTATGCTGGTTTCTGGGTTTCCCAACCTAATTCCAAGGGATAAAGAGACTGAGCAGTATTTGTTCGCAACTTTTGGTGCAGGTGCTGATGAGTGGCTTTAGAGGGAGATAATAAGACAGAAAAGGGGAATATTTTGGTGGCAAGATGAGGGTTCTCTCAGATAGTGATTTATGAAGATTCTTATTTATCCACCACCTAGGTACTGTGCCCAGTAACACCCTCATTATCACCCTCAGCTGTGTTTCCTTCCTCCTCCTCTTCTCTCTCTGCCTTCTCTTGCTGGCAATCCTCTGCCAAGGATCCATCCCTATGGGTAAGACAGAGTTGTAACCCTTAGTATCTTAAGCGATAGAGATGGATAAGGACTGAGACCTTTATTTCCTCTTTTGAGACATTGCCTGACCTTACTTCTCCTCTTCCCATGTCTCTCTCCACAGGGTCTTTACAAGGAGAGAGCCCAAGGAGGTAATGAGACTCAGCTCCTCTTCTCATAATCCCCTGGTCCTTCCTTGCCATAAAACTCTTGACCCAGTGTCCTCGACAGAGTCCCTGGTGAGGAGAGGCTGATGACAGAGCCTCCCAGGGTGGACTTCATTCCCTAGTCCTATTTCCTTCCTCTCTCCCTGTCACAGGTGTCTCTGTTGCTCTTGTCTTCCTTGGAGTACCTGCCTCTCCCATCAGTCTGAGGCCCCCAGAGAGGAGACTATGTGTAAGATACCTGGCAAGGAACAGGGTTAATAATAATTGGTTAGGGAGATAGGATTGTGGAGGGTAGTCCTGGTCCTGGGAACTATGGGAATGATGAAAACGTCTGTCTTCCTCAGATACAGAAGTGACCAGGGAGAGCAAGGAGAGACCAAGGGAAGCATTGGTGAGTTAGCCCATCCTGTCCTGCACCCAGAGGGACCTGTTTTATCCGTGACTCCAGCCTTCACCAACAGGCTCTAGGGCTAGAGTTCTACCACTTCTTTTTTTTTTTTTTCCTTTTGGAGGGCAATTGTGGTTAAATGACTTGCCCAAAGTCACTTGGCTTGTAAGTGTGTCAAGTGTCTGAGGCTGGATTTGAACTCAGGTCCTCCTGACTCCAAGGCCAGTGCTCTATTCACTGCACCAGCTAGCTGCCCCTTACCATTTCTTAATCACTATTTTTTTTCCTTTTAGTAACCCAATGTTTTGTCACCAAACTGGGGATCCCTTAGCTTATTGAAGTAATTTGTTAAATATTCCAATCACTGTACTCCAATATCAATTATTTCTTTTGAAATCATATGAGGTTTGTTGCATATAATTGAAGAATTAGAAAGCATCCACAGCTTTCATCAAACAGGCTTTTCAAGCATTCATGACATACCAATAAATTTAGAATTCCTGCTCCAAAGTCACTCATTGTCTCCACAACCTTATATTTCTCCTTCAGGTTCCCATGGCTCAAGAAGCCCGTGGAGTGACCTATGCTGAGCTGAATATAAAAACCTTGACTGAGAGGAAAACTGGCCACATGAAGACACCCAGAGAGACCACTATCTATTCTTCTGTACCTGGGGACTGAGGTTTTAGGCACCTTCCACAAAATAAGTTCTCTCCCATCATCTCCTTTTTCTTTCTCTCTTCTCACCTCTCCTCTCCTTTTGATATCCCCTATTTAATCTGTTTTTCTAGTACATTTTCCCCAGGTTTTCATTACTGAGGAGCCATGATATCTATTGGGGTTATCCATTTGTAGATTTGTGTAAAGCAAGTACATCCATCTATGACAGTGAGAAGCATACATACATGATATATACAGAATAAAAGGTGAACAGTCATCTCAAAGGGAAGTCCCTAGCAGTTGTGAGGACTAGGAAAAGCCTTCTGAACAAGGCTGAATTGGAGTTGAGTTTTGAAGGAATCCAGGCAAATTAAGAGGCAGATTGGAAGATAGATAACATGGGAAAGCCCAACAGAGGCATGGAGTTAGGAAACTATTGCGTAAAAGGACAAAAAAAATTGGCCATTGTAACACTTTCTTAGAGTGGAGAGAAATGAAGTGATAGAAGTATGGGAAAGAAGGAAACCCCTAAGGTTCACACCTTCACTGCCATCACAAAAGAATGAAAATAAACATAAAAGACAATGTGAAATATCTCCTTGAAGAACCACTAACATGGAAAATAGATCCAGAAAAGATAATTTCAAAATTATTGGACTACCTGAGAGCCATGATCAAAAAAAGAGGCTACATATCATCTTTCAAAGGAAACAAACCTGATATTCTGGAACCAGAGGGTACAATGGAAATTGAAAGAATCTACTGATCACCTCTTGAAAGAGATCCCAAAAGGAAAACTACTAGTGATATTAGTGCTAAATCCTCAAGGTTTTCAGGTCAAGGAGAAAACACTGTAAGCAGACATAAAGAAACAAGCCAAATATTTGTGGAACCACAACTGGGATAACAGATGGTTTAGATGTTTCTACATTCAGGGATTGGAGGACTTGGAATATGACATTCCAGGGGTTAAAGGAGCTAGGATTAAAGCCAAGAATCACTTACCCAGCAAACCTGAGTGTAATCAATAAGGGAGAAAAATTGGCATTCAATAACCTAGAAACATTCAATGCATTCTTGAGAAGCCAGTGCTACATGAAAAATTTGAATTTCAAATTCAAGACTCAAAAGAAACATAAAAAGGTAAACAGGAAAGAGAAATTATAAAGGGCTTATTGAAGTTTAACTGTTTACATTCCTACATGGAAAAATGACATTTGTAACTCATGAGACCTTTCTCGTTATTAGTGGAGTTGTAGGGAATATGTATCTATATATATTCATATTCATTCATATTCATATATATGAATAGGGCACAGGGTGAGTTTAATATGAAGGTATTATACATAAAAATAAAATTAAGTGATGAGGGAGGAATGTACTGGGAGAAGGAGAACAGGAGCAGTAGAATCAGGTAAATTTTCTCTTGTAATGGTGTCAAGGAAAAGTTTTTAATTTGGAGGGTTAGAGGGGGGAGATAACAGGGAATGAGTGAACATTACAGATGAGAAAACTGAGGTAGCCATGCATAATGTCACTTTCCCAGGTTCCCAAAGCCGCACTTGAATTCCGGCCTTCCTCCCACAAATCTTCTGTAGTTAGAAAGCTTGCTCCAGGTGCTAGAGTAATTCAGTCCAGGGTGCCTAACCTCCAGGTGTGTAGATGCCCCCATTTTTGCATTTTCTTTAGGCTGCCCCAATGGCAGCACCTTCCACCCCAGGCATCACTGGCCACAGCTTGACAGCTGCATTTGCAGTTTACTCAGATATTGCCCCTTCCTGTGGAGCTGACCATTGACTCAGGGGATCTCTGGAGCCCTGAGTGAGCACAGCTGACACTCTGTCCTTCCAAACACCATCATCACCCTGTGCTTTTTGGATTAGGATTCCCATGATATAGACAGCCTCCAGCCTAGACAAGACCCAGCTCAAATTCTGTGACCATTTATTACGTTCCTTCTATGTGACCTTAATTCATTCTGTAAAAATACACTTGAAACTATATCATTTATCTCAATAGATGTGAAAAAATACTTTAAAAGAGTACAACATTCACTTATGCTATAGCCCTACAAAGCATAGCAATAGAAAATTATTTTTAATTCCATTCCATTTTTTTCTAAAACCCAAAGCAAGCTTCACAAGCCATGGGGTGGACTAGAACCTTTTCCAATCAATCTTAGAATAAGACAAAGACATATATTTTTCCCAATATTATTTGTTATGATTGTGGCTTAAGAAAGAAAAAGGAAATAGGAAGAGAAATTGGGCAAGAGAACACAATTAAAGGTATAGTAAGTATAGACAAAGAGGTACCAAAGCTATTCCTGCTTGCTGATGATATGAAGGTATACGTAAATTCTAGGGAATCAGTCAACATACTTTTTAACAACAGTTCTAGGCTACAAAATAAGCCCTCAAAAATCAACCATCTTTCTAAATAACAACAAAACCCAAGAAGCAATAATAGAGAGTGAAGTCTAAACCCAAATAACTATAAAATGCCAGCAGTGCCAACATAATAAAAATGACACTACTTCAAAAAGCCACTTAATACTTTTAATGAGAGACCAACTAAATTATCAAAGAGACACTTTTGAGCACTTGATAAAGAAATGACAAAATTCTTTTGGAAAAATAAAAGATCTAAAATATTCTGAGAAATGATAAAAAGAGGTGGGGAAGAAAGGAAAGTGGCTTTTTCAGGTCTGAAACTATATTATAAAGCAACAATAATCAAAATGCTTTTGTATTGCTTAAAAACAACATCAACAGGCAAAGAAACAGACCAAGGAAACAGATCAGCAAAGGGTGAATCAGATGCAGTGGGGAATATATGAGAAGAAATTCCCACCCTATCCCCTCAAGGAGTATGGATGTACACTAGCATTACACATTGTCTGTTTTCGTATATTTTCAAAACATTGATCGACTGCCCTTATTTCTTCCTCTTTTTATACATTTTTATCTTAAAATACTATTTTTATTTGGGATGGCTGTCTGGGAGAGAAATGAGGGGGATATTGGGTGAAACTATGTTGATGTGAAAAATAAATCATAAAAAACTTATTTGCAAAATAATTAAAAATTAATAAACAAATATTTGATTAAAATATAAAAATATAATAGCTAAAAAGATTGATTAATTTGAGAGAGAAAGAGAGAGAGGGAGGGAGGGAGGGAAGGGAGAGAGAGAGAGAGAGAGAGAGAGAGAGATCTTCTTATGGTAATAGGTGTCTATAGCCTTGTGGATTAAATCTAGGCAGTAAGGAAATTATTCAAATTTATATACACAAAAGTAATATCCACAATAAATAAGTGGCCAAATGATTTCAAACAGGTAGTTCTTTTTAAAAAATTTGGGTATTGACAGAAATATGAAAAATTGCTCATAATTGCAAATAGAGAAATGCTAATTAAAGCAACTTTTAGGTTCCACCCATCAGAATGTTAATGTTCACAAGGATATTAGAAAAGACATTTATTGGAGGGGGCTATGAGCAAATAGAAAAAAATGAAACCCTTTCAGACATGTTGTAAAATGATTGAGCCATTCTTGGAATCATCTTGGAGTTAAAGTCACTATACTGTGCATATACCTTGACAATGCAGTACCTCTATAGGTAGTTACACCAAAGAGAACAAAGAAAGAAAATAAGAACTGTTAGGAAAAAAAATTTATAGACGCCCTTTTTATAAGCAAAGTGCTAGAAACAAGGGGGTAATCGTTATGTAAAATAGAAAATGGCTGAACAAATTCTGGGATCTGAATGCTATATAGTGTTAATGTGCAAAAATAAGTAATGAAAACATTCTGCTAGAGAAACCTTGGAAGACTTATACGATCTGATGCAGAGTGAAGTGAATAGAACCAGGAGAACAATTTATACAAAAATACCATCAAAGAGAAAAAAATATTTTTTCAAAACTTTATCTTAGACTCTAAGACCTGAACACAAATACCAAACAGAGAAAAGAAACAAAAACATATCATAAACATAAATATTAGAATTTAAATACAAATTTAGAAAGCAAAAAAAAGACATACATGTAGAAGAGCATAAGAAAGGATTCAAAGTAAGTAATAATAAATTTTCATTTCAAGAAAGCCTACATGATAAATAATACAATGAGAGTTGTCCATTTTTCTTTGCTTCCTTGTGAGTTTTATTTTGTTCTTTGCTGTGCACTTTTTTACTTTATTCTTTTTCCCTTCCCCACAACACTCCCAGAAGACCACAATAAAGTTTAGATATATATCTCTATAGCTTTAATATATGCATACCCTCCCCACCCCACCCCTGAACATTACAATAAGGTTCAGATATGTTTCTGTATGGCTATATATA
>CM053582.1:68208702-68232667 GCA_028627135.1 Pseudochirops cupreus
GAGGGAGCCAGGTGGCACAGTAAATAGAGCACTGGCCTTAGAATCAGGAAGATTCATCTTCATCAGTTCAAACCTGGCCTCAGATTGTTACTAACTACATGACCCTGGGCAAGTCACTGAACCCTGCTCACCGCAGTTCTTCATCTGGAAAATTAGCTGGAAAAGGAACTTGCTAAACCCTCTAGTATTTCTGCCAAGAAAACTCCCAAAGGGATCATGATGAGTCAGAGAAGACCGAAATGACTGAACAGCAACAGTAAATGATGCATTTATTACCTTGACAGTTTAGTAATTGTTGCAATAGCTCCAGAGGTTAACACATGGTCATTTTTTATAGATGTTCCATAACATGTGTATGTCCCATTTATTAAACACCATAAATAACTTAGCTGTAGTTTCTCCAGTATTTTTTCACCTCTTTATTTCCCTTTTGTTTGACTTTCTTTTCCATGTATCCAAAACTTATAAAGACAGAGTGAGAAATTACCTACTGTTATTTTGTCATTGTCAATAGATCAGTGGCTCTCAAACTGTGGGTTATGTTCAATTTTTAAATACATCCTGCATATCAGATATTTACATTATGATCCACAACAGTAGCAAAATTATAGTTATGAAGTAGCAATGAAAATAATTTTATGGTTGGGGGTCACCACAACATGAGGAACTGTATTAAAGGGTTCCAGCATTGGGAAGGTTGAGTACCACTGCTGTAGGTTCTTATAACTAGGTTAGTGTTTCCTTTGTTAATTTAGATGCTAAGAAATGTGGAAAAATAATTTGTTCAAAATAAGCCTTTTTCCATTACCAAAAGTACATTTGCTCAAAATACTATTTTAAAGATAAAACACACAAGCAGGTGGTCACATGGAGGCCAGAGGAAGAGATAAAAAGACACTTCCAAGGTCTCTCTTAAGAATTTTGGAATCAGTGATGAGACATGGGGGATGCTGGCACTGGCCTGTGGAGCCTGGTGTGCCTGCATCAATGAAGGCTCGGTGCTCCATGAGAGAAACAAAATTGAAGTAGCTCAAGAGAAACATGGACAAGTATAGAGACATCTTCACTCCAAATGTTCACGTGGCCAATGTCCATCCAACCCATGACAGAAGTTTCTGAGCTCACATTGGTCTGATCAGCAACAGTCAGACACACTGTATCTTGACCCCAACATAGTAATGTCATTTGGGTTCTTTTTGGGAATCAACAACTACCTCCAAGCAACCTATTTTATATTGATCCTGAATATGTTTGTTCTGCACAAACATCGACCTGTGCTTGTCTTGTCTTACCTGAGACAGCGGAAGCACACTGAGAACCTTTCTGTCTTTGTATCCCCTTGCCCCTACCCAATGACTTCAGAGCCTGGTGGCACGGGATGCTTAGTAACTGTTGGATGATGGATTGTGCCCCAGACAGGAGCAGTGACCATCTGGCCTGCCATCACACATTGTGTTCACCCCCATTTTCCATTCACAAGGAGAGAAGTCAATCTTACTCATCACTGGAGTAAGAGCTAGCTATCCAATGCATCCACTCAGGATCCTGAGCTATGGGAGCCCAGGTAAGATCTGATCACTAGACTCTCTGATATCACAACTCATTCATTTCAACTTTGATCCTTCCAGTACTCCCCACTACCCTTACTTTCTGTCCTCTGACAGATCCATTCTGTTGTTAACAAACTTCCCTCGTAGGCTCCATGAGGGCAGTCCTGTTTCTCTTTTGTCTTTGCACTTCTAACAATGCAGGACAGGGCAGGTCACACAGTAGGAACTTAATAAATGGCCACAGAACTTGAGATGGGTCTTGCCTAGCCTGGAGGCTGTCTATATCATGGGAACTCAAATCTGAAAAGCATGTGGTGATGATGGTGCTAGGAAGCACCGAGTGCCAGTTGTGCTCACCCAGAACTCCAGAGACCCCCTGGGTCAATGGTCAGCTCCACAGGAAGGTGTAATACCTGACTGAACTGCAATTGCAGCTGTGACGGCTGTGGCCCCTGATGTCTGGGGTGGAAGGAGCTGCCACCGGGGCAGCCTACAGAAAATGCAGAAATGGGGGCATTTTCACACCTGGAGGGTGGGCACCCTGGGCTGAATGACTCTAGCATCTGGAGCAAGCTTTCCAACTAGAGCATATTTGAGGGAGGAAGGCTGGAATTAAAGTCTGGCTTCAGGAACCTGGGAAAGTGACATCATGCACGGCTACCTCAGTTTTCCCTTCTGTAAAGTGGGGATCATAATTACTCTGCCTCACATGTTGTTGTGAGGATGAAATGAAGCAGCATTTGCAAACCTGAAAGTGCTAAATAAATGTCAGCCATTTTTGTGATTATCCCTCTTGTTGTTCTTGTGGTTTCTTCCAAAAGCAGATGATGAGACTGAGCCAAAGTCAACACCACACGTGGAACATGTGCTCAGAGGTCAACTGAGTGGAGGGTCTGAGGCCTAGTCTTCCAGGCCATGGCCTTAGGCCTTGGTGCCTGTCTTGGTCCTTTCAAGGTGAGGCTTTCATGGGGAAGGGACAGTCATGTACAGGAAGTCTCAACCTTTTTGACACTGGTCCCCTTCAGAGGTCTGCAATACTAGATACCCATCAGATTTCCTGGTCCTTGGTAGGCCACATTTATGTTAAGACACACTCAGAGCTGAGCCTTGAAGGACCATGGTCTCTCATTCATCACTATAAGAGCGGAAATTGTGGGACCTGAGTTGGGGGGTGTAAGGCAGCAGGGCTGACCACCACATCCTGGGCTAGCTTCTCTCCACCTACCTTTTCCCCTCTGCACATCTGAGGCTGGGCAACCCAGGACAGAGCTGAAGACCCAGCATGGGCCCCACAGTCACTTTCCTGCTCTCCATTGGTGAGTGTCCAGAGTCAGACCTGGAGAGGAAGGGACACTGTGACAAAGTCCTTGGCTCCTAAGCCTGAAGGACAGGGAGGAGCCTGAAGAGGAGACAGAACCATTTGGGGCAGAGCAGGAAACCCGGGTCTGCTCAAAGGGCTCTTCCTTCATATTTTGGCCAAAGCAGAATTAGAGGTTCAGGGTATTTGGGGAGAGCTGGGATGGGTCAGCATGGGCTGGAGGGGAGGCATCTATCACCCGAGCTTCTCTTACAGGGCTATGTCTGGGCTGGGCAGTGTGGGCAGTGAGTCCTGGGTGAGTCCTGGCCCCAACATGCCACTGTTCTCTTTTCAACTGTTGTCCCAAACCAACCCAGAAATCCACTCCCAGCATAATTGGGAAAGGAAACAGGAGACATCACTTTGAATGGACTGGGTGACTGAGGAAAGGGCTTCAGGATCCAGAGGTGAAAGAAACACTGGTGCCAGAGGAATCCCTGGGAACTGAATTTGTTTCCTTCTCAGACCCGCTTCCCAGGCCCACTCTCTGGGCTGTGCCAAGTTCTGTGCTCCCTGGCGGAACAGATGTGACCTTTAGGTGTCAGGGCTACCTGAGAAGTGACAGATTCCATCTCTGGAAGGATGGAGAGCTTAGGGAGAAGAGAAATACCTCCTGGCAGCAGGCAGAGTTTGTGCTCAGGAGTGTGGATGCCTGGAGAGATGGGAGAAGCTACAGCTGCCATTCTGGGCAGGGGCCCTTGTGGTCAGAGCTTAGTGAACTCCTGGCCCTGGTGATGACAGATGAGGGGGTGCTGGTCTATAACCATCCCTATTGGGGAGGGGGCTAGTCCTGGGAGGAGAGCCCAGACCCCTCTCTGGAGGGTCACGTAGAAGAGAGACAAACCCTGAGACTTTACTACCTGTCTTCTCTTAATATTTGCAGCTTCCCAGGCTCTGGGAACTCTGGGCTTCCCAGATCACATTTTGGGGGCATGGATAAGGTTCTGAAATCTCTCCCCTCAATAACCCTGTGAGGAGGAGAGCACGTGGTGCATGATTTCCCATCTAGAGGTGGGGAAAATGAGGCCTAGAAAGATGGTAAGATGACTTGAACAAGTCAACGGTATCTTTATTGTCCAGGCCAGAATTTGAACTCATGTCTCCCAGTCCCAAACCCAGGGATCTTTCCTCACCTGCTCAGTGTCCCTAGTGACCCAGCCAGGAGAGCTGGACTGCTCCTCCCTCAGAGGATACACAGCAGCCTTTGGGAGAAGGGACACTCAGTTTTATGAGAGCAAACTTATTCTAGATAAACTTTTCCTGTCTCCTCTAAGGCCCAAACTGGCAATACCTAGCCTGTCCAGTTGTATCTCTCCTTGTTCCCTTCTGCCCTCACAAAACTGACATCAGTCTGGACAGATCACTCCATCACCTCTTTTCACATCTCACCATTCTGCCTTTGCTCACACAGTTCCCCCTGCCTGGGATGCCCTTCCCACCTTAATCTATCACTTTCCTACATATCCTTAAGCCCCAGCTCAGATCCTGGCTCCCCTAGGATGCTGTCCCTGATTGCATAAAGTAGCACTGTCCTGGCCCTTGGCCCTTCCATCATGATGCCTATGCCTCTCTCATGTGCCCTCTGTAGCACTTGGGACCTTCCCACTGTCCCAGGCTGCTGGCCATCTGAGCCCACTTAGAAGGTAGGCTGCTGAAGGGGAAAGGAAGCTGAGATCAGGGGCCTGTGGAGGGCATTGAAACACCTGCCTCTCTAGGTCCTAGGTGGGTTACTGTGGCCAAGTCCTCAACCTTCTGTGGACCTTGGTTCTTTCTTCCATGACATGGGCTCATGGGCTGGATTATCTAATGAGATCATTTGAGCTCAAAACCCTGTGATCCCTGCCACTGTGAGCTTCCTGAGGGCAGCAGGGGTGGAGTCTTCCCTAAATCTTTGGGGTTTCTCTATCACTAGGCAAGATGTACCTGATAGGTGAGTGATATCACTGAGGGAAAGAGAACTAGAGAAAATCTAATTACTTATAGAACATCCTGGAGGGGGCGTTCCTCCCCCTTCTCCCTGCCCCTGCCCACCCATGGACACACACAGCCCTGTCAGCTCTGCTCTGGCTTCACTGAGGTGTGGGCAGGGCATGGTAAGACAGAGATCTGGCAGCACACAACAGTGGAGGGAAGTGGATAGGGCCCAGGGCTGGGAATCTGGGTTTCTGTCTAACACCCAGTCATGGGGTTTTGGGGACAAAAGGGTTTTACAAACCTTAAAACTTAAGGGAAAAGTCTGAATCTGCCATTGATGTTACATTTGGATCCTGCCTTGGTCCATCAGGAACAGGCTGTAGGGACAGATCTGGGCCACTTGGAGGGGGTAAGAAGAGGAGCAGATGGGAGATAGTAACCTCCTCTTTTCTTTTGTAAAAAAGTTTTAACAGTTTATCTAAACGTTTTCTCTCTCTGTCTCTCTATTTTTCTGTCTCTCTCTATTTCTCTGTCTCTGTCTCTCTCTCTCTGTGTCTGTCTGTCTCTCTCTCTCTTTCTGTCTCTCTGTCCATCTATATCTTTCTATGCTCCTCTCTGCTCTTCCCCTCTGTCTCTACCTCTACCGCCTTTTCTCTCTGTCTTTGTCTCTGTCTCTTCTTTCTGTCTCTGCTTCCCTTAAAGTTTTGAGCTCCAAATGCTATCCCTGCCTTCTTCCTTCTCTCCTCTCTCTCCTCCCCAAGATGGTAAATAATTAGATATATAGGTTATACATGTGCAATTATGTAAAATATTTCCATATTCATCATTTTGTACTAGATGACTGAAAAAAAAACAATGAAAGAAAGTGAAAATAGCATTCTTCTGTCTGCGTTCAATCAATATCCATTCTTCCTCTGGAGGCAGAGAGTATGCTTCATCATTAGTCCTTAGCCATTGTCTTGAATCCTTGTATTGTTGAAAACAGATAAGTCATTCAAAGTTCTTCATTGAACAATATTGTAGTTACTGTGTACAATGTTCTCCTGATTCTGTTCACTTTCCCATGCATCAGTTCATGCAAATCTTTCCAGGTTTTTCTGAACTCACCCTCTTTTTCTTTTCCTGCAGAATACAATAATATTCTATTTTCTTACAAAGTACAATAACATTCTATTGCAATCATATAACAGTTTGTTTCACCATTCCCCAATTGATGGGCATTGCTTTGATTTCCAGTTCTTAGACACCACAAAAAAATGCTACTATAAATACTTTTGCAGAGACAGCTTCTTTCCCCTTTTTTTTGGATGTCTTTGGGATATGGACCTAGCAGTGGTATTGCTGCATCAAAGTTTTGTACAGTTTTGTTACCCTTTGGGAATAGGTCTAAATTACACTCCAGTTCACAACGCCACCATTAATGTCTCTTTTTTCCCCACATCCCCTCCAATATCCAACATTTTCCTCTTTTTTTTTTATTATATTAGTCACTCTAATAGGTGTGTTGTGGTACTGCAGAGTTGTTTTAATTTGTATTTCTCTGATCAATAGTGATTTGGAGTATTTTTTCATATGACTATATAAAGTTTTGTTTTCTTTGTCTGAAAACTTCTTGTTTATATCCTTTAACCAATTGTCAAGTGGGGAATGACTTGTGTTTTTTTTATAAAATTAACTCAATTCTCTGGATATATTTGAGAAATGAGGTCTTCATCAGAGATATTTGCTGCAATTTTTCCCCCAGTGTTCTGTTTTCCTTATAATTTTGGATGCATTGGTTTTGCTTATGCCAAAAAATAAAAATAAAACAACCAAACCATTTTAATGTTATATAATCAAAAAGACCTATTTTATATTTTGTAAGCTCTCTATATCTCCTCTAGTCCAAAATTATTCCCTTATTCATCAATCTGAGAGAGAAACTATTCCATGCTCTCTTAATTCATTTATGCCATCTCCCTCTATGTGAAAATCATGTACCCATTTCAAACTCACCTTGGTGTACTATGTGAGATGCTGACCTACTTTCTGCCATACTGTTTTCCACTTTTGCCAGAAGTTTTTGTCAAACAAGTTTTTATTCCCAAAGCTTGGGTCTTTTGGTTTTATCATATCCTAGATTACTAGGGTGATTTGCTATAAATTGTACCTAATCTATTTCAGTGATCCACCACTCTGTTTCTTAGCCAGTATGAGACTGTTTTAATGATTACTGTGTTATAGTACAGTTTGAGAGCTGGCATGGCTAGACCACCTTTCTCACTTTTTTTCCCTTGATTCCATTGATATCCTTAAGTTTGTCCTTCTAAATGAATTTTATTATTTTTTCTAACAATATAAAACAATTTTTTCATAGTTTGATTTGTATGGTACTAAATAAATATAGTAGTTTGTGTAGAATTGTAATTTTTTTTTTTATTATATTGGCTTTTTGGGACCTGCTTAATGTCCAGCATTAAGCATGATTGGAGATGTGAATAAGAAAAGTGACCAGGCCATGCAGATAGTTCAGGGAAGAACCATAAACTCCATTTATTGATGCTTAGGAACAAAGTTTCTAAAGATGCAAATGACAAAGATTCAAGTATCCTTATCTCAATCATATCCTGGAATATTGTTACTAGTAGAGTAGCCTGCCATACCGGGGAAGTAGCTTGGATAAGACAAGGCTTGTTATCAAGGACCCAGGAAGTCATGGAGAAGGTCAGTTGTCTTTTATCAAAATGTATCTTACGGGAAAAAGGATGTTCCCTGAGAGCAGGCCACAATCTCAAAGACATCTGCATAGAAACCAGTCTCAAAGACATCTGCATAGAAGCTAGATCCCCAAGAATCAAGTATTTTCACTCACAGTAGTCTTTGGCATAATATGATAAGGAACATATCCTGAAGTTTGGGGGCAAAGGTTTTGATTTCAGGATATCAGACAAAAGTCCTTTTAAGTTTACCCCTGAGGTTCTTTTAGGTGGAGCCAGCCTTTGCAAGCCACATCACCTCAAAAGGAATTAGGGTACATAATTAAGGTCTCTTATCTGAGTCCTGGATCAGGCCTAATTGGCTCACCACATTGACTCAACATACTCATGAGCAATTAATATTTTTCCAATTGTTTAGATCTGACTTTATTTGTGTCAAAAGTGTTTGATAATTATCTTCATAGAGTTCTTGGATTTCTCTTGGCAGGTAGACTCCCAAGTAATTCATATTGTCTACAGTTATTTTAAATGGAATTTCTCTTCCTATCACTTGTTGCTGGACTTTGTTGGTAATATATAGAAATGCTGATGATTTCCGTGGGTTTATTATGTATCCTGCAACTTTGCTAAAGTTCTGAAAAATTTCAAGTAGTTCTTTAGTTGATTCTCTAGAATTTTCTAAATATAACATCATGTCACCTACAGTGATAGTTTTGTTTCCTTGTTGCCTATTCGAATTCTGTTCATTTCTTTTTCTTCTCCTTTGATTTTTCAGGATCTCCAATTTGGTGCTTAATTTGAGATTTTTAGTTTGTTCTTTTTCTAGTTTTTTTTTTTTTAGTTTCACATTCAGTTCATTGATCTGTTTATTCTCTTTTTTATTGATAAAAATGGAGAGATAAATTTCTCCCTAAATACTGCTTTAGCCACATCCCATAAATATTCATATGTTGTTTTATTGTTGCCATTCTCTTTATTGAAATTATTGATTTTTTAATGATTTATTCTTTGACCCCCTTGCTTTTTAGTATTGGATTATTTAATTTCCAATTAATTTTAATGTCTCCTTCCATTGTCCAATACTGAATATATTTTTTATTGCATTGTGATCTGAAAAGGATGCATTTAGTATTTCTGTTTTTCTGCGTTTGACTGTGAGGTTTTTATGTGCTATTACATGGTCAGTTTTTGTGTAGGTGCCATGTACTGCTGAGAAAAAATGATTTCTTCCTTTGTATATCCATTCAACTTTCTCCAGAAATCTATAATATCTCACTTTTTAGAAATTTTATTCACCTCCTTAACTTCTTTCTTGTTTATTTTTTGGTTAGATTTATCTAGTTCCTCTTGAGAGGGGGAAGTTGAGGTCTCCTAATGGTATCATTATCTATTTCCTTCTGTAACTCTTCTGTAACTGTAACTTCTCTTCAAAAAACTTAGATGCTGTACAATTTGGTGTATGTATGTTTAGTATTGATTTGACTTCATTGTCTATGGTACCTTTCAGCCAACTGTAGTTTCCTTCTTTATTTCTTTTAATTGGGTTTATTTTTGCTTTTTTCTGAGATCATGATCACTATCCCTGCCCCTTACCTTTACCTTGTGCACACCTCTCTGCTTAAAAAGTGTTTCTTGTAAATAAAATATTGTAAGATTCCGGTTTTTAATCCATTCTGCTACCAGCTTCCATGTTATAAGTGAGTTCATCCCATTCACATTTATGGTTATGAGAACTAACTGTATTTCCCTTCTTGCTATTTTCACTTCTTTCTACACTCCTATACTCCACCCTTTCCTTCCTCACAAGTGTTTTACTTTTGATCATGTGCTTCCTCAATATACCTTCGCTTTTATCAGTTCTCTCTACCCCTTTTTACTTCATTGTAGGGTTGGATAGATATTTGTATACAACTGAGTATACATATCATTCCTTCTTTGAGCCAATTTTGATGAGATTAAGATAGAAGTTTTGCCCACCACCATGACTACCAAATTCTCCTCCTTTAGAATAGCTCTTTCATGCCTCATTTATGTGGGATAATTTGCCCCATTTAGTCTCCCCTTCCTCCTTCTTTCAGTGCAATTTTCATCTCCCCTTAATTTTTTTTCTCATTCTACCAAAGTTACCTTACATCCACATCGTCTGTTTGCATATTCTCCTAATTGTTCTTATAATAATACAGTTGTTAAGAGTTAAAAAATATTATCTTGCCATACAGAAATATAAACATTTCAACTTTATTGTATTTCTTATATTTTCTCTTTCTTGTTTCATTTTTACTTTTTATGTTTCCCTTGAATCTTCTATTTGGAGGTCAATTATCATTTTTTTTTATTCAGCTCTGGTCTTTCAATTTGAAATTCTTGAAAGTAGTATATTTAATTAAATATCCATGTTTTCTTCTAAAAGATTATATCCAGTTTCACTTTATAATAGATTGTTGGTTGTAATCCTAACTTCTTTGCCTTCTAGCATATCATATTCCAAATCTTCAGTTCTTTAATGTGGAAGCTGCCAAATCCTATGTAATCTTGACTGTAGCTACACAGTATTTTTTTTTTCTTTTGGGCTACATGCAGTATTTCTCATTCATCTGTGAGCTCTGAAATTTGGCTTTGATGCTCCTGGGAGTTTTTATTGTCAGAACTCTTTTATGTGGTGATTGGTGCATTGTTTTGATTTCCATATTGCCGTGTGGTTTTAATATATCTGGTAGTTTTCTTTGACAAATTCTTGAAATATGTTGTCCAGTAATTTTTTTTATCATGACTTTCATATAGTCCAATCATTGCTGCATTACCTCTCCTCAGTTTATTGTGTAGGTCAATTGTTCTTCCAAAGAGAATTTTCAGATTTTCTTCCCTTTTTTTAATTTTAAATTTTGTTTTGTCATACCTTGATGTTTCATACAGTCATCAGTTTCTACTTAGTCAATTCTAATTTTTAAGGAATTATTTTCTTCGGTGAACTTTTGTACTTCTTTTTCCATTGGTCCAACTCTATTTTTTTTAGGGAATTATATTAGTTAATTTTTGTATGTTGTTTCCAATGTCTTTGACTCTATGTTCATGATTCTCTTGAATTATTGTCATTTCTTTTCCGAATTTTTCTCCTACTTCTTTAATTTGCTTTTAAAAAATCTTTTTAAAGCTCTTATAGAAATTCTTTTTGGGCCTAAGAACAAATTACATTTTCCTTCACATGTGGTCATTTTGTTATTAATGTCTTCTTATGAAATTATGCCTCATGCCTCCCTATCACCATAGTAACTTTCAATAGTCAAGTCTTTTGGTTGTTGCTTTTTCCTTCAATCGTTTGTGACTTAGTGTTTTCATGTGAGTTGAGCTCTAACCCTGCACTTCTCCAAGCTTGCCATGCTGGCCTCTGAGTCTTTCTGCTGGTGATCACTGGGCTTCAGGGCTTTACTACTTCTTTTCTCTGGAGGGTAGCCTTCCATACCCGGGGAGGGAAGGGGTCTCCCTGTTGACTTCCCTTGGCTGTGGGCTTTAGCTGTGGGCCAGCTCCTGGTTTGGGACCATGCTGCTGTATTGCTATTGCTCCAGAGTCTTTCTGGTAGCTGCTTCTGGAGAAGGGACCTTATGGCTTATCAGCCCCAAGGATGGGATCCTGCTTCTGAGTTGCTATGGAAACAAGTCCTGTCTAAAAGTAGGCCCTGGAAGAGTAATTGTGTTGTTGATATGCCCAAGGGATAGATCCTTAATACTGGGTTGCTATTGAAACAAGATCTCTCTGCTTGTAGGCCCCAGAGATGGTGTCTTTCTGTTGGCCAGTCCCAAGGCAGAGCTTCACTACATGTCAGCAGTGGGGTCAAGAGTTTTACTGGTGGATTGCGCTAGGAATGGAGTGATTGGTGTGGAGCCTTGTGGTGTTGCATAGACTGCTCACTTCCCTGGGATCTCCTGGTCTGCAGGAGGGCAGGGGCTTACTGATGGATTGTCCCAGTCCTGGAGCCTTGTGTAGACCCCTGCTGTGAGGCTGGCTCCTGCTGTCATTGCTCTTGGACCTTGTTCCCCTCTTAGTCCAATGAGACAGACCTTTCCTACCAGGCTGGTTGCTGCTTATCTGCTCCTAGACGAATACTGAGTGGTTTTCTAGATGTCTGGGGAGAACTTTGGAGGGCTTAGTTCCTTCCTCAGTCCACTCTCTTGGCACCAGAAGTTTCTAACCTCCTCTTCCTATCTCCTTTCTCCTCCCACCATCTTTCTGAGAGTGACCCAGGGAGCCTGGTTACTCAGCCATGAATGGACCTACAGGGGTGGGCAAAGGACTTGGACAAGGACCCTCAGCCCATCCTCCCCCTTCTCAGTTCTGTTTTAGGGAATCAAAGGGGATGAAGGAGACATATCAGGTCACTAACTTTCTTCTTTCCTCCTTTCCCAGGAGCCCTATCAAATCCTCCATTTCAGCCTCACCTGAATAATCTCCCCCAGGACCACATTGACCATCTTGTGTGACATATCACCACTTGCAGTGCCTCGGACTACAGTTTTGCCCTGCTGGAGGCAAAGAGCCTAGAGCCCTTGCAGAGACAGAACCCTGCAGGGCCCCAGGCCCTTTTCTCTATTCAGTCTGTGATACCTGAGGACATTGGAAGCTACAGCTGTATTTACTACAGGAATAAAACCCCCTACAGAGGATCATATCCCAGCAATATCCTGGAGCTGACTGTGCTTGGTGACTTGAAAAGTGAACGCCCTGAATCCCCAATTCTGTCCTCCTCATGGGGCCCACAGAGCTACAAGGGCAGCATAAAATCTTGGAAATTCTGAAGGGGTGTTTTGGGTGGAGACTGGAGGAGAACCTGGCATCCTCTCCCATTCTACATGGTTTCTGCTTTGGGTCCTGGGATAGTGGGGATATTTCTAGCTCAAGGCAGGCCCCAGACAAGAAGGTGAGAGCAGAGGCAAGGATCCAATTTTCCTCTCACCAGGGTATTGGGGGTGGTGGTGCTTGAAATGACATCTGAATTTGACCTCTGGCCCAACTCTCTCCTCAGAACTACTCCCCAAGGCTACTCTGTGGGTCTAACCTGGCCTCATGATCGCATCAGGGGCCAACCTCACTCTCTGGTGCTCAAGACCCAAGCTGTCTTCTCTTGAAGAAGTGACTTTTACTCTTTGGAAGGATGGAACCCAGGATTCCATACAGCAGCAGACCTCAGCAGACCTCTGGACTAGTTTCCTCCTCCCATCTGTGAGACCCAAGGACACAGGGAGCTACAGCTGTACTTATAGGGAAAAGAAAGGGTCTGCTAGAGGATCAAAGATCAGTTATGACCTGGAGCTGGTAAGAGGTGTGTGTGGGTCCCACAATAATTCTATGTATGATCCCTCTGTCCAGCCAGGGGCCTCACATGGCCTGTCTGTCTACATGGCCTAATCTGCCCTGGGGCCTCTGAGGACTCTTGGGGCTTTGAGAACATTAGGTATTTCTATTGTGATCTAGAATGTTGGGAAGAAAGGTGATGGTGGGGACTGAGATGGGAGTCAAGATCAAGGTCAGTGAGACTCAGAACTGAATGGGGTCTGTGGAGGTGATGAGGGTGAAAGGGTTTTTCAGGGATTTCTAAGAAATTTTCTAAGGGTTCTAGTCTCAAATGAATTCCCCAGACTCAAGCAATCTTGGTAGGATTGTAAAAGTTTATTGTTACTCTGACTTTGCAGCAGGAAGGAGAGAAAGGGGACCTGCAAAAGGCAGGAGTTTGAGATACAGATTATATAGTAATAAAACCATAAATCAGGTATCAATTATGCTACCTAGGTGAGTAAGGCTGGGATTAGGGAGGAGTTAAGGAGTGATCATTGCTTAAAGGAACATGCACTTTTTATATCAACTGCGCAGGCATATTGCCCATAATTCATTGGGAGAAAGCCCATGGTGGGCGGAGGGAGCTACCAGGAGGTGTGGTTTTTGCCTTGAAACCTCACTAAGTAAGCTAGTGGTCAATTCTGACTGAGAGCTGTCCAGTCTGTTACCCTTCAAAGTCCTGTTTGACAAGATAAATATTGGGAAGCTAGGCTAATTGGGGATTCGGTATGTGTCTGATTATGAGGAGTTATCTTACTCATAGCTCATTGAAGGATTCATAGATTACAGCTGGTCACTAGAACAAAGGAGGTATACATTTCTCTAAACTAAAGGATTTGTTTTATAAAATGCTTTAGCCACACAAGGTGTGGCTTGTTATAGTACCAAGCAGGGATAAAGCAGTTCATTAATTGCAGCTAGACAGAATGCTTGCTCAGGATAGAGACAGGGTTTTAATGCTTTATGGCTTGGGGAAGTGTGATTTTTACAACTTAATTGCACAGGCTTTTACAAACATAGGTACCTGAACACAAGTGAGATTTTACAGACTGAAGTTACAACAATGTTACAAACAAAGGCACCCATAATGTTACAAAGGCACCCTAGCACCCCATCAGAGGTTCTTGACTCCAAACTTTCCCATAACCAATGAGCAAAATAATATTCAAAAAGAGTGAAGGACTTGACCAAGGTCACACAAAAAGTGAGTGACTGAGCCTGGAAATGAACCTGAGCCTTCCCACTTCTGCACCATGATCTAACTCCTGATTTTTTTTTTCTGAGTCCTGTTTCTGTCTGGGATAGCCCAGATGAAAAGTAAGGGGTCAAAATCTTCCCTCTTGTGAGTCCTCAGATGAAGGAGACCATAGGTTGGTGAGCTCCCTCAAATATGAAAGTCCCCTTAAATTCTTAGCTATCAACATCTAGAAAAGTATGAATGATCTTCTGGTCAAAACCCTCATTTACAGATGAGATAGCTGAGACTCATGGGCAGCCATGTGACTCAGTGGATAAAATGCTTAGCTTGGAGTTAGGAAGCTTGATTTCCCTTACTTCAAATCTGGTCTCAGACACTTATTAGCTCTGTGATCCTGGGAAAACCACTTAAATTATTTTGCCTCAGTTTCCTTATCTATGAAATGAGTGAGAGAAGGAAGTGGCAAGCCCCTCGGGTATTCCTGCCAAGAATCCCCAAATGAGTCACAAAGAGTTAAGACATCGTTGAAAAACAACTGAACAACCAAACTGAGACTCAGACAGGGCACATGATTTGTCCAAGGTCACACAGGGACTCAGAGGCAAAGCAGGGTTTTGACCCAGGTGTCCTGACTCCCAGCCCTGTGGAAAAAAGTCTCTCAAAGGGTCTCTCCCCTAGCCTTCCCTCTCAGCCCTCTCAGGTCTTGTGGTGGAGCCCGGGATGCATGCTCAAGTATTGCTCCAATCTCAAGGGACAATGAGGGAAGGAAGAGAAAACTCTCCGTTTCTACATGGGCCCAGAGAACATCCATTCCTCTCCAGGGAAGGATGTTTGGGGCAAGGAACAACCAAAGAGTCAAAGAAAGTGAGAACTGATTGTCAGGGACCTCCCAGCTCCTCTTTCATGGTCACACCCACTACAACTGCATAGGACTCTTGAGGGTCTCTGGTCTCTGCTTGGTTTTCCAGATGCCCTCCCCAAGCCTTCCCTCTCAGGGTGGCCTGCCTCAGAGGTGGTATCAAGGACCAACGTGATCCTCCTGTGCCAGGGGCCCTCATGGAGTAGTTGCTTTGTTTTATACAATGAGAGAAAGGAGAAAATCCTTCCAAGCATGGATAACATTCAAGTTCTTCCTGAGTCATGCTACCCGCAAGGACTCTGGCAATTACACCTGCAGCTACCAGCTTGGTACCAGTGGAAGTGCCTGGACACAGTGCAGTGAGCCCCTCCAGATTTGTGGACTGGGACATGAGGCTTCCCCCCATACTTCCTTGTGAACCATATATATCTTTTTTGGTTTCTGGGTTTCTCACCCTAATTCCAAGGGATAAACTCTCTGAGCAGCATTTGTGCCCAACTTGGGTGCTGGTGGTGATGGGTGGCTTTGGAGAGAGATAAGAGAAAACAGGAGGAAATTTAAGGGGCAAGATGAGGGTTCCATAAGAAGACCATTCTGTCTCAACCAGCCAGGTAGAGTGGATCTTACTTGTAGAACCCTCATTATCTCCCTTCACTGTGTTTCCTTCTTCCTCCTCCTCTGCCTTCTCTTGCTGGCCATCTTCTGCCAAGAATCCATCCCTATGGGTAAGACAGAGTTGAACACCTCAGTGTCTTGAGTAATAGAGATGGTCAAGGACTAAGATCTTTATTTCCTCTTTTGAGACCTTCCTTTATCTTGCTTCTTCCCTTCCCTTGTTTCTCTTCACAGGGTCTCTACAAGGAGAGAGCCCAAGGAGGTAACCTCCACTTCTCATAGTCCCCTCTTCCTTCATTGCCAAACAACCCTGGACCTTGTGTAATGGTCAGAGTCCCTTGTGTGGAGAGACTAATCACAGAGCCTCCTAGAGTGGACTTCATCCCCTTGTCCTATTTCCTTCCTCTCTCCTTGTCACAGGTGTCTCTGTTGCTCTCATCTTCCTTTGAGTACCTGCCTGCCCCATCAACCTGAGGCTCCTAGAGAGGAGAATCTGTGTAAGATGCCTAGGGAGAAAAAGGCTTAATAATAATGAGTTAGGGGGGATGGGATTGTCAAGGGGAGTCCTAATCATGGGAGCTGCAGGAGTGATGGAACCTTCACTCTACCTGAGATACTGAAGTGGCCAAGGAGAGATCAAGGGAGGCATTGGTGAGTTAGCCTATCCTGTCCTGCACATGTAGGGATCTGTTTCATCCTTGACCCCAACCTTTCCTGACAGGCTGTAGGCCCAAAGTTGAACCAGTTCTTGATCACTTTTTTTTTTACTTGCAGTCACCCAATGCTGGGCCACTGAACTGGGGATCACTTAATTATTTTTTATTTTTTAAATTTTTTTTTATTTACTCATTTACTTTTAATTTACAAGATTCAGTTCCACAATCACTTGAGTTTCAGATTTTCTCCCCTCCTTCCCCCCCCCCCCATGGTGGCATGCAATCATGTATAGGATCTGCAAATACTTTCACATTGTACAATAGTTTGGTCATATAGAAGGGTTGTAACCAATGAGTGGGGATCACTTAATTTAAAAAAATATTGTATATTATAAATTAATTTGTTAAATATTTTGATTACCATATTTCAATATCAATTATTTCATTTAAAATTGTGTGAAGTTCATTCCATATAATTGAAGAATAGACTGAAAAGGCTTCTATAGCTTTCATCAGACAGGCTATCAAAGCATTCATAACACACCAACAGATTAAGAACTCCTTTTCCAAAGTCACTTACTGTTCCCTCAACTTTCTATTTCTCCTCCAGGTCTCTGTGGTTTAAGACCCCTATGGAGTGATCTATGCTCTGCTGAGTGTTTGAACCTTGAATGAGAGGAAAACTGACCACATGAAGACATCTAGAGAGGCCACCATCTATTCTACTGTGCTCCAGGACTGAGGGTTTGAGCACCTTTCACGGAAGAAATTCTTTCCTGTCATCTCCTCTCTCATTCTGTCTTCTCCCATCTCCTCTCCTACCTTCTCTTTCCCCATCTCCTTTGCTCTCCCTCTCCCCTATTTCAGCTGTTTTTCTAGTCTATCTTATCCAGGTTTCCATCACTGATAAGCCATGATGCCTACTCAGGTTTTTGTGCAGAGCAAGTATATCCATCTATGACAGTGAGAAACATACAAGATATATACATAGTAGAAGGGGGACAGTAATCTCAAAAGAGAGGTCACTAGTAATTGTGGTCACCAGGAAACATGTTCTGAACTAAGTTCAGTTGGGGCTGAATTTAAAGACAAAACACAGGCAAACTAAGAGGCAGATGGGAAGAAGAACATTCCAAGCACAGGGGAAAGGCACCAAAGAGGCACGGACTTAGGAGACTATTTTGTACAGGGACAAAAATGAAATGTCCATTGTAGAGTGGATGGAAATGAAGTGAAAGAAGACTGGAAAAGATTGAAACCACTGAGGCTCATTCTTCCCTGTCATAACAAATAATAAAAAAAAATAGAAGATTATGTGAAATAGCTTATTAAAAATCAAACAGCTGACTTTGAAAGTAGATTCAATAGGGATATTTTTAGAAGTGTTGGACTACCTGAAAACCATGATTAAAAAAAAAAAGCCTAGACATCATCTTTCAAGAAACGATCAGGGAAAACTGCCCTTATATTATAGAACCAGAGGGTAAAATGGAAATTGAAAGAAACCACTGATCACCTCTTGAAAGAGATTCCTAAAGGAAAACTCCTAGGAATATTATAGTCAAATTCCAGAGTTCCTGGGTCAAAGAGAAAATATTGCAAGCACCCAGAAGGAAACAATTTAATTATTGTGGAACCACAATCAGGATAACAGAAGATTTAGTAGTTTCTACATTAAGGGATTAGAAGGCTTGGCATATGACTGGTTGGTTGGTTGTTGCCCTTCTTTCTTGAAGAGGACCAAAACTACATCACTGTGTTAAAGTTAAGCTTCATTGTGTCTGACTGTGACTGATCAAACCAATACAAGCTTGAAATGCTCTCCCACAGGCCGAGCACAAAGAGTTCATGTGAACTTTTGGGGTGGAATCTCCAAATTTGCACATCCTGTGTTTCCTTTGAGCTGCTTCAGTATTGCTTTGCTCATAGAGTACAGTGCCTTCTCTCATGTGGGCACACCATGCTGAGTGGTCCTGCGCCAATGTCTCCCATGTCACACAATCAATCCAAAGTTTTTGAGAGAGACCTTAAGAGTGTCCTTGTATCATTCTTCAAATTGAAGAATTTACCATCAGTACATACTATAGTTGATCTTGATGCCATGCTCATTCTCATTGAAAGCATTTGACAACATGGCTGAAAACATCATGCTACAAAGCATGGGAGTAAGCACACAGCTTTGTTTCACTCCACTGGTGAATGGGAAGGCACAAGAGCATTGTCCACTGTCTAGAATCCAGGAAAGCCTACCATCATGAAATTGATGTACAATGCTCATGAACTTGTACAGGCAACCAAATTTTGACAAATTTTCCATAAGCCCTCATGACTAACAGTATCAAAAACCTTGTACAGACCTCTGTTCTGTTTCTGTCATTTCCCCTGGAGTTGACTGGCAGCAAACATGATATTGACCGTTCCTTTGCCCTTTCTGAAGCCACACTGACTCACAGGTAGAAGACCATCCTCCAGGTGAAGTTTCAGTCCATTAAGGAAGACTCTGGCTAGAATCTTACCAGCAATGACTAAGAGAGAGACCCTGCTATGATTTTCATAGGACAATCTATTTCCTTTACCTTATAGAGATTGATAATGGAAGCATCTTTGAACTCCTGGGGGATAACCTCCTTTTGCCAAATAACCTGAAAAATGTTAGTCAGCTTTTGTATGAGCTTGTAAAGCTCAGGTGGAATACAATCAGCACTAGGTGCTTTGTAACATGAAAGGAGCCTAATGACATTCAAAACCTCTTCTTCACTTGGAGCTTCAGCTAGGGAGGGACTGACTTCAACCTCAGGTAAGTAGTCAGTGGCCTCTGCATTGATTGATGATGGGCTGTTGAGAACACTATAGAAGTGTTCAACCCATGTCTCTAGGATCATGTCCTTATCTCTAATCAATGCAACTCCAACAGCACTGAGTAGTTGAGATAGATCTTTGTCCCATAAATAGCCTTCAGGGCATCATAAAAATGCTTTGGATTGTTACTATCAGCATAAATGTGAATTTCATCTGCTTCTTAATCAAGAATCCTGCATCTGTCTAAGCTTTCCTTGTATTTTTCTTTTCATGGAATTAAATGCTGCCTCCTTAAATATGACTGAACTATCATGCTGGTATATCCTATGGAGTTCTCATTTTTCATTAAGCAGCTTCTGAATTTCCACATCATTTTCATCAAACCTGTCTTGGTTTGCAAGTTTTCTGAGCCAGATGAGCACATGCAGTGCTATACACCAAATCTCTGAAAGCTGTTCACTCCTTTTCTGCTACACTGTTGCCAACTGTGTATTGGCTCAACTTTGCTTCCAACTTAGCAACACACTGTTCCCATTCAGAGAAGACCTCCTATTTGTTGACATTGATTCTTCTGGTAGTCATTTTGTCTTTGGTGTGTTGCTTTTGATGAATGCAAATACTTAGCTTGGAAAGGAGAAGTCTATGATCAGTCCAGCACTCTGCACCACACATTACCATTGTCACTCTCACATCTTGTCTGTCTATTCTCCTTACAATCACATAGTTTATTAGATGCCAATGTTCTGCAAGGGCACATCCATGAAGTTTTATTGCATTTAGGTAAACGAAAGACAGTATTGGTGATGAGAAGGTCATGAGATGCACAAGTCTTCAGTAATAAGTGGCCATTGCTGTTGCTGTTTCCAACTCCTTTCCTCCCTAGGACTCCCTGCCAAGTCTAGTAGTATGAGTCAACTCTAGCATTTTCTGTTTACTCAACCCTGGCTTGATTACCCTGGCAGGTGGGGAATCCCACTCTACAGTCAAAACATCAAAAAATGCTCAAAAGTGGCTGCAGAGACAATTCCTCTCATCATTGGCATGTGGAATGTTGGCATACTTATAGACAACCCAAAATCCAGTAGACTTGAAAGACAAACAGGTCTTGTTGCAAGAGAACTCAGCAGGTATTGCATCCAAATAGCAGCTCTCATTGAAACAAGGCTGACACATGAAGGCCAGCTTACTGAAGTTGCAGCTGGATACATGTTTTTCTGGAGTGGCCACAGTGAAGGAGAGTACTGTGAAATTGGTGTAGGTTTTGCAATCAAAACTAATCTAGTAAACAAGTTGTTATACATGCCAAATGAAGGGAATGACAGGTTCATGACAATGAAATTTCCACTTACAGGAAAAGGTCATGCCACCATTATTAGTGCCTAAATTGAACCTAGGACAATTGAAGGAACCTCTGCTGACAAGGAGCACCAGAGCCAGCTGTGCTGTGAAGAGTGGCAGGGGCAAGAAGGAACCAGCATACACCTGGTGATTGCAGAAGCAGTGGGACTGAAAGCCTCTGACTGGGGGCACTTCAGGAGGCTGAAGCCTTGGCTTTGGTTCCAGGTTAGAGCGGGGAACTGAAGATTTGGGACAAGGGGCACCATCTCCCACACTCCAGGGCTAGAGGTGATTACAAAAAGTAAACTCTTATTACCATTTTTACCAAAAAATGCATAGGCAAAGGAGAAAGAATTTAACCATAAAAAGCTATTATGGTAGTAGAGAAGATTGGGTTTCCCCTTCAGAAGAGGATATTGAAATAAAGAAACCCCTAAAGAGTAATATCATATGGTCACCTGCCCAAAAAGAATTCATAGAAGATATTTAAAAAGACTTTCAAAATCAAATGACAAAGATGGAGGAAACACAAACAAAAAATAATAAAACAAGAAAAACAAGATTATAAAAGGAAAGTTAACCAATTAAAAAAGCAGATATTGAATCTTAAGTAAGAAAATGACATGTTGAAAATTAGAAATGGGCAAGGTGAAGTCAGTGAAATTATAGGATCAGGAAATAATTAAACAGAATATGAATAATGAAAGTAGAAGAGAAAGTGATATATAAGAAAAACAATAGATTTGAAGAATAGATCAAGAAGAGAAAACATAAAGTCATCTGACTAACTGAAAGTCATGTTCAAAGAAAGAATTTTGATACAATAATACAAGAAATAATTAAAGGAAATTGTCCGGAGGTATTAGAACAAGATGGGAAAGTAGAAATAGAAAAAAGTCCACCAATCACCACTTGAAAGAGATCCTATGAAGAAAACTCATAGGAATATCATAGTTAAATTCTGAAACCCTGGCTGAAGGATGATGTATTAAAATCATCAAGATTAAAACAATTCAAATATGATGGTGCCACAATTAGCATCCCACAAGACCTAGCAGCAGAGACATTAAAGAACTGCAGGTCAGGGAACACCATATATCAAAGAGTAAAATAATTGGAACTCCAGGTGAAAATATCATACCCAGCAAAGCTAAGCATAATTCTAAATGAAAAACTTGGACATTTGATCAACTGTCAGACTTTCAAGATTTTGTCAAAGACAACAACAACAACAACAACAACTTTGTAGAAGATTTGACATACAAGAGCCAAGAGAAATATAAGGTCCATACCAAAGACTGATTATAAGTGATTCATAAGGATAGACTATTTACCTTCTGGAGATGAAGAGCATTTTTTCATCATAAGTCCTTCAGAATTGTCTTGGGTCATTTCATGGCTGACAATAACTAAGTCATTCATGGTTGATCAATGCACAATATTGCTATTACTAAAAATAATGTTTTCCTGGTCCTACTCATTTCAATTCACATCAATTCATGTAAGTCTTTCCAGATTTTTTAGAGATCAACCTGTTTGTCTTTTTTGTGGCACAACAGTGTTCCACGAAAATCATATGCAACAACTTGTTCAGCTGTTGCTCAGTTGATGGACATGTCTTCAATTTCCAATTCTTTACCACTACTAAAAGAGTTACTATAAGTATTTTTGTGCATGTAAGTCCTGTTCCTTTTTAAATCTCTTTTAGGTATAAACATATTAGTGGTATTGCTTAGTCAAAAGTTATGCCTGGCTATGAAGTTCCAAATTGCTCTACAGAATGGTTGAATCAGTACATGACTTCACCAACAGTGCATTAGTGGGTCAATTTTCCCAAATGCCCTTCAGCATTCCTCATTTTCCTTTTCTGTCATATTAATCAGTCTGATTGGTGTGGGGTGAAAACTGAGAGTTTTTTTAATTTGCATTTCTCTACTTGATAGTGATTTAGAGCACTTTTTATATTATTATAGATCTCTAAATTCTTCATCTAAAAACTGTCTGTTTGGGGGCAGAGACAAGATGGTGGAATGAAAGCAGGAACTCACTTAATCTCATCCTCCAATCACATCCAAATACCTGTGGAAAATGACTCTAAACAAATTTTAGAGTTACAGAACCCAGAAAGTGACAGAGTGAAATACATCTCAGCTGAGGATAGCCTGGTGAATCAAAAGGAAGGGTCCATAGCACTGGGCTGGAACCAGAGCACAGGCCCACATGGGCTGGCACAAAGTGATGGCACAGACTGGGTCAGAGCAGACCTCAGGGAATGAATCACTGGCAGCTCTGGAGGTTTCCAAACTTCTCAACCACAAATGCAAAAGACAAAGTTAAAAGTCAGTGGGGAAACTCTGTTGGACCTGAGTGAGAGAAAAGCTCAGTCCAGCTCCTGCCCTTGGGGCTGTGGAGGTGTTTGTGACTGTGGCTGCAGCAACAGCAGCAGCAGCAGTGATTGCTTCCAAGGCTCCAGGCCCACAGATGGTGGGAGGATCAAGCTGATGATTAGATGGCAATTGCAGGAATATCTTTGCTGACAGTGAGGGAAGTTTCTCTTTCTCTTCCCTGTTTGGATCTGGGTCAATCTTGGGTGGTGGTCCTGGGGTGAGGAGGAGTGCTGGTATGGCAGAGCTTGTGGTAGTTGTGGAGAAGGAGTCCTCTTCACAGTTCTGAGGCAGGTGCCTAGAAATAGCTTTGACAATAGGAGCAGAAAACCCCCAAGATGTGAGACCCAGCGCTCTCCCCTCTGGAAGCAGAATTCTGCCATGGCAAGGAACTTAAAAGCCAAGTAATTAACTGGGAAAATGAGCAATCAGAGGAAAATAAATCAATCTATAGAATCTTTCTTTGGTGACAAAGAGGATCAAAACATAGAACCAAAAGAAGACAATAAAGTTTACACCTACACCAAAAGCCTCCAAGAAAAAAATATGAGTTGGTCACAGGCCATGGAGGAGCTCAAAAATGGATTTTGAAAATCAAGTAAGAGAAGTAGAGGACAAATTTAGAAGAGAAATAGGAATTATATAAGAAAATCATGAAAAATGAGTCAATAGTTTGCCAAAGGAGACCCCCCAAATTACTGAAGAAAATAACACCTTAAATAAAGCCTAACTCAAATGGAAAAAGAGGTCCAAAAACCAATGAGAAGAAGAATGCTTTAAAAAGCAGAGTTGGCCAAATGGAAAAGGAAGTCCAAAAGCTAATTGATGAAAATAATTCTTTCAGAATTAGAATGGAGCAAATGGAAGCTAATGACTTTATGAGAAACCAAAATATTATAAAACAGAAACAAAAAAAATGAAAAAATAGAAGACAATGTAAAATATGTCATTGGAAAAACCACTGACCTGGTAAATGAATACAGGAGAGACAATTTAAAAATTATTGGACTACCTGAAAGCCGTGATCAAAAAAAGAGCCTAGATGTCATCTTTCAATATATTATCAAGGAAAACTGCCCCGATAATCTAGAACCAGAGAATAAAATAGAAATTGAAAGAATCCACTGATTGCCTCTTGAAAAAGATCCCCAGGGGGCGGAGCCAAGATGGCGGCGTAGAAGCAGCAACATATCGCAGCTCTCACATAGCCACCCCAAAATACCCATAAAATAGGACTCTAAACCAATCCTGGAACTCCAAAATGCACACA
>CM053582.1:68233167-68259655 GCA_028627135.1 Pseudochirops cupreus
CCAGAACTTTTTGTTCAGTGGTTGGACTGCCCGCTTCTTGCAAGATTCTAATAAAGAGACCCTTGATTCACCTTGAGCTGTCTCCAAGTGATTTAAAATCTTTTTATCACACACACTCACCTTCCAGGTGAGGGTAGGCAGAGTTTAGAGAGAAGAGGCAGGGCTGGGTCCTGAGCTCCCGGCTCTGGATGTAATTGGATGAAAGGGCCCAAGCTGGGGGCCTCAAAAGCTGAACAGAGTGTGGGAGGACAATCCCACTGTGGGCTGGCTGAAAACTGGAACTTGTGCTGAAATTGTTCTACCTTCTTCCCTTGAAAATGAACCTTCTCTGCCTTCAACCCTCCTCCCAATTGAGACCTCTCTCTCCTATTCCCTCAGACCTAATATCTCTCTGCTTTCTTCACTCAGAGCTGTCTCTCTGCCTTCTCTTATACCTGAGATCTCTGTTCTCTGGACACCAACTCTGTTCATGAAGGTCCTGGGAAGGTCTGAGATAGCCCCTTGCAGACCTGCTGACTTTTGCAGGCTATTCCTACTATTGGGTCTCAACTTCCTTTTCTGATCATGTGGTGAGTGTCCTACAGGTCCACCTGGAGCAATCCTGTTCCCCCAAGCATAGATAAAGGAAAAGCTTCTGTAGGTTAACTCTTCCAGACTCCCAATAACTTCCCAAATATTCAGGGTCAGCCTCCCAAGATTTAAATTTGGGTAACCCTTTTCTACCTTACCCACAGGGACCCAGGAATCCTATCTCCCAGTCCCCTCTTTTGGTTAGAAATTCAGTTGTTCTTCCTTCAGCACAAGCTCCCTGTAGGGACTTGAAAGTGCTGGTCGCCCTAAGGTCCTCACTTTGGATGCAAGGACAAAAGCCCCTGCCTGACAGCTCCTTACCTGGACCTGCAGTCTTGGCTGTTTCCCTATCAGATCTGAGGCACTGTCTCATTGGTAAGTTGTGAATGCTGTCCATATAGAAAAGCTTTGAGAAAGAGTTCTAGTGTTGTTAAAGATAAGAGGACATATATTGAAAAAAAAAACCACAAAAGTTTCATGAATGTGGTAAAGCTTTTAGTGCACTCTCTTCCCTTATGAAACATCAGGAAATCCACACTGAAGAGAAACTTTGTGAAAGTAATAAATGTAAAAAGACTTTCAGAGAGACGTACTCTTGCTAAACATCAGAGAATTCACACTGGAGAACAATCTTACATATGGAATCAATGTGGAAAGTATTTCTGATACCATTCCATATTTGTTGAACATCAGAGAATACACACTGGAGAAAAACCTTACACATGTAATGAATGTGGAAAGAACTTCTCCCGAAGTTCGAATCTTGGTGAACATCATAGAGTACATATAGGAGAGTAACTCTATGAATGTCTAGAATATGCTAAAATTGTTAATATGCTTTTATTCCTAACTAGACATGAGAGAGTCATACTAAAGGGAAAATCTCATTAATATAATCCATTTGAAAAATTGTTCAAGCTAAAATCATCCCTTAATTCCTATAAAGAAAATCATAGGAGATAGAAATCAGGTAGAAAGCCATACAAATGGAGTACAGAACTTGTTAGATGCCAGAAAATTCATCTTGGGAAAAAACCCTTTACAGAGTCAACACGGGAATGTCTTCACTCCCAGATTGTCTCTTGCTTTATATCTGAGGATACATAGTGGAGAGAAGACTTATGAATGTGTTTAATGAGGACTTGCCCTTCCCTGGAAGCTGTAGTTCACTAGGAATCACAAAATTCACAATGAAAAGAACTCATAAATGCTGTATTTGTGGGAAGGCTTTCACCTGGAGCCCATACTTGCATGTACATTGGAGAAATCTTGCTAGAGATAAAGCTTATGCATCTAATTAATGAGAGAAGGCTCTTCTTGCAGTACAGATCTCATTAGATGTTGCAAATTTTATTCTCTGTATAAAGCTCTGAAAATGGATTGAATTTTTATCTGAAATCCAAATGTTTCTTATGACTGCTCTATAATATTCCATGGCATTTCTATGCCATAACTTCTTCAACCATTCCTCATTTGATTGGTACTTACTTTGTTTCATTGTATTAACTGGCACAAAAAGGACTAGTAGGAATATTTTGGAATCTGTTGGATATTTATTTTTGCAATGATAATTCTAGACTGCTGGGTGGCACAATGGCTAGAGTACTTTCTCTAAATGTGCAAGATCTGACTTCGAGTTTAATCTCTGATACTTTTTGACAGTGTAGCCTTAGGCAAATAATTTAACATATTCCTGCTTGAGTTTTCCCATCTGGAAAATCCTTTTCAGATCACAGTGCAATAAAAGTTATATTTAATAAGGGATCATGGAAACATAGATTAAAAACTAATTGAATATTAAACAATATAATCTGAAATAATACAATTAATGTAATTAAAGAGAATAAAGTTAATGAATCAGCATATCAAAACCAATGGGATACAGTAAAAGCAGTGAACAGAAAAAATTTTATATCTCTGAAGGCTTTTGTTAATAAAATAAGGAAGGAGCAGATCAATGAATTGGGTATGTAATAAAAAGAAAAACAAGAAAAAAAAGAACAAGGTAAAAATCCCCAATTAAGTACTAAATTGGAAATGCTAAAAGTTAAAGGAGAGATTAATGAAATTGAGTGTAAAAACTCAGTCAATTTATTAATAAAAGTCAAAGTTGACTGTGGAAAAACTAATAAAATAGATAAATCACTGGTTAATTCAATTTAAAAAGAGAGACATGAAAACCAAATTACTAGTATTAAAAATGAAATAGGTGAATATACCAATAATAAAGATGAAATTAAAGCAACTATAAGGAGTTCTTTTACCCAATTACATGCCAATAAATTAAGGAATTTGAGTGGAGTGGAAGAATATTTACAACCATACAAATTACCTAGATTAGTAGAAGAGGAAATAGAGTATCTAAATAGGCCTACTTCAGAAAACAAAATTTAATAGGCAATAAATGTGCTACCTAAGAAAAAAGCATCTAGACCAGATGGTTTTGGAAGTGAATTCTATCAAACATTTAAAGATCAACTAAGTTCAATATGAAATAAATTATTTGGAATAGTATGCAAAGAAGGAATGCCACCAAACTCCTTTTATGAAACAAATATAATACTGTTACTTCAACCAGAAAGAGTAAAAAGAGAGAAGGAAAAGTATAGATCAATTTTCATAATGAATATGTGTAAATAGCCGCTCAATTTATTAATCTAAGGGCTAGCCTTAGGTTGTGTTCTCAGGAGGGAATGAAGAGACCAGAGATGAGAGAAAGATACAACTTGTAGTTTATTCCAACATGGTAAGCTATTTTATACTCTCTAACATCTTATATATAAACATGGCAGTCCATGCTGTTCCTGTGCTGTACTTGTGCTGTACCGGTGTTGTTCTCATATGCAATACATACGTATTGGGCCCTGGGGTGAGAGCTCGGCTGCCCGCGTGAGGCACTGGGCCATGGACTCTGCCTTTGGCATTGAGTCTGTGGCTCTGGGGTAGGCCGGCCTCCCTTACAGGATCAAGACCTCCTCTGAAGGGAGGGGCTAGGGGCAGGGTGTAGGGCTGATAACGGTGTGTGTTGCTTGGGGCAAGAGGGAGATGTAACAATAAAGATCATGGCAACCAGACATGTCTCAGGTGCTCTGTTGTCCTTTCACGCACAGTGAAGTTCTATGAGGTAGTACCTCAGAGCCGGGTTGCTCGAAGACCTTGTGAGGTAAGTAGACAGGCTATTGGAAGCGGTAGAACACTTCATCGTCGTGCCCGAACAGGGACCCTGCCTGTACTCTCTACAATAAAGTAGGGAAAGAGGACAGCAGTCTGCGCTAGCATGGAAGGGGTAGAGATGGGTAACTTAGTGAGCCTGCCCGTTATTAAGCCTGAGGAGAAGTCTGTGCTAGCCTGCCAAATATACCAGGTAGTCAGAAGCACTGGCGCCAAAGTGCATATAAAACAATGCCATGCCTTTGTTGATAAGGTTTGGGTCATCTCCCCTTGGATAGAGCACACGGGGCTGGACCCCACACGACTGGGAGTTGTAGGGGAACAGATGATCTCTTACGAGAGTGGTGTTAAGATGGTGCCGACAGAAGTGGAGGGTGTGGTGCGGGTAAAATTGCCAGCCTCCAAGACTGGAAAAGAAGCAGGAATGTTTATCATTAACAGTCATTTATCAGAATTCTTGGAATGTTGCCCCTATTTGACAATTTGGGAACCAGCCAGGAGAGAGAGGAGTGATGGGCTAAGGGAAGAGGGACTCCAGTATTTCCCAGTTTCTGCCCTTTTTCTGTGGAATATACCAACGATATGTTTAACATTAGCAATGAAAGTGCCAGCACGAACACTTCAGAGTGATGCAGATGTCTCTAATATTATCAAGTAAGTCCTACCTGGCTTCCATTACTTTTTGGAGAGCCAGCTACTGTTTACTTTCTTTAGGAGATCTCCTACAAATTCTATGTGCACTTTTGGATCCATTCTGTTATTTTTGTGTCTCTCTTCTTTGATTATGTGTCTTTGTGTCTTTGTGAGAATGAGTATGTGAGAGCAAGTTGTCATTTTGTAATAGAAATGTTGTTATCTCGTACTCTTGTGCCCTTCCCCCCCTTCCTTATTGCCTGCCAGCATTCACAAACGGCTGGCGGGAGATAAGGGAGTAGGAGAGGGAATAAGTATTTTTATATGATGATTATGGCAAAGGTGAATAAATAAAGTTAAGTAGAGGTGTGAATAGAAGTTTTAAGATTTTAAAGGTTTGAAAATCTCCTTCCCTTCATTCCCACTCTGGCCAAGTGGAGTGAGGAGAAGGTGATGAGAAAGGGAGGAGATCTTTTTCCCTCGAAATAAAGGGGATCTTTTCCCCTCAAAATAAAGAGACAGGCAAATGAGTATTTTAATCATTTTCTGCCTCACCTAAAAGAGAGAAGTTTTGTGTACCAGGATGCACCTGAAAGGCAAGTGAATTCATTCTGGTCATTTTTGAACAGTGTCACTCCTAATTTTATGCTAAAGATAGGTCAGAATTTATTGTATTAATTGGCACTAAGGCAAATTGGGAAAATACACAAATCTGTGAAAAAGTCACCTCAGAGGTGAAGCTTTGAGCTCTCTAGTACCGAGGGGACCCTCCACTCACTCAGCTGGCAGATTCAAAGCTCTCACTTTTAAAGAAGTTTCTAAGGAGTGGACACGTAAGGAAAATTTATGGGAATAAAAGTTAGAACACATTTGAGCCGAGGTTATTAAAACCTCTGCAATTGATAAGCCCAATTTCCTATTAATGATTCCCATAGGTGATGATTTGGCAATGAAATTAGTGTCATAATGTCATTGTGCTATTATGGTGTTTCTAAATTGTAAAATGCTCTTATATTGTAAAACCGAGTGATCATTGTGAGCCAGAAATGGCGTTGGTTAAAGCAATTTATATTAAAACGTGCAAAAACCAGCTATGTTACTTTATCAGTGCTGTTAACCCTGTCTTATGATGTTTATTTCTGCTATTTAGAAAACTAGGTATTTGCACCTACCTGTAATTAAAGAAGAGGTTACAGCAATTTTTAATCTGGATTGCGTTGCATGTGAATTGAATTTTTCATGCTATGAAATTTAATAATTTAAAGCTATTACATTTGGGTTACAAACAGGTGGTAATAATACTCCTGATATTTGCTATGATAGCTAATTGTTCCTTTACATATTTGCTTTTCTAGAAATATGCAGTGATTTAAAATTACAATGTCTATTTATTATTGATGAAATGAATGATTGTCTGTACAAAGTGAATTGGAAATACATTTTATAGAACTCTTACTGAGCAAATGAGAAACTCTGGGAAAAAAGGAGAGAAAAGAATATAGGGACGTGGTTTTCAAGTTTGCTTCATTTAAGGATGTATTTGTGTTAATTTGTAAAGTCTTTGGACTACCACATTCACCATCTATGTGAGATTCTAGGATGTAACTGATGTCTAGTGATATGTCAAATGGTAATTAATTGGTACTTAATTGGTTTTGATTTCAAGTTTAAACTTAAGAACATGGTAATTGCTTATGATCCTGTTCTCATGTTGTAAAACTGCCCAAGCCTCTAGAAGCTATCTCTACTAGGCAAGAAAACAATGATAGTAAATGGAATTCCTTGCATTTGTGAAATGTGGCAAAAATTTCCATTGCTTATTGCAGCTAAAATTGGCTCTAAGCTGTGATTAGTGAAGCTTGTTGTTTGAGGTAAAAGGCATTTGGGACCAGAACTAAATTTTTGTTTGGAGTTTGAATCGGGTATAGTCACCTGCATATGTCAGTGCCTGCATCAGGTCCCACAAGCTACTCAGAGGAGTGTGATCCTATGCTGTTAACAGGTGGCAGTCTATATAGGGTAAAAGCCAAAGAGGCAATTCTAATCTCATTTAGGATAGGACCTCTCTGGAATCTACCCATGAAATTCCTTGGAAAAGGAACATTGCCCACCTATTCCTGAGTCTAGCTGTGAGGTAGTACCGAAAACCACATGGATGGATATCTGTGACTTTACCTGAATTTAAACAGTCAAGGATGTCTTATCCTGTCATATTTGGAATGTCACTTGTCCCTGCTTATCCCTTCTATAGCAAGTTTCAATGATCAAAGCTAGTAACCAGTAAAAGATTTGGACCATCTTGTTTTGTGGTTAACAAATGTAAGGAATTGCTAAATAAAAGGATGATGGTTTTTGAGAGATTTTGGAAAGGTAAATAAAGGTTTGATGGGAAATGTGAAAAACAGATAGGAAGGTTTGGGGACAAATGAGGGTTTATCTAAGCCCCTCCTGTCTCTTAATAATTGATATCAGTTTCAGAAAGGTTTTAAGTGTGTTGAAAGTGTATAAGGAAGTATTTTTAGAAAGCAGAAAGGTTTGTAAGTTGATTCTAAAATTTTGAGTAAAGAACAGGATCAAATTGATTCTTATAAGAACTATATAGATGTATAAGATTGGCTTTCAAAATTTCTCTATCATGGAAACATCACCCGTTATGTGCCCAGCTCCAATTCACCCCCTCCCTACATTAATGTTTCAATTACCTTTACTTTCACCAACATAGGGGCCACCTGCCTTGGTGCTTGTTGAAAGGCATGAATAGAACCGCTCTGCCTTCCCACTGCCTGTATGTGATAATCGTACAGACAGTTTTCTATCATATTGATGGGACAATCTGTAGGACGCAATATTTGGCCCCAAACAACCAACCCCGTCGAATGAGTTACCCTCGGACTTCGGAGTTATGCGAAGGCCCCTTCTTTATGCCTCCCATGCCTCCCTGTCCCCATAATCAGCACAATGTAACTCTTACAGACCAATGTGTAGACACTGTTGACATTGAGACCTTTACACAGCCTGGATTTGACCGTTATCGCCTGTTTAATAATGACACATGGTCTCGGGGCCGAGTACCTTTTCCTGGAAGAACTGTTCCTATGTGGGTAGGATTCACAGAAGACCCGAAGAATCACACCTGCTATGCTTGGATGGTCCAGGTGGTTTGTTCATGAACATTATGGGATGTAATGCTCACTTTTATGGAGGAATTTGCTTTACTGACCCCCGATATAACCATCCTGTTTAAACAAGGAAGGGGAGTTGTTGGATCCCGGGGTGAGAGCTCGGCTGCCCACGTGAGACACTGGGCCGTGGACTCTGCCTTTGGCATTGAGTCTGTGACAACCTGATGGCTCTGGGGTAGGCTGGCCTCCCTTACAGGATCGAGACCTCCCCTGAAGGGAGGGGCTGGGGGCAGGGCGTAGGGCTGATAACGGTGTGTGTTGCTTGGGACAAGAGGGAGATGTAACAATAAAGATGATAGCAGCCAGACATGTCTCAGGTGCTCTGTTGTCCTTCCACGCACAGTGAAGTTCTGTGAGGTAGTACCTCAGAACCAGGGACGCCCAAAGACCTTGTCAGGTAAGTAGACAGGCGATTGGAAGCAGTAGAATGCTTCAATACATCAATAGGAATGAGAACAGGACTGATGCACATGTTATCAGGGAACAGGGGAGAGCATAATTTGGAAAGCCAATCTGGACACAATGGCCATAGAGATAACAGGCGAGAGGGCTAATCGGCCAACCCTGCCATCCCTAGACCATCCATGACCCTCAACATACCACAACAATAAGCCCAACAATTCCCCCTTTTTTGTTTTAATGCACAGCAATGGGCCAGGCTATACTGCATGTAAGCATAATTAGTGTACTTCAGAAGACAAAGCTTTAAAGTGGTGAATAATGCATCTTCAGGAAGGCAGATACAAAGAAATAATATAATAATCAATACAGGCAAAATATATAAAATCATAGACATCAAATTAAAAGGAAATTACTTTAACAATATTAAAAGTATTGGGCTGGCAATGTACCTGGATCAATTCCAGAGCAATGATGATTTTGGACGTTTACCGATATAATTTATAATACTTGAATCAGGCTAAGCCCCAAGAAGTTGGGCATGTATTTTAAACCAAAACCATTAGAATCAGAGCTAATATATGGAAAAGGAGTTACATAACCATATGTATATACATAATCATATCTAAGTAACAGTTGAGTGTTAAAACTTTTAACTCATAATCTAAAATACAATGCTAATGGTTCTAATACACTGATCTTACACAAGAAGTCCTTGTATCTAATATCATGTAGTGTCTTAAAGGCTAAAGTCCATTAACATATTGTACAATTTCTTAGATTTTTCTAAGTAGAGAAGTTGTACTCACAGTGGTTGAAATTATCGATAAGAGAACAACAACAGTGGGACAGTGACTCTAGGAACAAGCAATCTGACAAGGATAATAAGTCTGACAATAAGTCTCACAATGACAAGACCTTATCCTGCCCCTTTTTTAAAAAAGAGCAGTAATTCTATGAAGTATATATCCCCCAGATGGATGATACTAAACATGAGTTAAAATTAGGTAGAAAAGGCAAAAAATATCCATTAAGTAAGAGCACAATCAACGCAAGCAAAACTCCATACATACAGATAAGTGTATCCATAATTACATAGGTTTCAAGCTAACATTCCCTGCCAATTTATTCACAAATTGAACAGTTTATATTTCACTCAGTAAGGAAATAGAAGACACAGATGCTGATATGAAGAGGGAAGCTATGGCAATTAGTCCCATGATTAAAAATCCAGAAACACTTTTTTCTAAAGAGAGTGGTTCCACTAATACACGGTGTAAGAGTAAGTTAAACAGGTAATAGTCCATTGGAGGGTAGTATTATCTTGTGAAAACGCGAGATGCTAAGTCACTTCTTCTTGGGTTGTCTTTGTGCAAGGGGTCTCCCGATCCTTTTTCTCTGAATTCTCTGTATCTGCAAGGTGGGTCATGGAATTCCATGCTTGTATTCTCACAGCAGCATCTGATAAAAGAAAATAAACAAAGCCCCTCCCTCCAATAGTTAAGGGTCAAGTCCTACCCAGTTCTTGTTTGGGGAATTCTCCACAGGGAGTGTGTACCTTTTCAAACTGTTTTTCTGCTGGTGAATACTCATTTTTAGTGATGCTTAAAAATTTAAAGTGTATAAGGCAGTAGTTAATTGCCTTTGTGGTGCGTTGGTACAAATCCCTCCTTTTTATTTATATAAAGAAGTTTTACTTGTATAAAAGCTGGGGGTAGGGGACAGAATGTCAAGTTTTAGTAATAGCTATGTCAGTTTGCCTATAATGAAAAGGAGTAATGTTAATTAAGTATGGCATGGTAATTTTGGACTAAAATGGATAAAGTTTTAAAGACTGGACTTAGGATCTTTATTTCATCTGACAAGTATAGCTTGACCGGTGGGATTATAAGGGTTATGGCTGTAATTAATTTTATTAGAAAATTATCACAGAAGGATTGAAATAATTTGCTAGTGTAGGTGAGAGCATTATCAGTTTTCAATCGTTTTAGAACATCCATAGAAGCAAAAGACTGTAACATCTGGTTAATTACACTTGGGAAGCTGGAGGAATAATTTAGAGAACACATTGAGGGCAGCTCCTGATGATCTGTCTAGTAACATGGAATTGCTTACATAAAAGTATATGGATTTTAATAAAAATAAGAGTAAGGTAATGTAGTACCAAGAACATTTGGGGGAAAAAGTTGGAAAACTTGAACTTCAGATTAATAATCACATTACTTGGATATAGAGGCCTAGGAAGTGAAAAATAAACTGTATTATAGGTAGTGGCCTCTATCTTATAAAAGCTTGTAGTTTCTGAAAAAGGTCAAAAAGATCTGTAATCTGAGCATGTTTAAGTTCAGCAGAATCAAATATATTAGCATATGTCCACTGAATATCTGCTGTCTCATTCAATATTAAAGGAAAAAGAAAAAATCATTTAAGAGTAAAAATCATAGCTAAAAGCTTTGTATTATAAGTAGAAGTAAAGTGAGAAATAATAACTTTATAATTATCAGAATCAATGTGGTAGGCTATATTTCTAGTTTTTAAGAATTAAAAATAATCATCAAAATGGTGAAAGAAAAAATTAGTTAAACATTTATAACCTGATATCTCTGTGTATACTTAAGAGCAAAACAAACTTTTTTAATCAAGACAATTAAGACTAAGTTGGTATAAAAATTTTCTTAAGTAACATCAATTCCCAAAGTATGATGAAAACCTGAATTTTTAGATAATTGTGGAATTCTTAGATACTAAAAGGTGTTTTAGTTAGGAAAGGTATAGTAAATGAATCTGATCACAGTACTTTATAAGCTATTGATATTAAAATCTTCTTAAGGTGAGCCTTGAGGAGTTAAAAAAAAAAATTCTTTCACCAAATCATGGCCAATTACAATTAAGAGAAAATGTTTTATTCCCATGGAGCTATAATAAACAATAAAGATTTATTAGGTTTCTCCTACATAAAGAATTTCATTTAACATTTTTCTTTCTCAAATTTAAACTTAGTAATCTTAGAAATCTGTTTAAATATTTTGCAAATTTCTTAGCAAGTTTTAAATAAAACAAGTTCCTTTCTCAGGCTGAATGACCTTGCCTCTAGAGATAGTTGTCATAGGCTTTTGGCAGTTTTAAAACATAGGAATAACTGAGAAGGACTTTAGGGAGCGGCTGGTGGTGATGCCCCTGCTTTGTCAAAATCTCATACATGCAGGAGGAATGGTCTGAATGGGCAGAATTGATCTGAATAAAATTTCCACCTAATGTCCTCCTCTCCACACACAGTAACTAATTAACAAGTTTAGCTTTTAGCATTAAAACAGTAAAATAACTTCAATAATAATTTCCATAAATGATAGACAAATGGTTTTAGCTATAACTTTCTTTTTAACTTTGGTAAAGGTGTAAATACCTGGTTTTCTATAGGGTATATGTACACATTATAAAACATAAGTGACATAACTGTTTTTAAACAAGTTCTTTATCTTTTAGTTCCAACAAAATTCAGGTTAAAAATTTGCTTATAAAACACTATTTCTAACTGACAATGATCCCTCAATTTTTTACTACACTTGAATTTCACTATAGTTTAGAAAAACCACAATGACATTAATTTCATTTCCACATCATCACTTGCAAAAACTATTAATAAGAAATTGGGCTTTTCTCTTCTCCTCACAGATGTAGAGCCTGATTGTGGATTTAGGGGTTTGAATGGAGAGGTTCATCTGCTTGTCAAAAAACTGTGTGGGCTTCAGGGTGCCTCAGGGCTGTTGCTATGGGGTTCTTGATATATTTATTATGCTTTCTCCTTTTAGTCAGTTTGGGAGGGTAACTTAAATTCCCTCTTATTTCTACAGCATTCTCTCTCTTAATCTGATCTAGGATGATGGACTTTAATAAATTTGCAAAAAGTCCTGAATAAATAGTAACTCAATCATTGCAACAATATATTACAAAGATCAGTAGTAATAACAGATGAAAAAGAAATGAAATCAGAATAGGGATTAAGGTAACAAAACTATCTCTTTTGCAGATCATATGATCTAATTGGGAAAGCTAGTTGAAACAATTAACAATTCTAGCAAAGTAGGTGGATATAAAATGAATTCATAAAAACAGCAGTATTCCTATATGTCACAAAATCCTGCAAGAAGAGATAGTAACTTACACCACACTTAAAATAACGTTAGACAGTATAAAATACCTGGGAGTACATCTGCCAAAACAATGCCAAGGACTTTTAAAGTAAAAAGTATTTTAAAAATTATTTATACAAACAAAATCAGATCTAAATAATTGGGAAAACATTAATTGTTCATGGGCAGGCAGGGTCAATATGATAAAAATGACAAACTTAGATAAACTAATTTAAACATTCATTGTCATCCCAATTAAATTACTCAGACCTTATTTTACTGAATTAGAATTAATAATGCTCAAATTCACTAGGAAGAACAGAAGGTGAAGAACGTCAAAGGAACTAGTACAAAAAAATTTAAAGTAAGCGACTTAGCAGAACCAGATCTTAAAACTATTTCATAAGACATAAATGACCAAAACTCTCTGGTGCTGGCTAAGAAATAGAAACTAAAGCAATGAAAGAGAATAAATGTAGTTTAGAGCAGCAAATAAATATAGTAACTTTATATTTGACTAAGTAAAGACAAGATGTGGAATAAGAAATTGTTGGGGAAATTGGAAAACCATATGGCCAAAACTGGGCATAGACTAATATCTTACACCATTTACCAAGATAAAGTAAAATGGGTACAGAACCAAAATATAAAGAGACATTAAAAGACAATTAGAAGAACATGGAACATATCAGACTTAGTGAGGTATAAAATGGATGACTTCAATTACATTAAAATAAAAGATTTTTTTGTATGAATAATACAAATATAGCCAAGATTAGACAGGAAGCAAAAGATTGGGGGAAAAAGTTTTAAACAATTTATCAGAAAAAGGTCTCACATCTCTCTCTCTCTTTTTTTTTTTTTTTGCTTTTTGGAGGGCGACTGGAGTTAAGTGACTTCCCCAAAGTTACACGGCTAGTAAGTATGTCAAGTGTCTGAGCCAAATTTGAACTCAGGACCTCCTGAATCCAGGGCTGATGCTCTATTCCCTGCACTACCTAGCTGTCCCAAGGTCTCATATCTCAAATGTATAAAAAACTTTTTCAAATCTATAAGAATACAAAGAATTCTGCAACTTATAAATGATCAAACGATATGAGTAGACAGTTTTCCAATGAAGAAATCAAAACAATTTATAGTCATATGAAAAAAACTTTATGTTATTGAGTACAGAAATGCAAATGAAAAGAAACTTGAGATTTCAATATATAAGGTGAGAAGAAAGAAGAAAAAAGAACAAAGTAAAGTGCAGAGCAGAAAACAAGAGAAAACCAAGAAGGAAGCAAAGAAAAGATATGCAGTGTTTAATATGTAGGCTTTCTTGGAAAGGTATTGCTATGCATTCTGAATCCTCCCCCACATTCTGCTCTGCACATGGCATGTATTTTCCTCTCTTATTTCATATTTAAATTTGTTATATGTTTCTTTTTCTTTTCTTATTGTGTATTTAACTTTTAGTATTTGCCTAAAAGAGAAAAAGAAGAAAATGAATCCGGAAGGACCAATGGGAACTGATGCAAAGTGAAGCCAACAGAACCAGGAGAACAAAGGACACAGTAACGGTGATATTGTAAAGAAAGACATCTGGGAGGACTGTGTCACCTTTCTTTGTGTCCTCAGCACTCAGCAAACAAAAAGGCACGTAGCGGCGCCTAACAGTGTTTATGGACTGAAGCATAAATGCTTTTTGAATAACCTGATTGAGTCCCCAGCTCCAGAGACTGCGAGGCTTCCTCTACTTTTCGGGGAATATGAGCTCTACTCAGACAATGAATCCTGTGCTGCTCCCTGGACACAACATAACTGACTCCTTTTCATTCTCTTTATCTCCATCTGAATGAAAGGCTCAGTGAAGCACTTACAAAGTTCCTTGTGCTTTTCTCAAACAGTAACTTATCATTGTTGTTCATTTGCAAGCAAAATGATCTCAGAAAAATAGGTAACAGTTACACTGTAAGCACATTCTTCCAGCTTGATTCCTAATCCCACAGCCTCCAGAACAAAGGGAAAGTTCATTTATTTTCTAAGGGCGCCTTTGCACATTCCTCCGGAAATCGCTGTTTAAAATTAAGAACAAAACTTGTCTTATGCTGTGGTTTCCCCCAAATCCCCAAATGAGAAAAGCTAGAAGCATAATAACAACATAAACAACTTTAGTTTTAATAAGTTTAAATAAGTTTTAATAATAATTGCCAGTTAAATAACATCAGTTCAGTTGATTATCTTGCTTTGAATTACCTTAGATATGCAGAACACTCTATATACGCAGTTCTCAACCGGTGGGTTTTGTTCAATTTGTAACAATGAAAATACATCCTGCATAGCAGATATTTACATTACGATTCATAACAGTAGCAAAATTACAGTTACGAAGTAGCAATGAAAATAATCTTATGGTTGGGGGTCACCACAACATGAGGAACTGTATTAAAGGGTGTGCTCTATATGTTTTGACCTTCTAGACTGGCTAGATTCAGAGAGTTCAACAGGGCAATTCGGATCTGGTTACACTTAATTTTTGTTCTCATGGCTCCTAAACACATCACCTTCAATGTCCCATTTTAAGTGTATTTTGCATTAAGGGCAGATCTCCCCACAGGGTGTCAAACATCCCAGTTATCCTTCTGGGAGAGCACACCTGACTTTAAAGGAGCCCACTCTCTAATTTAGATTAGGACAAATGTGATGACCAAACTAACTTTATTATTATTATTTTTTTTAACAAGCTCTATTTTGAAACTAAGCTCCATTTTGCTGTAAAACTCTTGGGAATATGAAATCCAGAGTTTGCCTTTTCCTTGTTTTAGCCTCAGTGCCAGGACAGTGCCACATCTTTCCTCCAATAAGGAATCAGGTGGTGGAGGAATAGGGGAGGAGGATCTCTCTGAAATGGCCAGTCTGGTGGAGTTTGGGGGCCTAGGAGGTGTCTAGAGCAGGAGAGGGGTCTTTCCAGTGGCCAAGGCATTCCAGGTTATGGAGCGCAGGGCTTGGGGATAAGAGGCAGGCAAGGTCCTGAGGTCCTGCCCTGGGTGTGATTGGAGGAAAGAGCCCATCCTAGGGCCTCAGGAGCTGGGCAAACCCTCCCAAAGGGGGCTGGCTGAAAACTGGAACTTGGGCTGAGATTGCTCCACCTTCTTCCTTTCCAGCTTCCCTGGAGCTGAGATCCCTCTGCCTTCTCTGCTGGAGCTGAGATCCCTCTGCCTTCTGGAAGCAGGTGTGGATGCAGGTCTCAGACAGATCTGAGCCAGTCCCGCATTCACACCCACAGTTCTGGACTTCTGCCACTCTAGACCTTGCATCTCATACTCCTCATCTGACCACATGGTGAGTGTCCACTGGGTTTAGCAGAGACCGTGCCAATCTCTGTGGCCTGGCTATCGGATAAGCTTCCCACCATTGTCTCTTTCCAGATTCCCAATTACTTTCCAGAGTTCCAGAGACACCCTCCTCAGTTTTTTCACTGGGTCACTCTTTCCCGAAATTCAGACTTTAACCACAGGGACCCCACAGTCTTGTCTCCCTGCCCCCGCTTTTGGTTAGAGATTGAGTTGTTCTTCTTTCCGACCCATCTTTCAGACCCATCACTCTGTAAGGAGCCAAAAGTCTTGCCTGCCTGAGGACCCCACTTTGGATGCAGGAACCAAAGCTCCTTCCTGTCCTCCCTCACCTGGGCCCGCATCCCCTGGGCTGCTTCCCTATCAGATCCCAGACACTGGTTCCCTTTGTCTGGTCTCCCTAGAGAGATTCCAGGCCTAAGATCTACCAGAGGGTCCCAGGAGTCCCCCCTAGCTCCTAGTTAGACCTCAGGACATAGTCCTCCTGCTTTCCCAGGCTCAGTGTCCCCCTGGAGTCCTTTTGTCACTGCAGTGTCCCTGAGCTTCCCTTCCCCAGGCCTCCGGCTCCACTACCCCCTCTTCTTTCAGAATCCTCAGGCCCCCTGCCAGGGGGCTGAATCCCAGACTGGATTTGGTCTCCCAGCCTCAAGCTTCCCCTGGTCATTCCCTGTGGCTCCATCCCAGAGCCCTCCCCATCCCCAACCTTCCTAAGTTTCCCTCCTCCCTGGATCTAGCTGTCAGTCTGTTGTCTAGATAGTGTGTGAGTGTGTGTGTGTGTGTGTGTGTGTGTGTGTGTGTGTGTGTGTGTATGTGTTTGTGTGTGTTTTATTTGGGGAGAGGGGAGATAGGGAGGGCAAAGAACCAGGTGGAGGGAGATTCAGGAGCCATTGAGGCTCTGACTGGCCTCATCCCACCTGGCTTCCCAGGTCTCTTCTGCCTCTCGGCTCTCTGGGGTAGAGTGGGGGAGGGGAAGGGAACAGAAGGGAAGGAGCCTCAGAAGGTGGGACAATCTTCTTTTCAAAGTCTGACCCTACCAGTAATTTGCAAGTCTCTGCCCTAGGGGCAGGGTCTGACCCTCGGTAAATCCCTATAGCCCAGCCTCCTGCCCTGCAAGAAAAAGGAAGGACTCTGCCCCTCTGGGATCCTTCCTCCCCAGATCAGTCTGCAGAGGACCAAGTTCTGTCTGACCCAAGCCAGAAGCCTGGAGCCAGAGGGAATGACCCCTGAGAGCTGCAGACCCCCAGTTCAGGTGAGTGCCCTCTGTCCTCAGACTGGACCAACATCAGCCAAAAAGGCCATTTCCACAGATCTAGAGGATCGTCTGTGAGGCTGGCAATCCCCTGCCTGTGGAATATTTATTTAAAAAAAAAAAAGGCAGGAAATTGAAAACAGTAGTAGCAACACTGCCCTGTTCTTCTGCATTGATTTGAGGCACTTTGGCATCACAAGCACTAAGTCATCCCCCCTCCTGCACCCCCATTGCTGCCCTACTATGTGTTTTTTAAGGTTTCCCTCATGATCCATGAGGCACAAGGACAACCACTTCACTCATTCCTCTGTGTCCTGTAGGGGTCTTCTCTTTGCTCCCTTTATCCATGCCTAGCACCCCTCCCCCACTTCCCTACTTCTGCTCCTCATCCCCTTTGTCTCTTTCGCCAAGCTCTCTCTGCCAGACCTTGAAGACAAGATGCTCTGCTAGTGCTCCAAGGTCCGAGCTGCACAAACACTTTTATCTGTCTGGTGCACACTGACCCCTCTTGTCTTGTAGCTGGTTTGACTCTCTAGGGCAGAGTGAGAGGGCACTGAAGGTTGAAGAGCAAATACTATGAACTGGGGTGGGGGGGCAGGGGTCTGGCCCTCTGTATACTCTGGTTCAGTGTTTCTGGAAAATATGGCCACTCAAGAAAACAGGTGAATTCATCTTCTTTGTCACACTCACAAGTGCAAAGGTCCTTAGCAGAGCTGTTTGGGTCAGGCCAGAGAAAAGAATACCTTTTTTATGTGTTAGCTAATTAGCATTTGTGAAAGGCCTTCCCTTGCTATAGAGGGTATAGGGAAAGGGCTGAGTTTGGGGAACTGTTCGGAGTCCTGGGAGTTTTCTTTTCCAGTGGGAGATAGGGGTGTGCTGAAGGAGACATTCAGTCTTTGTCCAGGAGGCATCCGGCTCAAAAGCAAAGACACAAGGGTGTGACTAATTTTCTTCCCAAAACCCACTTTTGACCATCTTCACAGCAACCCTATATAGAAGGTGTTCTTATCATCTTTATTTCATAGCTCAGAAAGTTGAGGCAAACAGAGGGTCAGTGGCTTACCAGGTTCACCCAGCTAATAAGTGTGTGAGGCTGGATTTGATCCCAGATCTTCATGATTTTCTACCAGTTCCTAGCTCCCCCAACATTGTCTTGGTGTGCTTGTCTTCTCACAACTCTTCCAACATTGACAGCTGCTTTTTTTGTTCATTTTTCTCAGTTTTGCAGAGTATGAGATGAAGCCTCTGTTGTTCTGGTTTGCTTGTATTAGTGGTTTGGAGCATTTTTTCACATGTTTGGGAATACTCGGCAGTTTTTTTCAGAATGATTTGTTCATATCCTTTGACCATTTGTCTTTTGGGGAACAGCTATTTGTCATTGTTTTGGAGTTATTTCATTCAGGGCTCTTTGTGATACTCATTGGGGTTTTCTTGGCAAAGATTCCAGAATGATTTGCTCTTCCTTTCCCCAGGAACCAAGGCAAACAGACTTAAGTGACTTGCCTGGGGTCACATTGCTAATAAGTGTCTGAGGTTGAACAGAATTCAGGTTCTCCTCACTCTTGACTTGGTTGGTGATCTATCTACTGGCAACCTAGCTGCCATTGGCTATTAGGGTTTGTTTTAAATAATCTTTCATTTTTCCTCAGTGACACATAAAACATTTTTAACATTCATCTTCCCTCCCAAATTTTGAATTCCAAGTTCTCAACAGCCATCCTTCCTCTTGCCCCTCCCACAGTGGGTAATCAATCAGAAATAGATTAGACATCTGCAAACATGTAAAGTATTTCCATATTAGTCATTTTGTGAAGAAAAAACAACTCGAACCCAAAAATAAGAATGTGAAAAATAGTGTGCTTTAGGTCTGCCTTGAGAGTCAATGAGTTCTTTCTCTTGAGGCAGATGGCATTTTTAAACATGGGTCTTTTGAGATTGTCTTAGATCATGGTATTGTGAGAATAAGTAAATTATTCACTGTTATTCAAATTATCTTGCTGTTTCTGTGTACAATGTTCTCCTGGTGCTGCCCAGTTCACTCTGCATCAATTGATGTAAGTCTTTCTAGGTGTGTCTGAAGTCATCCTGTTTGTCATTTCTTACAGCACACTCTTATTCCATTGCAGTAATATACCACAACTTGTAAAGATTTCTCCATTAGTGGGCATCTCCTCAATTTCCAGTTCTTTCCCACCACAAAAAGAAGTATTATGAATACCCTTGTATAAATTGGATGTTTTCCCTTTTAAAAAAAATATCTTTGAGATTCTTAATTAGTTGTGTTATTATTAAGTAAGAGAGTATGCTCAGTTTTATGGCCCTTTAAGTATCCTTCTAAATTGCTCTTCAGAATTTTTGCATTAGTTGACAAGTCCACCAATAGTGTATCAGTGTCTCAGTTTTCCTACTTCCCTCCAATATACATCTTTTCCTTCTCTGATTTATTAGCCAATCTAATAGGTGTCAGGTGGTACTTGAGAGTTGTTTTAATTTCTATTTCTCCAATCAGTATGGTTTTACAGTATTTTTACAGCACTATAAATGGCTTTAATTTCTTCACCTGGAACCTATCTGTTCCTATCCTTGATCATTTATCAATTGTGTCCTGACTTGTATTCTTATACATTGACTCAGTTCTCTCTATAGTTGAGAATCGGGGACTTTATCAGAGATACTTGCTGTAAATTTTTTCAGTTGTCTGCTTTCCCTCTAATCTTGGTTGCATTGATTTTTGTTCCCACAAAAAACCTTTTAAATTTAATATAATACAATCAAAATGATCCATTTTATATCTAGCAATGCATTCTGTTTCTTCTTTGGTGGTGAGTTATTCCCTTATCCATAGACCTGGCAGTTTACCTGATAGTTTACCAACTATCACATTCTCCCTTAATTTGCTTATGGTATCATCCATTATATTTAAATCATGTACCCATTTTTGCCTCATTTTAGCAGATGAGTTTTCCCTGAAGTTGTTTGTTTTTTGCTTTATCAGACACAAGTTCTAATAATTCTAAATCTCCCATCTTTAATCTGTTCCATTAAATCATCGTTCTCCCTTTTTTTAACTTAACAATACCAGATGGTTTTGACGACCACTGATTTATACTACATTTTGCAGTTTAAAAGTACTGTTCCCCCTATATCCCTACTTCTTTTTATCATACCCCTTGAGATTTTAGACTTTTCGTTTCAACAAGTAAACTTTATTTTCTCTAGTCCTCTAAAATATTGCATCCGTAATCTTTTTGGTTTTTTTGTTGATGTGTTGTTGAGTCATGTCCAACTCTTTGTGACCCCACTTGGGATTTTCTTGGCAAAGATATTGGAGTGGTTTTCTTTTTCTTTCTCCAACTCATTTCACAGAGGAGAAAAATGAGGCAAACAGAGTTAAGGGACTTACCCAGGTTCACTGAGATAGTAAAAGTGTGAGGTCATATTTGAACTCAGATTTTCTGACTTGAGGCCCACCATTTTTTCCACTCTGCCACCTAGTTGTACCCATAATTTTATTAGCGTGGTATTAAAAGTGAAAATATCATTGTTCAGTCTCTATTTGGGTTTGAATCTTTCATGGTGTCTGAACCAGTTTCCATTCTTATTTTATTCTGGGAAAAAAAGATATATGCATCAGTTCCTCTGTTTTTGTTTGCAGTAACTTTTTGCCCTAATCCATGCTTAGTTTTTGTAAAAGTTAAATGCGGTTCAAAGAAACAAATCTCTTCAGTTCTGATTTTTTTTCTAAAAATATGTCTTTTTTTTTTTATCATTAAACTTCCACTCATTGCCCCACATTACTAAGCTCCCATTTGCAGGGTAAGTCTCCCTGGGCTGCATACTGAGCACGACTGCTCTCTGGAACACTTTATTCCATTCTCTCCTTATTTCTAGCAGGTTTGGAATATTCTTGCATATTTCAGTATTCTTTCCAGTGTATTTGAAAGTCTCTTGGTGGCTTTCAGAATTCATTTGGCTTCATGGACCTGGCAGTTTAACAGAAAAAGACAACACCCAAAAAATCATCAAAATGGGTTGGAGAGAGGAGAAGGTAATCTGGTTCAGGGGCACTATGGAGCAATTAGTCAGAAAAGTACCAAAGATTTTGAGCCAGGTAAGAAATGAGACGTCTGAAATGAGCTTACTACTTACGTGGAAGTTTGGAGTTCATAATCCCATCACATGAGGGTAAGAGATGGATGTGGGAGATTTACAAAGGAAAGAGATTTGGAATCACTTTTGTTGGGGGTAAGTTAGGTAATCAGAGATCAGTTATGAATGGATAAGAAGACTTTCTTCTTACAATAAAAGGCCCCATGATGAGTACTACGCAATGAAGCATAGTGATTTGAGAGACCCCCATTGGGAAACAAAAATGTATGATCAGTTCTTGGCAATCTCAGAAAGTGTAAAGGATCAATAAATATCTTAATTGTTGCAAAGTAAAATAATAGAATATTGGAAGTAAAATGTGATATATGGGCTAAAAATAGACTATGAATGAGGTATTTTAAAGAAGAAATCACAATGATGAAAAAGTAAATGACAATTTTGTAGGTATGATGGAGAATTGTTCCCAAATACCAAAATCTTTGATAAAGTGAATAATATCCTAATGATGAAAATGGAAGACAATCACATTCCTTGTGCATTGACCATACACACATTATACATATAGCAGATTGCAAATATTGATGTCTACTCCCCAATATCAAGGTATTTTCAGATTTTGCCAACCTCTCCTGTATATGGTACATCAGTAGGCTTCTTAAGTCATTCTCTTGACTTTTGTTCTCCCAAGTTTCCAGAGTTATTGAGGTATGTTTAGATCCTTAATGTCTCTTGAGGAAACTGTCAATGTCTTCATCATGAGTTAGCCGAATGTAATGCCATGCAAAAGCAGATTCCCAAAAGAATGCTACTGTGAATAGCTTTTAAGGTTCAGATTACACAGTATAGTGAACACTCCATTTATTCCATTACAAATCAAGGCAAACATTCATTACAAATCACAATATAATAGTCACAACATTACATCTTATAACAGAAAATCACAATGTACTTTTCATAACAGCTTAACATTAGAATGGCCACACTGTTTTCACTACAGTGGCCACAATATTTAGAACAAAGCATTGAATCAATTCACAATACAGTAATTAATACTCAATCACTCAATCAATTCACAATACAATAATCAATCTTCCACTCCTGGGGCAATCATACATCAACTCAATCAGTCACTAAATACAATCATTAGAAAACCACACAAACCTTCCACCTCTAGGTGTCCAGCAAACCTCAGTTTCATCCAAGCGGAAGCCTTTTCTTCATCTTGACTCAGGGTGGTCTCTCAGATTCCCTGGATCCCCTTCCATGGTCCCAGCTCCCTCCTAAATCCACCAAACAGTCACCTGGATTCAGAAGCAGACAGCTCCCAGGTCTTTGTCCAGTCTTCAGAGGTAGACAGTTCCCAAGTCCTTGTCCATTCCTCAGGGCAGTCCCTTGCACACACTGACATTCACAGGATCCAGCACATCTCAAACCATTCACCACTTCTCTTGCCCACAACTCAAGAATGAGCCAGGCCATAAACAAACAAAGTCTTATCCCAATCATGCTTCTTAAGTCCTCCAGCACTTCATCTGGCCCTAGGTCCCAGAAGGAATATTGGCCTTCCAGGCAAGCCTTCTCAGCCTTCCAGGTGGCCTTCACCAGATTCTGGTCTCACAAAAACTCGAACTCAGTTCTCAGTCAGCTATCAGATGCTGGGAAAGAAACTCTCTCTCTTTCTCCCTCTCTCTGTCTCTGTCTCTGTCTCTCTGTCTCTGTCTCTGTCTCTGTCTCTCTCTCTTTCTCTCTCTCTCTCTCTTCCTTCCTCCCTCTCTCTCTCTTGCTCAGCAGACTTCAGTCTCCATGATTCTTCCTACACCAGGAGTAATATTTCAATGCTATCTCTCTGTCTCTGGAATTCTTGCTTATATACACACACTGGCCTCCTGTCTCAGCCAATACTCTTCTATGTCAACAGGGTAGTTCATACCCTCTCAACAGGGGACAGGGCTCATACCTTCCATACTTACCCCTAAGTTACTAAGTATTAAGTATCTGCTAAACTGATTGCTTTTACACTGAAATACAATCTATATTAATTAAATCTTGTTTTTTTTTTAATTGTATGAAGGAACCCTACACAATTACTCTCATTTCTGTTTAACTGAATAACAGCATGTATCAATTCTCTGATGCTTGTGCTAATTTTGGTCTGTTACTAACACCAAGGAATAGCAGTTCTCCAAAACATCAAGGATATCAAGGGAATCAACGAAACAAAATATGAAGGAAGGTTGTCCAGCCATACCAGATCTCAGATTGTACTAGAATGTCATAATTATCAAAACAAACTTATACTGGCTAAGAGATAGAGCTGTGGGTCAGGGGAATATATTAGTTTCAAACTAAATTATAGTAAATACTCTCATCATTGGTATATGATAAACCCAAATATAAAAACTTTTGAAACAAAACAGTCATTATTTCACAAAAACTACTGGGACAACTGAAAAACAGAATGGGAGAAACTAGGTATAAACCAACATCACACAATGTACACCAAGATAAGGTCAAAATTGGTACATGATTTACCCATGTAGGGTGATACCATGAGCAAATTAAGAGCAAAGAATTGATTAACTTTCAAATCTATAGGGAAGGGAAGAATTTATGACCAAACCACAGATAGAGACCATTATAAAATGTAAAAACCATAATTTTAGTCATGTAAAATTAAAATGTTATGGAAAAATCAAAACCCATACAACCAAAATTGCAAGGAAAGCTGACAACTGGGGAAAATATTTTATAACAAGTATCTGTGAAAAAGGACTAACTTCTTGGAGGCTTTTGATGCATGCGTTTTGACTTTGTTTTCTTCTGGTTCTATGTTTTGATCCTCTTTGTCACTGAAAAACAATTCTATCATTTGATTTTGCTTCTTCTGTTTGCTCATCTTGCCAGCCAATTACTTGACTTTTGAGCCCTTTGCCATGATAGAACTCTGTTTCGAGCATAGGGAGTACTGTGTCCCAAATTTCTGGGGCTTTGCACAAATTTGTCAGAGATTTTTCTAGGCACCTACCTCAGAACAGTGAGGAGGAATGCCTCTCTATAGCCTCAAAAAGCTTCTCTGGCTTCTCTATAGCCTCAAAAAGCTTCTCCATCACCCCGCTCCTCACTCCAGGATCATTACCCAAGACTGCAACCCAGATGCAAGGAGGACAAAGCAAAAGAATCCTGCCTCAGCACCAGCAAAGAGTCCTACAATTGGCCTCTGGACAGTTGCTTGGATACCCCATGATTTTTGGGTTTACTACTTTGGAAACAGCAACTGCTGCCACCTGCATTGCCCTGGGGGAAGGTTCTTCTCTCACTGACATTTTACTTTCTCTTTGGTGTTTATGGGTTGAGAAATGGGGAAACCATGAAAGCTGCCAGTGATTGACTCCCCTGAAGTCTGCTCTGGATGGTCTGTGCCACTTGTCTGCTGGCACAGGCCCACATGTAACTGGACTCTGCTCCCAGCCCTGTGCAATAGATCCTTCTTGTCAGTCTGCCAGCCTTCCTTCACTGGGAGATTTGTTTCTCTCTGTCACTTTGTGGGTTCTGTAGCACTAAAATTTGATTAGAGTCATTTTGTACAGGTATTGGAGGTAGTTGGAGTGGGAGCTTAAGCAAATTCCTGCTTTTACTCTTCCCTCTTGGTTCCAATCACTAATTTCTTAAATATATATATATATATGAACTGTGTCTTATTTATAAAAATAGAAGTCATTCCTCAATGGATAAATGGTCAAAGCATATAAACAGGCAGTTTTCAGACAAAGAAATAAAAACTATCTATAGTTATATTAAAATATTCTGAAACACTGTTATAAAGAAATGTAAATTAAAACAGTTCTGAGGGGTCACCTCATACCTATCAGATGGCCTATTATGCTAAAAAAAGGAAAATGATGGATGTTGGAGGGGATGTGGGACAACTGTGACACTAATGCATTGTTGATGGAATTGTGAACTGATCCAAACATTCTGGAGAGAAAGTTGGAACTATATCCAAACAGCTATAAAATTCTGCATACTCTTTGCATACCATATACAGCAATGCCACTGACAGATCTATATCCCAAAGACAGCACAAAATGAGCATGTTTGTGTGTGCAGGGAGCTGTGTGGGGAAGGACTTAGTTGTACAAAAATACTTATAGCAGCTCTTTTTGTGGCAGCTGAGACTCAAATCAAAAGGATGTCCATTAAATGAGGGATGGCAAAACCATCTGTAGTATAAGATTGTAAAGAAATACTATTGTTCTGTAAGAAATGACAAGCAGGATGATTTCAGAAATAAAAACAACTGATCTACAGGAATTGATGCAAAATGAAGGGAACAGAACCAAGAGACGATTAAACACAGTTTGGCAATATTGTTCATTCAAGAACTGTGAATGATTTAATTACTCTCAGCAATATAGTGATCTGCAAAAATCCCAAAATATTAATGATGCTTATACTGTCAGAGAAAGAACTGATATTGATGGAATACAGATTGAAATGTTATGTTTTTTTTTAACTTTCTTTGTTGCAGTCTTTCTCTTTTTTTAAAGTTTTCCTGTGGCTAATGAGTAATATGGAACTATTTGACAAGGTTGCAGACACGTAACCTTTATCTGATTGTTTACTATCTCAGGGAAGGGTGAGGGAAGGAAGGGAATGAGGGAGTAAATTCAGGACTAAAAAAAAATGTTAAATGTTTTAAGATGTAATAGGGAAATAATACACACACACACACACACATATACACATATACACATACACACACACACATATTTCCACTATTCAGCATAGTACCATATATTGGTTTCAGGAAATGGAGAAATTTTAGATCTTTGAATAAGATCACTTACTTTGACTATATACCTTCTGATATGTACACATAAATGATGAGTTTGGGAAAATAAGTAACCTTTAAATCAGCTACTATTCAATTGCTTTGACTCATTTTTAGTTTGATAGCAGGATTAAATTCCTTTCTTTGGGAAAAGTTAGCCCGTACAGCTAAGCCAGAATAACATTGATATTCTCTTATGTCTAGGATATGCATAGATTTAGTGAATACAAAGACTGATGAGACTTTATCTTTTAGTAGAAGATTATTTAGAGTAAGACACATCTTTGTAGGACTAAAATAATCATCAGATTATAAGACCCTTTTCAAAGGATTAATTCTTCTTTCTGGCTGCGGGAGAAAGGGTGTTGACAGAAGGCTAAGTTGTACTTTCCAGTCTCAGTGCATTAGCTCCTTTTCTTTTTTTTTCTTTTAACTTTTATTTAGTTTAGTTTACATCATTCATTTCCATGAGATTTTGAGTTACAAATTTTCTCCCCATCTTTCCCCTACCCACCACCCCAAAACAACCATCCCCTTGCATAACCCCTCCCCCAATCTATTCTCTCCTATGTCCTCCCCAATCACCCCTCTGACTTTCCGGTAGGGCAGAATGGATCTCCCTACCACAGTGCCTGTGTATCTTAACTTCCAATTGGATGTAGTTAATAATAATAATAATTGTGTGTGTGTATATATACATACATATATATATATATATATATGTGTATACATATATATTTTTAACATTTGATTATAGAGCTTTAAGTTATAGATTCTTTCTCATCCTCCCTCGTCACCCACCCCCACTGGAAGGACAAGCAATCAAATACAGGCTGTACATGTGTAATTATGCAGAACCTCTCCACAGTGGGCATATT
>CM053582.1:68260155-68283107 GCA_028627135.1 Pseudochirops cupreus
TTTCTTTCCATTTCTGGTTTTTTAAGCAAGGATGTTTGAAAGTCCTCCACCTCACTGAATGACCATATTTTCCCCTGGAACAGTATACTCAATTTTGCTGGGTAGGTGATTCTTGGTTTTAATCCTAGCTCCCTTGATCTCCAGAATATCATATTCCAGGCCCTTCATTCCCTTAATGTAGAAGCTGCTAGATCCTGGGTTATCCTAATTGTGTTTCTACAATATTCAAATTGTTTCTTCCTGGCAGCTTGCAAGATCTTCTCCTTGGTCTGGGGATTCCAGAACCTGGCTATAATATTTCTAGGAGTTTTCTTTTGGGGATCTTTTTCAAGAGGTGATCAGTGAATTCCTTCAAGTTCTATTTTACCCTCTGGTTCTAAAATATCCGGGCAATTTTCCTTGATAATTTCTTGAAGGACGCTTCCTAAGTTCTTTTTTTGATCATGACTTTCAGGTAGTCCAATAATTTTTAAGTTGTCTCTCCTGGATTTGTTTTCCAGGTTATGGTTTTTTCAAGGAGATATTTTACTTTGCCTTCTATTTTTTCCTTTGTTTGGATATGTTTGACAGTATCTTGATTTCTCATAGTCATTTGCTTCCATTTGCTCCACTCTGATTCTGAAGGAATTATTCTCTTCAGAATGCTTTTGAGATTCTTTTTTGATCCGGCAAAGTTGACTTTTTAAGGCATTCTCCTCCTCATTGGCTTTTTGGGCCTCTTTTGTCATTTGAGTTAATCTATTTTTTAAGGTGTTAATTTCTTTAGTCAGATTGTTGACTCTCTTTTCATGATTTTCTTGCATCATTCTTATTTCTCTTCCCAATTTTTCTTCCACTTCTCTCATTTGGTTTTCAAAATCCTTCTTCAGCTCATCTCTAGCTTTTACACAACCTTCATGTTTCTTGGAAGTTTTTGTTGTGGGAGCTCTGACTGTGTTGTCCTCCTCCCATTCCCTGCCTTGTTCTTTCTTTTCCCAAAAGAAGGAATCTAGGGTTTGGTTGCTGTTCGTACTTTGCTTCTTATGCTTATTCATGGTTGGTCAGTCTGTGATTTTTTTTTTAGCTTTGTGGAACTCTGCTTCCAGAGGGGAAAGCTCTGTCCCAATTCCCTGGGGTTTTCTCAGCTGCCAGAGCTTTTAGGAGGCTGCTGTGGCCCTCCCCTGCTTTGGCTCACTGAAAATCGATCTCAGGACCACCAACCAAGACTGCGATCCGGATCGAGGCCACTCAACGCGAGAGCACTTGGCCTCTGAACAATCGCTTGGCCCCCCTGAAGTCTGCAGTCTGGGAGCTCCTAAGAGGCAATGGGTAGGTGGGTGCAGGCCCTCCGCTTCTGCTGCTTCCTTACCCTGGAGGCATTTTGGCTCCACCCGCTTTTCTCCCCCTATTTTTTAGCTGAGTTCCACTCATCTTTCCCTTAGTCCTTTTTTTTTTCTTAACTGCTTGATAATTCTGGAGACTGCCTCAGCTGCTGCAGATCTACTCTTTGGTTGCTCCAGCTGCAGTTAAGCTCGTCCGGCTGCCCCCAGGGCCGAGGTGCCGTTTCAGGCTGGTCTGATTTCAGCTTCTAGCCCTGAGATGGTGCCTCCTAGCAGAGCTGCATTTAGCAGAAAGTATATTTGTGTGCGTTTTAGAGTTCTAGATTTTGTTTACAGTCATATTTTATGTGGAAAGTATGTTTGTGTGCATTTTAGAGTTGTAGATTTTGTTTCGAGTCATTTTGTGGGTATTTTGGGGTGGCTGTGTGAGAACTGCAATATGTTGCTGCTCCTATGCCGCCATCTTGGCTCCGCCCCCGGAAAGGTCTTTTCATCTTTGATTGAGGTTAGCTCCCGAATTCCATGGTTCTTCTTCCATGGGTCCAGCTCACTGGATTCATGGACCAGCAGCTCTCAGCTCCTTATCTAAGTCCTTGTTCAGTTCCTCATCCAGTTCCCATTCCATATTTAAGCTCACAGTGTTCAGTCCACCTCAAATCCTCACAGTGTCTGTTTCTGGGAAGACAAAGTTTAACAGAGCCAAAACAACTTTCATAAGCATTGCTGGCACCATCATTAATTTACTATCTGCCTGTGAAATCAACACCGACCCACAAACAGGGTCTGAGAATTTGACACAAACCCACAAACAAGGTCTGAGAACTCAACACAAATTATCAGTATAGTCTCCGTACCTCTGAAACCCTCCTCCAGGACTTCTGTTAACAGACAACAAGAAAATCCTCTTTCAGGGCTTCCAGTAAGGAAAGTATCACAAACACAATAGAACAGACAAACAGGGTGTCTGGCTTCCACAACCATTCCCCTTCTCAGTTTTGCTTTGTCCCAGCTGTGCTCCTCTTTATATATGGTGGTTCTTCTTCCTGTTCTGCCCCTTCCTGTTGCATCAGCAAGTTCTTCCCACCTTCAAATCACAAGGGACTCAAACAAGGTGCTAAATATTTAAGTAGATGAAATAAGGCATTAAGTACTTCTTTGCTTGTCATTACACCATTCTGGAGAGCAATTTGGAACTGTTCCTGAAGAGCAATCAAACTCTCCGTACCCTTTCATTCAGCAATACCAGTATGTGGTCTGTACCACAAAGAGATCATAAAAAGGAGAAAGGACCCATATGTACAAAAGTATTTATGACTACTCCTTTTGTGGGGGACAAGAATTGAATATTGAGAGGATGCCCATCAATTGGAGAATGGCTGAGTAAGTTGTGTCATATGAATGTAACAGAATATTATTGTTCCATGAGAAATGATGAGTAGATGGATTTCAGAAAAACCTAGAAAGACTTACATGAACTGATGGTAAGTGAAATGAACAGAGTATATTGAGTAAGAGCAACTGTTCAGTGACCAACTTTGATAAATTTAGCTCTTCTCAGCATTTCAATAATCTAAGACAATTGGAAAATAATCATGATGGAAAATGATATGCACATCCAGAGAAAGAACTATGGAGTTTGAATTCAGATTGAAGCATAGTATTTCCTTTTTTTTTTCTTTCTCATGGTTTTCCCCTTATATTCTGATTCTTCTTTCACAACATGACTAATGTGGGAATATGTTTAATATGATTGTGCATGCATAGCCTACATCAGATTGTGTGGTGTCATGGGGAGGTGGGAAGGGAGAGAGGAGAGAAAATTTAAAACTCTTAATCTTATAAAAGTGAATCTTGAAGACTAAAAATAAACATATAACTTTTTTATAACTTTTTAAAAAAGAAAATGAAAAAGGTAATGAAAGAATACATAAACACGTACTCACAATTTGTTGCTTAGAAAAATACATAAAAAAAAACAAATACATAAACAGGAAAAAAAATGAGGGGATGAAAAAATTTGCTAAGCAATAAGTGAATCCAAAAAGCGGGAGGTGAGGCGCAATGACGACATGAGAAATATCAAGAACAAACATTTAAAACATAAAAAGGGATCGACCAGTAAACTACATTATACTAGAAGAAATTCATAAACAACAAACCCATATCAATATTATAATTATATTTTCCAAATATCTTAGAACCTAAATTGATAAAAGAAATAATAATTGAGGGGCAGCTAGGTGGCACAATAAACAGAGCACCAGCCCTGGAGTCAGGTGGACCTGAGTTCAAATCTAGCCTCTGACACATAACACTTACTAGCCATGTGACCTTGGGCAAGTCACTCAACCCCAATTGCCCTGCTTTCCTCCCTCCAAAAAGCAAGGGAAAAAAAAATACTGATTGAGTCATAAGAATCTTTAGGAAATAACAAAATAATGACAAGTGATTTCCCTGCCTCTCTTGAGTTTTAAAAATATGAGAAACCACTTCAAACAAAAGGAAAAATATAGAATGGAAAAAAAATTACTGGAAAATATACAGTTAAAATATATGAGACTGCTAATAAATATGCATATCATACAAAAATGACTATATATTAATCCCCAGAGATATTGCAAACACTTGCAAAATGTAGTAGAAAATGCATTCTTTATAGACCATTGCAACAATAAATACGAATTAGTTCAGATATAACAAAGTGAAATGAAGACTAAGTGAAATCCTAAATAATGAGGAGGTTAACGAACAAATCAGAAGAATAACAGTTAAACAAATGAAGAAAATAATGAAAAAAACATAACAAATTTACTGGGATATGACTAAATCAGGCCATAGGAGAAAAAGAAAATGTTGTAAAAAATAAATTAATAAAATAGAAAGAGGAATATTAATTAACTGAATAGTCATTAACAATAGAAATTCAACAAATAAGCAAGTATAAAATAACCATGAAAAAGGAAACATAATAATTAAAAGAGAAAAACTTAAATTGGAAAAAAAATACTATAAAAATATAAATAAAACTGAAAGCCGATTCTTTGAAATGACTGTAAATTTCAGAAATCCTCGGCCGTCGTCGTTAAGGAAGGGAGGGCATAAAAAGAAATCAGTTATATGGTTGAAATAGCAAGATTAAATCATAATGAAAAAGGGACAGGTCAACCTCCTAGCTCTTGGGGATTTGCAAGAGAAATCTGTCAAACTTTCAAGGGACAACTGATACCCGCCACATAGACATTCTCAAAAACTGATAAAGAAAACACCGTACCTGCTTCCTTTCTGAGCCACAAACAGGCGTTGTATCTAAACCAGGAAGAGACAAAACACAGAAGGAGAGTCACCCACACATATTATAGATGAATATTAACTCAAAAATTTGCAATAAAATCCTGTTAAACTATAGCATTTTATTTGGAATCATTTATTATAATTATGTTGAATTTATATTAAAGATGAAATGATCGTTCAAATAGGAAAACAATCAAAATAATTTATGCTATTAAAAACAAGCAAAAAACCCCATCGAAAACGTGATGATTTGTCACAACAGATGTGGGGAAAGCCTTTGAGAGAGTACAGTACTCCCATGCTAAAATGTCTACAAAGTATAGCAATAGAGGACTTATCAAAACACCATTATTGTTCTGACAGTAAATATCTTTGGCAATGACGATAGACTAAAAAAATTTTGCAATCAGTATTGGGATAAAGGATAGGTATCTACTCTTTCCACTATTATTTGTTATAGTTATGGCAACAGAAAAGAAAAGGAAATGGGAAGAGGGTCTGGGCAAGAGAAGAAAATTAAAGGCATAAGTATAGGCAAAGAGGTGGCAAAACTATCCCTATTTGCTGATGATGTGAGAGCATACTTAATTTCTAGGGAATCAGTCAAGATACTAATTAAGATAATAATTTCAGAAAAGTTTGAAACTTCAACATAAAGGCAAATGCAGTTCATGTAAGTGAATCCTATTTCTTTTCTTTTTAATTTTTCATATAAAGTAAGCATTACCATTACATAGTACCCCCCAAAATGATTGCGAGTGAAACTGTGAACATTCCATGAACAGCTAGCTCTTGTTTTCAAATGTACAACAAAATTATCATGTAAATTTCTTTTTTTTGGCCCCCCCATCACCCTAGTACTAGAGACAGCTTCCATTAGACAAAAAAAGTATAAATATGCAAAATTGTTTATACTTCTATTTATCATTTCTTTCTCTGGATGTATCTGGCAGCATCTTTTTTCATAGGTTCTTTATGATTAATTGGAGTATTGATAACAGCCAAAATAGCTTATTTGCTCAAAGTTGTTCTTAAAACAATATTGCAAATGGCTACATACAATGTTCTCTTAATTCTGCTCATTTTGCTCATTATTTCTTGTGAGCCTTCCCATGCTTTCTAATATTATTGAATTCATCACTTCTTATAGCCCAGCAGCATTCCATCAAAATCATATACACCACCTGTGAGTCATCCTCCAATTGAGGGGGCATCTCTGCAATTTCCAGTTCTTTGCCACCACAAACAAAGCTGCTATAAACGTTTTAGTTCATGTAGGTTCCTTTCTTTTCTTTTCTTCATCATCTCTGGAAATATACAAAGAAGTGCTATTGCTGGGGCAAAACATATAGGTAGTTTAATAATTCTTTGGGTATAATTCCAGAATGTTCCCCAAATGCTTGTGTCATTTCTCAATTCCACCAACAATGAATTGGTGTCCCAATTTTTCCATGTGTCCTCCAACATTTGTCACTTTCCCCTTGTGCCATTTTATTTAATCTAGTAGGTGCAAAATGATATCTCAAGGTTGTTTTAATCTGCATTTCTCCAATCAGTAGTGGTTTAGAGCATTTTTTCATATAGCTATAAATTATTTTGATTTCTTTGTTGGAAAACTGCCCATTCATATCCTTTGACTATTTACCAATTGTGGAATCACTCATATTCTTATAGATTTGACAATGATTTTATGTATTTTACATGTGACTATATTTTTCCCTAATTTTCTGCTTTCCTGCTGATCTTGTCTATATTTGTTTTGTTTGTACAAAATCTTTTTAATTTAATGTAATTGAAATTATCCATTTTGCACCTAACTTTATCCTCTATCTCTTGATTATTCATATATTATTTTTATATATATGTCTGATAATTTTTATGTTCCATGATCTTCTAATTTTCTTGTAAAATGTCTCTTTATATCTAGGTCTTGGATCCATTTTGACCTTACTTGGGTAAAATGTGTAATATATTGGCCAATGTCCAGTTCCTCCCATACTGCTTTCCAGTTTTCCCAACATATTTTTTCTGAATAAAGAAGTCTTATGCCAAAATCGTAAGCCTTTGCCCTGCTGCTGTAATTTGAATGTCTGCTTTATTCCACTGATCTACTCTTGTATTTCTTAGCCATTTTCACAATATTTTCGTAAGTAGAGCTTTATAAAAAAAGAAAGCTTAAGATCTGGCACTGCTGAGCTACCTTCCTTTACATTTTGTTCATTATTTCCTTTTATATTCTTGACTTTTTCTCTCTTTCCAAATGATTTTTTTCTAATTAAATATATATTGGGTCATCTAACCTCCAATTAGTTCTTAATCTATGTTTCCTTGCCCCCTTATTGAACATAGTTTTATTGCATTCTGATGTGCAAAGAATACTTCTAATATTTCTGCTTTTCTGCTTCTAACTATAACATTTGTATGTACTCATATATGGTCAATCTTTGAAAAGGTACCATGAACTGATAAAAAACAACAAAAGATGTTATCCTATTTTCATTAAATTCTCTCCATATAGTCATCATATATAGCTTATCTAAAAATTCTATTTACTTCTTTAACTTCATTCTTCTTTATATTTTGTTAAAATTATCTAATTGTGAGAGAGAAAGATTCAAGTCCCCCACTATTATAGTACTACTATCTATCTCCACTTGTAACTAACTAAACTAGTCATCTAACTTCTTTTAAAAATTTAGATACCATAGTATTTGGTGCATATAGGTTCAGTACTGGTATTGCTTCATTGTCTATGTTATCCTTCTCCATTTTTAATGAAATCTATTTTAGCTGTGATGTTGTCTGAGATCATAATTGCAGTCCCTGCCTTTTTTACATCATGTAAAGCATAATAAACTCTACTTCACCCTTCCATTTTAACTCTATTTCTTTCATTTTAAATGAGTTTCTTGCAAACAATATACAGTTGGATTTTGATTTTCAATCCATTCTACTACCCATTTCTGTTTTATGGGTTCATCACATTCACATTAGAAGTTATAATTACTATTTGTGAATTTCCCTTCATTTTATTTTTACTCACTATTTTCCTTCTCAGTCTCTTTTCACCTTATCCCTTCTACTTAACATCCCCCCATCCTCTAATTTCTTACTTTAGCCACCCCTCTAATATTCTCTCTTTCATCTCTCCCCATCCCAATCTTAATCTATACACCTCAGTGTATTTGTGTGTGGCATGTATATGTCTGTGTGGTGTGTGTGTCTGTGTGTGAAGGGTGTTTGTGTGTAGTTTGTGTGCATGTGGTAGGTGGGTGTGAGTGTGGTGTGTGTATGTATGTGTTGGTTCTGCTTACTTTACTCTGCATTCAGCTGAGTAAATACTTACATACTTCTCTGAATGCATCATATGCCTTGTTCCTTATATCACAGTAATATACTGTAACATTCATGTATCAATATTTCTTTATCTGTTTTCTAATCTATGGTCATCTACTTTGTTTCAAATACTTTATTATAAAAAAAATGTGCTGCTATAAATTATCTGGTATATTTTGGGCCCTTATTTTTTTTTAATCAATGCCCTCCTTGATGAATAAAACTAATTACTGTATCCACTACCACATCTGAGTTGAAGATTATTCACTTTTGGTCACACTATTTGTAGAATTCCAAATTATGTTTCAAAGTTATTGCAGCAATTCACAACTCCACCAACAACATAATAGTGCTCCTATATTTCTACAATGCCCCTAATAATCAGTGTGGCCATCTTTTTGTCCTTGTCTTTGGAGGAATTTTTTTTTTAGAAAAGTGAACCAGAAATGAGATTTTAAAATTATACAACAGTTTGAAGGGGTATACATACATAGATGGCTCAAGTGTGAGTTGACTATGAGAGTATGATTTTTAAAAACAAATGAAAATGCAGCTTGCATTTGGCTGTTGTTTCTTTTCTCTTGAAGAGGACGCAAATGACATCACTGTGCTAAAGTCAAGTTTCAATGCGTCCAACCATGTTTGACTCCATTGGTGACTGGGAAAGCAGGAGAGCATTGTCCATTATCTAGAACCCAGGCATACATGCCACCATGAAATTGACTTGCAATGCTGATGAGTTCTCTGGGAAACCAAATTTTGACATAATTTTCCATAAGCCCTTATGACTAACAGTATCAAAGGCCTTGGTCAGATCCACAAATGTTGTGTACAGACCTCTGTTCTGCTCCTGGCATTTCTCCTGGAGTTATCAGAAAACAAACACCATATCAATTGTTTTTGAGTCCTTTCTGAAGCCATGGTGGTTCTCAGGTAGGTGACCATCTTCCAGATAAAGGATTAGCTTATTAAGGAGGATTCTGGCAAGAAACTTGCTGGCAATTACTAAAAGAGAGATCCCCCTCACCCCCATTCTTGTCACAGGACAAACTATTTCCATAACTTTATGGGGATGGATGGTAGAGGCATCCTTGAACAACTGGGGGATAGGCTCCTTTTTCCATATAACCTGGAAAATCTCAGTCAGCTTTTGCATGAGCAATACCCCCCCTACACACACACACACACACACACACACACACACACACACACACACCCCTTGTAAATCTCAGCAGGAATAGAATCAGCACCAGATGCTTTGTCACATGAAAGGAACCTAAAGGATTCAAAGCCTCTTCTTCTGTTTGAGCTGCAACATGGGAGGGATTGACTTCAACATGAGGTAAACAGTCAATGGCCTCAGTATTGATTGCTGATGGTATGTTGAGAACACTATGGAAGTGTTCAGCCCATCTCTCTAGGATCATATCCTCATTACTAATCAGTGTGACTCCATCAGCACTGAGTAGTTGAAATGCACCATAGGTCTTTGGCCCATAAATAGCCTTCAGGGCATTATCAAAATACTTTGGATTGTTACTACTAGCATAAAACTGAATTTCATCAACCTTCTTACTGAGCCAGCAATCTTGCATCTCTCTAGGCTTTGCTTATACTTTACTTTTGATAGAATTAAATATTGCCTTCTTAGAGATGAATGAACTATCCTGCTGGTAAATCCTGTGGAGTTCTGGTTTTTCATTTAGCAGCTTCTAGGAGAAAAGCAGTAGGAGAAATGCAAAAGGACAAGTGGAATGGGGTAACTTATCTCACACAAAAGAGGGAGGAAAGAAATAGCTTTTAGAAGGAAGTTGAAAATGGAGTAATGGGGGGGGAGACATGAACCTTACATTCATTGGAATGTACAAAAGTGAGAACAACATATAGAATCCTTTGGGTGCAGAGATATACCTCACCCTACAGTGAAGTGTTAAGGGAGGGGGTAATAGAAGGGAGGGCTGTTAAATGGGAGAACAGATTAAAGGATATATTAGTCAGAAGCAAAACAGACTTTTAAAGACTACAGAGTAGAAGAATAGAGAGAAGGATAAACAAGGGGGGAAATAGGATGCGGGTAAATACACAGTGATCATAATTGTGAATTTTAAATGGGATGATATATTATTTGAAAAAAACAGGAAAAGAAGGGAGTTCTTTCCAATTCATTCTATGAAATTAATATGGTGTTGATATCTAAACCAGGGAGACCAACAACAGAGAAAGAACAAAATATGCCAATTTTCCTAATGAATATTGATGCAAAAACTTAAACAAAACATTAACAAAAAGATAACATCAGTTTATCACAAAGATCATACACTATGACCAGGTGGAATTTATTCCAGGAGTGCAAGGCTGGTTCAATACTGGAAAACTGGCAGTATAATTGGTGATATCAATAACAAAACCAACAGAAATTATATCATTATCTCAATAGACACAGAAAAAGCTTTCAAAAATACGTAACACCGATTCCTATTAAAAACAATACAAAGCATAAAAATAAAGAGAACTTTCCTTAAATTGATAAGTAGTATCTCTCTAAAACCATCAGCAAGGAAGTAACCAAAACTAACTATAATCATAAGAAAAAAACTGCTCTAAAACACTATTGAATGGAGAAATGCAAATTAAAACAACTCTGAGATACCATCTCACACCTATCATATTGAGCAGTATGATAGAAAAGAAAAATTATAAATGTGGAGGGGATGTGGGAAAAGTGGGTCACATTTGTGAAGTGATCCAGCTTTTCTGGAGTCCAAACTGCAACTATGCAACAAGGCTATAACCCTATACATACACAGAAATGTCACCACAAGGTCTATATGCCAAAGAGATCAAAATAAAAGGAAACGCACACACACACATACATACATACACAGACTCATATACATACAAAGACATACACATACGCATTCATGAAAGGCCCCTCTAATGAAGAGGACCTTACTTCTGCCTCTTGATCTGAGATCCCCCCTTCCTTCAGGGCCTTAGTTTTATACTGCTTGATACCCAGAAAATACAGATGAAGCAAATGAAAAATACAGAATCTCATTGGTTGATACACCTTGCCCTTAGGGAGGTTTTACACAAAATACAGAATCCCATTGATTATGCCAATTAGCATAATAGCTAATGAGAGACCTTGACAGACCTGTCTTGAGCTTTCAGGACATACTACCGATGAGGGATAGGCTTTGGGGGGATTTCTAATGAGAAATCCTTTCTAGGTTCACGTCTGAAAAGAATTACAGGCTCAGCTGTCTTTTGGCAGATTTATAAAAGTTTTATTGATTCACAGGACAAAAAGGGGTAGGGTGAGGAAACCTGGCTAGGAAAAGCTCGCAAGAGGCAAAGGGGGAAGGGGGGAGAGTCAGAGAAAGTCTGGAAGTGTGATGCCCTGCAGCGGGCAGATGGCTTGCTAGAATGAGAAAAAGCTAGAAAGGGTCATCTGCCAAGAACAGGAAGTGAAACAGTTTTTAAGACATATGGCTGTCAATCCTAAGTTCATTAGGCTAATGAGGTATACAAAGGTGGAGTTAGGGAGGGACCAGGGAGTGGCCAATACTTAAAGGGACATGCACCCTTGACATCAACTGTGCATGTGTTTTACCCATAATACACTGGGACAACCAGAAGGAGGGAAGGGGCAGGGGGTGTGGTTTGAGCCCTGAAATGTCATAAGGTCAACCATCAATCAGATTTGAGGTCAAGTTAAGTGAGATGTACCTGTCCTGATTTGCAAATGGTTGGGTTTGGTTTGCTAGGACAAAAGGAGGTAGTACCTTCAATTAAGAGTTAATGGTTTGAGAGGAAATACCTCTAGGCTGGGGCAGGGAAAGACACAGTATAGCTGGGGCAAGGGGAGAAACAGTTAAGAAATGTGGCTTTTACAACTTAACACAAAAATGAATTAATAAAATCATAAAGTTACCCCAAAATATATTACATAGGCCATTCAGCACCTCTTTACTACCAGGTGGAGGAGTAGACCTGGATCTGGGCTGATGAAGAGTTGTTAAAATATCTATGTGCGCTGTCAGACTAGTAAAAAGGAAGGCCAAAAGTCAGCAAAAAGGACCACTCATTGGTCCAATGCTCATAACCATCTTTCCATGTTGGGTAATAGAGGGATGAAGAGAGATGGGAGAGGGGGCAATAAAAATAGCTGGGGGACGTTCCATGTAATTAAGTCACCTTTGCCACTGGACTTGGTCACCATAACAAGGCAACAAGACTGAAGGCCCTCTGCTTAGCTTCCTATGATTAAGCAAGTGAATTTATAATCTACAAGTCACAACTCTGGGGTCTAATATGAAGAACTTATAATCACTACCTCTGTGAAATTATATCAAACTGATTAATACTGATTGGACTAAATGAGGGTTCAATAAAATAGAGATCCAATTAATCATCTATCACAATGTCTACTTTCTGTCAACTACTCCATGCTGCCAAGAAATTGCTCTTGGCTGAGCCATGCAAAGAGGATAGTCAATACTGAAACCAATTATTTTATGTGCTCATTTCCATATCAACAAATTACCAAGGATTTCTTTATAGAATGAGACAAACTATAACAGAATTCATCAGGAGGAATAAATGGCTAAGAATCTTCAGGGTAATAAGAACAAAAAGTGTTTGCAAAGGAGGCTTCCCAGGAACAGAACTAAAAGTATGCAACACAACAATATTCATCAAAGTTACTTGGCACTGGTTCAGAAATATAAAAGTTGATCAGTGAACTTATTACATAAAGCAATTAAGCACAGCAGTGGAGTGTTTATTTAATCAACTGAAGTAAAGATTCTTTATATGGTGAAAATAAAGAGAATAAATATCAGGAAATTTGGAAATTATCTTGGTAGAAATTCAGTTTTGATCAAAAACTCACATTACATACCAGAAAAACCCTAAATGGATACCTAGAGAGCTGTGGTCAGCATGGCTCCTAGACAGAACTACTGGTATTTGTTCCCACTAGGTTTTTCTGTCTGTCCCTTCTCCTCTGCAGACACTGTTTGCATTGCTGAGGGAGTATGGACCAGGATAATTAATTTTCTGTTATATTTTCTATCTGCCCTTCCAATTCTCATTGCTGTTTTAAACCTTTCAGGAACAGTGTATTGTGACTATATGTTCTCTTCACATTCTCCATGGTACTCTGTCTCATCAGTTGTTGGATTTTTTGTTTTGCAGTATTTAATTCTAGAAGCCTGTACTCACTTATTTCCTTGATCTAGAGGCCCTATTTGTTTCTACTCTTAATGGTTAGAAGTGGTGTTATTTGCTTTTATATAAGGACTTTGAGTTTTCTTATGATTTCAAGGGTTTTTTTTCTCCTTATTTTCCCCTACTGCTCATGATCTGACTCTCTCCCTTTTGATGGTGGTTTCCTAGATGTCTCAAGGCTCGCTACCTGCTCCCATATGGGACAATCAAAGGTTCACCAGCCTGGGTTTCTGCATTAAGAAACTTTTGGGTGGACAAACCTGAACTCATCTTGATGTTGGACTGTTTACCTCAGACATAGTGGAGTGCCCTTCATCATCCCTGTATATGCATAGATGCATAGTCATCTGTTCCAGTATCTTGTCTGGCTTCCCCTGTTCTCAATTCTCTGGCCCAGCACCAGCAGGAATAGAACTGCAGCCCCAGATGCTATGGAGTTGATTTCTGTAATTTGGTTCTCCATGGCTCTGGGAGGATGTGGGGAGTGGGATGCGGTATCTGACTGTATTTAAAGCCTAGGCAAGTATCTTGTCTCTCTCTTGTTCTCCTGCACAAATATTTTGCATTCTTAAGAAACTTCCTCCCAAGAAATGTGGGTGTGCAGCTGACTTTGTAGCCCCAGAAACCTCTGCCCCTGGAGCATGGTTTGCAGTAGCCTGAGCAAATGTCCAGAGCCCAGAACCAGGACTTCCACAGCCCTGGGGAGAGTAATGAAAGATGTGGTGTGTGACTTGGGTTTTGTTGGGAATCCCTTGGGTCAGATCCTTGGGTTAGCTAAATGTAAGTTCACTCCCTATAGCATGGGAGGTGGGGGAGCAATGCTGAGTGAGTTCAATGTAGAAGGCAGTTCATGGTTTATTTAATTTTTTTTTTTAATCTTTATTTCTCCAGGGCTCCAAAGTCATAGAGACAGCTGAAGCTGCTTTATCCTTGGCTCATGATTTCTGTGTTGGAAAAGTTTGGGGCAGATTAGAGAAAATGTCCAATCTCTCTTGCTGATCATGTGATCCCTGCTCTTATATTTTGGTGATACTTGCTCTTTTCTTCTAGTGACTAATGGTCATCATTCTTCCTGCTTTTCTTCAGATCATCTGGGAAATATTTAAGAGTCCATGGTGTCCGCATTCCTTTCAGAGGTAGCAAAGAACTGAATATAAAGTGAATGTCTATCTTTAGGGAATGCCTTAATAAGTCATGGAATAGAAAAATAATGGAACTTCACAGTGTTAGAAGAAAAAGTGAATATAATGAAAATGGAAAAGGATGGCAAGATTTACACAGACTGATACAGAGTGAAGTCACCCAAGCCATGAGAATAGGATACAAATGGAATGGAACCAAGCAAGTGGAAAGAACACCCACAAAATTCTCCAAAGTGAATGAAGCAAAACTGCAAGGACAGAGTTTGGCTCCAAAGAACAGAGTTGATGGCACACCTCACTCCAAGGCATTTATCACTATTATTCAAGGGGAGCTTTGAGTGTGGCACATTACACATATTTTCAGAAATTTTTAATGTGATGATTCATTTTTTTTATTAATTAATGCCTTTATTTTTAGTTTTCAACATCCATTTCCACAAGATTTCTAGTTTTAGATTTTCTCCTCATCTCTCCCCTACCCCCCACCTGAGGATGGTGTGCATTCTGATTACTCCTTCCCCCAGTCTTCCCCCTCTTCTTATTCTTCTCCCCCTTTACATTCATGCAGAGCAAGACAGATTTCCAGACCCCATTGCCTGTATATCTTATTTCCCTGTTGAATGTAAAAACAATTTTAACATTTGTTTTTAAAACTTTGAATTCCAAATTCTCTTCCTCCCTCCTCATCCACCCTTATTGAGAAGGCAAGCAATTCTATATAGGTTATACATGTGTATTTATGCAAAACACTTCCATAATAGTCATTAGTGAAAGACTAACTCTATTTCCCTCCATCCTATGTCACCTTCCACTTATTCCATTTTCTCCTTTGACCTGGCCCTTTTCAATAATGTTTGCTTCAGACTACTCCCTCCCCCAATCTGCCCTCCCTTCTGTCACCCCCACTTCCCACTCTTAACCACTTACTCTTATTTTCCTGTAAGGTAAGATATCCAATTAATTGTGTATGTTGCTCTCTCCTTAAATCAAATCCAACGAGAGTGAGGTTCACTCATTCCCTTTCAACTCCCCCCTTTCTCCTCCATTGTGAAACCTTTTTCTTGCCTCTTTTATGTGAGATAATTTACCTCCATTCTAGCTCTCTTTTTCTCCCCCAATATGTTCCTCTCACGCCCCTTTATGTTACTTATAGATATTATCTCTTCATATTCAACTTACCCTGTGCCATCTATCTATCTATCTATCTATCTATCTTCCCTCCAACTACCCCTATACTAAGAAAGGTCTCATGAGTTACAAATATCTTTCCATGTGGGAATGCGAACAGTTCAACTTTAATAATTCCCTTATGATTTCTCTTTACTTTTTACCTTTTCATGCTTTTCTTGATTCTTGTATTTGAAAATCAAATGTTCTATTCAACTCTGCTTTTATTATTTAAAATATATGAGATGGCTCTCTGGAAAGATGAATGGTAGAAAAATTGAAAGGAACTTTGGAAATGTTTGAAAAATAAAACATTTCAGTGAAATTTATATTTTTTATTTCTTAATATTTTTTCCAAATTACATGTAAAATAATTTTAGTTTATTAATTTTTTTTTTGTTTTCAAAGTTCTCTCTCTTCTTCCTTCCCCCTCCAAAATTGAGAAGGCAAGCAAAGTGGTACAGGTTAACCATTTGCAGTCATGAAAAATATATTTCTATATTAGTCACTGTGTGAAAGAAGACACAGACAAAAATACACACATGAAAAAATAAATTAAAAATTAGTTTTCTTTGATCTGCATTCATACTCCATCAGTTTTTTTCCCTCTGGAGATGGATAGTATTTTTAACATAAATCCTTCAGAATATTCTTTGATCTTTGAATTGCTGAGAATTCAGCTAAGATAATGCTAAAAAATTAATAGTTAATACTGGTACAGTATTTCTGTTACTGTGTACAATGTTCTCCTGGTTCTACTTGCTTCACTTTGCATCACTTCATGTAAATCTTTCTGGGTTTTTCTGAAAGGATCTTGATCATCATTTCTTAGAACATAATAGTATACCAACAAAATCATACACCACAACCTATTCGATTGGTGGACATCCCCTTTGATTTCTAATTATTTGCCACTACAATAAGGAAGACTATGAACATTTTTGTACATGTAGGTCATTTGCCTTTTTAAAATCTCTTTGTGATACAGAGCTAATGGTGTTATTGTAATTAAACAGAGGATATGCATAGTTTTATAGCCCTTAATGCATAATTCCAAGTAGATCTCCAGAATGATTGGATCAGTTCACAATCAGTTCATGACTCCACCAACAGTGTCCAACATTACTGTCCCAATTTTCCCACATTCCCTCCAAAAGACACAAAAGCACATAGAATGACTGAACAAGTTATGGCATACTAATGTAACGGAATACTGTTGTGCTATAAGAAGTGATAATCAGGTGGGATTCAGATAAACCTGTAAAGACTTACATGAACAAATGCTGAGTGAAGTGAGCAGAACCAGGAGAACATTGTACACAGTGCCAGCCACATAATGTGATGATTAACTGTGACAGACTAAGCTTTTCTCAGTAATACAGTGATCCAAGTCAGTTCCAAAAGACTCATGATGATAAATGCTATCCACATCCTGAGAAAGAACTATGAAGTCTGAATGGAGATTAATGCAGAATGTTTTTACTTTTTAAATTTTCTTTCTTCTTTCTCGTAGTTGTTCCCTTTTGTTCTGATTTTTCTTTCACAATAAGAATAATGTGGACATATGTTTAAAATGACTGTGCATGTATAACCCATATCAGATTGCTTGCTGCCTTTGAGAAGGGGAGAGAAGAGATGGAGGGAGAAACATTTGGAATTCAAAAACGTATAAACATGAATGTTGAAAACTTTTAAATATGTTATTGGAAAAAATAAAATACAATTAAGCATAAAAAGAGAAGAACAGAGATTCCGATTCAGGTCCCCATCCAGCCTAAGTCCCAATTAAAAAAAAATTAAATTCTTAGTCTTTTTCATTTGGACATATTAAACTTACTGTTGTTTAGTCACTTTTCATGCCGAATATCCTGCTCACCTCTTCAGTCTTTTGAAGGAATGAGTCAAATTATTCTCTTTCACCAAACATGCAATCTTTTCTTTGATTCTTTCTCTTTCATCTCTCTTTTAATCCTGGATTTGGGAGCACCAGTTGGTTTTCATTATTCTTTGCAATATCATGGTCCTATTCCCCATTGATTTTTTGTAACCACAGAGCAAAGCTGTGTTAACCGAACTGAATGATCTTGGACTTAACATTTATTCACCAATATTTTAGTTTTGAAATTTGACTTCAGTGTTTCTTAATGAATTCGTTTTGGCTTTTCTTTTTTATTCATTGGTGCTCTATGGAGTCTCTGGTTCTGTGTTATGTCATTTGCTTCAAATTTTCTGGGCAATTTTTCCACAGGATTTTGTGGTTATGAAACTGAATATTCTTTTACATGATATTTTCCAGAAGACCTAGAATCTCTACATTATTTCTGGCCATCCCATCTCTCAGCTAGGTTTTCTTACTTTGCAAAACTATCAAATATTTTTCCATTTTTAATTAAAATGATAGTTCTATTATTTTTGTTTCTGACTCTGATTTTTGCAATCCAATTCTATTATTCTCTTTTTTCAAAGATTCTATCATTCTGTAACATAGGCAGTGCCTCTGTCCTTCTAAGTTTTTAAGAATTCCCTTTATTAAAAAAAAATTGGATCCCCAGTGTCTGTTACCAGGTACATTGTAGGTTTTTAATTAATATTTTAATTTAGTTAGTGAGTCTTAGAAAGGCACATCCATTCAATTTAATTCAAAACATTTGTGCCTACTTAGAAGTGTGAGGCATAGTGCTAAGTACTATGGATACAATTGAGAAAAAAGAAAGCTAGACCTTGCTCTCAAGTAGCTTACAATCTAATGAGAGAAGACAGTGCACCAAAGGAAGATGAAAAGTAGGAGGGAGTGTACAAAGGACACCTAATATGGGGGGGGGTGATATTCTGTGGAGTTTAAAGCAAGCCAAGCTGCTGGTAAAAAGTAGAGAGCATTTATTAAGTATTTACTCTGTATCGCACTAAACCCTGGGGATATAAATAGACAAACAAGACTGTCTGCATCCCTTTCTACTGGGGGGAAACAACTTGTAGAGGAGGGCTTACTTGTAATACACACAGAAGCTCTGGAAGTCCTTAGGATGCAGCGACATGGCCAATGACAGGGCCAAAGGTCAATTATGGTGAGTTCTGATTGGCCAAGATTAAGACAAAGGTCATTGTGGGAAGTTCCCATAAGTTTCTGTTAAATACTGTCCTGGAGTATGGGGACAGGGGAGGCTATTTAAATTGGAAAAGCAAATGAAGTGACATTTGGGGGGCTCTGAATATCCAAGCAAGAACACTATTTTTGTTTGTTGATGAAGTATGACCCAAATTTTGGCAAAGATCAGGAAATTTATAAGAGTGACAGTAATTGGGCTTGGTTTGTTGTGGACTCATTCATGCATAGTACAGAGGACAAGAGAGTGCAGAAATATTAGGATTACTGCAAGTGCCAGAGGCTGTGATTAAGAAAAGCCTCTTGTACCCACCCCTTGGATCTGCTTCCAAACTCCCAAACCTTTCAAGACTTTGAATTGGCAAAAAATCCAATTTCTCTCCAGAAATCTCATTCTGATTTCTGAGACTGGACACACTGTGGTTAACCCACACCATCCAATAAGAAAGTAATTAATTTTTCTACTATGTCAGACCTTGTAGCTGCTCTCTGTGGAGAACAGTTCTTCAGTCACTCAGTCTATACATCTTTAGTGTGTCCGGCGCTGTTCTTGGGCAAAAGCTGTAGCCAGATCCTCAGAGATCTCTTCTAAGAGTGTATTTGCAAGGATGGAGCTCTTTTAGCTGGCCAGCAACAGGGTGGACATTGCTGACCAGAAGAGGGTTGAAGTTCACAAGGTCAATATCATTACTGACCTGGAAAGACACGTTTGTTAGGATGTCTTTTTCTGAGAAATCTATGTAGCACTGAAGTTCAGATGACATGTGGAGAAGAAGGAAAAGGTCTATGGAAAAATGAAGGAGTTGGCCTAGAAATACATGACAGTGCAGAGGGAAGTTTAGGACTTCTACCAGATAACATGCTAACAACACATGGAGCCAGGCCAGTTAGCTCAGATGCCTGTGGATGACTGGCAAAGAGAGCAGATGCCTGATGAAGGACTCTTCAATGTAATAAAAGGTGGTCATGTCAAAGGGCAAAAGAGCCAATCCCTTGAAGTCACTTCATGGGTGAGGCAATGGCAGAAGTGGAAGCTGTACCAACCAGATTGTCACTGATCCTCCCATGATGCCAGAGAGCAGTTCGTACTGCCCAGGGCTGATTGCTCTGTAGGCACAAAAGGCTTACAATGATGACTTTGGACTTATTACTCTAGGAAAAAAACTCTATGGTGAGTAAGAAACAGTTTTTATTGACCGAAGATAGCCACAGATGTCACTAAGAAGGGTGAGACATATATGGGGCATGATGAGGAAAGCATTACCGGCAGATGCCGTGTATTTGAAGATTAGCATCAGAAAATGTTTAAGCCTTGTCTGACTTGAGGGTTTTTTTTCCCTTTTGAAGGTGATAGAAAGAAAATGAGCCACAAGTTGGTGGTAACTGGCAACTTCATTGACAATGTATGCACAGGCTTATCTAATTAACAGCTTCCATGGTTGCTAAAATATTTTGGGAAAAGTATCTCTCAATATATGTATTTTCTGCCTGTTTCTATTTGGACCAATGCAGAGACTTTGAAATCCATGCAGATTTCAAGGAAATGTTAGCTTTTGTTGGCATGAACAAGTATACCACAACACTTTGCTCGTGGGACCCACAACCTCAACATTTCCACCATACCCTTGTGAACACATGGCAAACAGAGTGGGATGTGTCCCAATCAGATACACTAAGAAGAGAACAACAATGTCAGAGGAGTGAATATACAGCTTTCCTGGTACATGCACACAATTCAGCCCAGAAGGACACCACTGGCTTTGTATTCAACTTCCTGGTGTTTGGGTAGCAGCCACATGGCCTTGTTGATGTCTGAGTCTCTGAAGATGTAGAGACTACAGAAACCCACCTTCAGTGCACTCCTCTGTGGAGAGAGAAGCTGAAGGATGCTTACCACCTACCTCAGCTGCAGCCCATAGAAACCCTCAAAGACACAATGCCAGGATGCTCAAATCTGCTGTCACGACCTTCCACAAGATCAGGAGATCTGTTGGGCAATCTTGGCATTCATGAGGGTGGGAGGGAGAGACATAAGGTAGCAGATGCAAGATCCATTTTATACTTACTAGTGGAGACACAGGGCAATTTGTTCACTAAAAAAGTAGTCTGAGAAATTGGTGGGCACCCTTCAAAAACCATTCATTCATTACAATCACTAAATGCCAGCTGATGAGACTCAGTTGAGCAAGTTTGGAGTGCTGGACATTCATCTCAGTAAAGTCCATCCCACAGAGAGAATAAACTTTAGTTAAGTGCCTTCTATATTCCAGATACTACTCTACGTACTTCATAAAGATGATCACCTTTATGTTATAGCATAGGGACAACCTGCAGTCACAGAAATTCTCTCTGAGCCAAAGAGTGGGTAGAAACAAGCATTTCAAATGAACAACACTGGGCATTCTCTACCCCAAGACCTCATGACCTGTGAAGTGGCCTGGGCCCTCTACAAGTTTTGGTCCAGGAAGGCAGGACTTCAGTTCTGATGAGGCAGATAACCAGCCAGTTCCAAGAACTAGCCTTGGTATGGGGCAGGGTGGTACGCAGGTCCCAGAAGAGCAGAGCTTGCCTGACCAGAGACAAAATTGCCTTAAGATATCCTGGGTGAAACTGGGGAATCAGTTATTCAATTGACTGTTGCTCACTAATGGCAAGCTCGCTAATCAATGGGTGATTATATTTTTTATATATAAAATTATATATATATATATGTATATAACATATATATAACTTATATATATAATAAAAAATTATGTTTTTTTCATTGATATACACATTAGTCACTCCAAGCACGTTTTGAAATGTGGTTTCTCTTGAATATTTTTTAATTATTCAGAATGACACATGCATTGTATAGCCGGGTAACAATGCTTAATTTGAATTCACAAACTAAGCTGCCTATTTTGCCTAGCCCCAATGTAATTACTGAGTGGCCCAGGCTGGTGAGCACAAGAGGCAGGAGGAGAGAGCTGCCCCTAACAGGAAGGGGGAGGAAAAGAGCAGGCCCATGGAAAGGGGCTGAGGAAAGCTTGAGGGTCAGGGGAGGATGAGGAGGGCCCCTGGCAACTGGGCCTGCTACGATGAGGTGGGGGAATCATCAGCTGTGCTGTCCATACGCTGAACCTGGAGAATGCCTCATCCTCATGTCCTGCTCCTCTTTTTTATCACTAGTCCCCTTAGTTTCTATGAGAGTATTTTTAGGATACGTCCCATGTACCTAAGCCAAGGGACAGGATCATGTGCATAAGTGAACAGGAAAATCAGCAGGGGAATGAGAGAAAGAACCAGAGACACAGAAACAGAGACAAAGAGAGAGAACCATAGAGGCACACAGAGAAGTCACCTTCCCTGAATCAAAAAAATCTGCAGTTTCATCAATGAGAGGCTGAGGAAAACCTCATTTCCTTTTGGGATTTGGGGGTCATCTGAGGGCTTGTGCAGATGTGGTGGGAATAGAAAAGCCTCTCAGCAACAGGAAGCCTGTTCAGTGACCCTGGTGGGAGGGGTGCTGCAGGAGGGTCTAGGTCAGGTACCCCAAGGATGGTCCAGCCCAAAGTCCATGCCAACTCTTAGCTTGTGCTTTCCTCAGGAGATACTTGTACTTAGCTGCTCAATGTGAGTTAGAAAGGAGGGACCCATCCAAGAGAAATGCCAACAGAAGGTGCTCAGAGTCCAGTCTACCATGAAATGCCACTAGAAGACCATTTATTAAGAACCTGCCACACTTTGGGGAGGACAAGACAGGTATGGGGATACACAGACTGGAGGCTGAGAGTCTGGGTCTTCAAGGAGCCAAGGGTCTCCCGAAGAGAGCAGCTGTGACCTCAGGAAGGCACCATCCTGGGCACTGGGGAAAGGAGGGCTGACAAGAGGTCTTTGGGGATGCCTGGCATGAGATCAATGCCCTGACTGCCCAGGCTTCTTGTCTCAGTCCTCAGAGTCTAGAAAGTGCAGCCAGCTGCACTAAGGTCATTCTTCCATACAGTGACACCCCGTGGGCAAAGCCAGGCTTGTCCTTGTCCAGAAATCAATGCTGCAGGAGATTGGCAGGCCGAGGTCAGGGAGGAGGTACTTGGGTCACAGAACTCTTGCCCCAAGTGGACATCCCCAACAGGCATCATGGCCGCTCATTGATGGGGACCTGAGTAAGATTCATCAGAGCAGAGATGAAATGGGGCCAAGAAGGAGGAGAACTGAGGGAGGTGAAAGTGGGAGGGAGGAGAGGAAAGTCTCTGTGTTTGTCCCTCAGGCCAAGGACACAGGGGCCTAAAGAGTGAGCTCTGAGGGTGTCTGCCTCCTATTCAAGGATCTTATCTTCAGCTGAATATGGGTCACTCCCTGAGGATTCCATCACTCCCC
>CM053582.1:68283607-68299288 GCA_028627135.1 Pseudochirops cupreus
TGATTTAGAGCATTTTTTCATATGCTTATAGATATCTTTAATTTCTACCTCTGAAAATTGCCTGTTCTTATCCTTTGAGCGTTTATCAATTGGGGAATGACTTGTATTCTTATAGATTTTACTTAATTCCCTGAATATTTTAGAAATGAGGCTTTTATCAGAGACACTGGTTGTAAATATTCTTTCCTAATTTCCTACTTCCCTCTTAATCTTGGTTACATTGGCTTTGTTTATACAGAAACTTTTCAATTTAATGTAATCATGATTATCCTTTTTGCATTTTATAATGCTCTCCAAGTCTTCTTTGGTCATAAAGTCTTCCCTACTCCATAAATCTGACAGGTAAACTATTCCTTGTTTCCCCAGATTATTTACAGTCTCAGCCTTTATATCTAGATCATGAACCCATTTAGAGTTTATTTTGATATATGGTGTCAGACATTGGTATATGACCAGTTTATATAGACAAAAATCACAACATAACTACAACCAGGGGTGTAAGGGTGTTTGACGTCATCAGCCACTGGGGGCGCACCACAACAGCTCACCGGGCGATGACGGCACTCTGAGGCCAGAATCAAAAGCTAGGGTATAAAAAGGGGAACCGCGTGCGTGTAGCTCTCTCTGTTCCTGTATATGCTGCAATAAACATCCTTACCGTTTGCCCGAATCCTGAGTTGCTCTGTGGGGGGGTAGTTCTTCAAGCGTGTCTTGAAGCCGGTGACGACCGAAGCCAGAGAGGAGGAAAGCACCTGGAAGAGGTAAGTTAGAGAGTAGGGTCCCCAGAGTCTGAGAAGGGGGACGTTTTACACAGGGGGAATCACAACTTGGGGCAGGAGAGAAAATACAGAAGCCAAAAGGTAACAACCAGTTCATCACCTAACGATTGTTGCCTGACAATCAGTTTGTTGCCCAACTGGAAAGTTCTCAAGTCTGTTTTGACTATTGGGCTCCCAGTAGCAGGTTTGGGCAGGTTTACATGGCAGGTTTGATGCCTAGGCAGGCTTTGTTGGGTTTAGGCAGGTCTTCTAGGCAGCTCTCCTATGATGGGCAGAGATGGGAGATGTTCACAAAATGGGGGGGGGTTACAACGAATGTACTGACTACATTGGCTACTTTTTCTCCTTTTTCTTTTTTTTTTGTATCATTAGATATAAGGGAAGATGCTCTGGTCAGAAGAAGTGCCACAGGAGTACAGGAAAAAATTTTATGGAAGTAAAAAGTTATAAGACACTAATCAAAAAATTTGTTCTAAAAAGGGCAATATCAGTGATGCCTCCAGTCTTTTGTTATCTGGGCCACGTATAACCAGTTCTTTTAATCCATCCTCATATAGAATAATCTTCCGGCTTCTAACACCGAACAGGTCTTAAATTCACTGGGGCACACTTCTCATGAGTAAAATGAGGGATTGAACTTGATCTCCACCGAGCTCCCTTCTATCAATACATGTGTGATCTATGGTCCAGTCAGATCACCCTGGACTGTCTTTTTTTCTTTCCACTTTATGCGTGTTCTCCATAGGATCCCACTCATCATTACACACAATTCTCTGAATGCGGTCTGACTTGGACTTGGTGCAATAGTACAATCCCAGCCCAAGTTTACAACGTGACTTCTCTAAAAACAGGTGATGATCTCAGGAGGGTTTGAGGTTGCTTTTTACTACATTTTTTACATCTCATACTTTCCATTCATTGAAACAACCAAATCTTTAGGTGAAAAATTAGAGGCATTTCCATTGTACACACACACACACACACACACACACACACACACACACACATGCATGCACACATACACAATACATAACTACATACACACAAATATGTGTACATATATGTATGTGTACATTCACATATGTGTGCTTATATACACATATACATACAGCATACAGTAACCATGTAGAGATAAACAATTACTGGTACTATCTGTTATATCTATAATACACCCCTCCCAACCTTTGCCTCACAGACTCTTGGTGTTTATTTAAGACACTGATCAGACATTATCTTCACCCTAATGCCATGACTGCCAGTGCCTTCCCTTTCACATGAGTATGTATTTACCCACATTCCCTCCCTCACTCAAATCAAAGTCGACTGCAAATCATGTCATCATCTCCCTGATGTCACAGTCCTCTTCTATAATGAAGGACAAGCACAGCAACAATATTGATTTTATATTGATACTGTATGTATTTAATCTGCACAAGCATACACCTGTGCACACGCTGTCTCCCTTGAGAGAGTAGAAGCTCCCTCAGAACCTTTCTGACTTTGAATCCTCAGCACTTACCTTAGAGCCTGGCAACACTGGAGGCTTAATAACTGTTAATAATTGATTGTACATCAAGACCAGTGACTATCTGAGTTGGCATCATGCATGTGTGCTCAACTCCCTTTCCCATTCACAGTAAATGAAATTTACTCGATCTCACTTGCTCTTGAAGTGAAGGACTAACTACCAACTACCCAGTGGCGCCACTCAGGATTCTGAGCCATGGGCTGCCCAGGTCAAGGCTATCTTCCTGATCACTAGAAAGGTAATCCTTCTTCTATCAGGCCCATGTGTTTCAATTTAATCTCCTCCTGTATCCCAGCCCACTTTCCTCTACTGTGGCTTTGTGCCCTCTCAAAGCCCTTTTCTGTCATTAACGAATCTCCATTCAAGATAGAGCCCTGCTTTCCACCCCAAAGTGATTATGCATAAGTATTTTATATTGACACATATACTTAAGCATATTTTTGTCCTCACCAATAGAGTGTAAGCTCCATGGGGGCAGTCCTATTTCTTTATTTTGTCTTTGCATTCCCAGCACCTAGAACAGGGCAGGCCATGTAGCAGAAACTTAATAAATAATCACTGAGTTTGAGCTGGATCTTGTCTAGATGTGAGGCTGCCTGCATGACTGGGGCTCTGCCACAGGAAAGAACTGAGTGATGAAGTACAAGGCAGCCCAGAACTGGCAGCTGCTGCCATGAAGCATTACTGAGACTTCCTGGGCAAAGGACAATTTTATAGGAAGATCCAAGGCCTAAGCAAACAGCAGTCAGAGCAGCCAACACCATGGCTGACCATTCCTGGACTGAACACTGCTGCTATTGTGGGGTCCTACAGCAGAGGTAGAAACTGAAGTTTGTAAATACCCAAGTGCCAGGTGCACAGACTGTACTAAATCCCTACAGCCTCTGGTACTAGATTCATCACTTCAACTGATTTGTAATCAGGAGGACTTGAGGTCAAATCCTGCCTTAGAGTCTCATTAGCTGTGAGAACCTGAGCAAATAACATAACCTCTGTCTTCCTCTTTTTCTCTATAAAATGGGGATAATATAGAATGTGCCTCCCACATGATTTCAAGAATCAAAGGAAAAAAATACTGTAAAATATTTTGCAAGCCTTAAAGTGCTAGATAAATGATAACTGCTGTTGTTGCTATGGTTGTGGATGATAGTGATGATCTTATTCATCTCAAGAGAGCAGAACATGAGGCTGACCCAGAAACTTTACCAAACATGGAACATGTTCTCAGTAATGAACAGAGTCAACAGTCTGAGACACTCTTCTAGGGCCATTGCATTAGGCCTTTGTGCCCAATCTTGACCTTTTCAGGATAAGGTTCATATGGGATATCCCAGGGATTGCCACACAAGTCTCAATATTTTTGATCCCATATCATTCAGTGGTCCTCGATACTAGATTCCCATCAGAGCCCCTGGTCCTTGCCTTACCTAACCTTAAGATACCCTTATCCTCTAGGAGCTAAGCCTTGAAGGACCATGGTCCCTCATTCACCACTATAAGAGCAGAAATTGTTGAGGGCCTGGGTTTAGGGGGTGTAAGGCAGCAGGGATGGCAACCACATCATGTGCCAGCCTCTATTCCACTTACGTTTTCTCCTCTGCACAGTTGAGGCTGGGCAATCCAACCCCAGTCACTCCCCTGATCTCCATTGGTGAATCTCCAGGTTCAGGACTATGGAGGGAGGGACATTGTGACAAGGTCCACAGTTGGCTGACTGAAAGACAGGGAGGAAGCCTACAGAAGAGATAGAACCATTAACGTGTGTCTGCTCAAAGGGTTCTTCCTTCATATTCTTACCAAAGCACACTTAGTGGTTCAGGTACTTTGGTGAGAACTAGGGATTAGATCAGCGTGGACTGGAGGGGAAGCATCAATATCCTGACGTCTTCTTACAAGGAGGTATCTGAACTGAGTGGTTAGGGAACAGAAGACTGAGTCTTGTCCCCAAGGATAAGTCCATCAAAGTTAGTCATTACACAATGTTGCTATTACTGTGTACAATGTCTTTCAGGTTTTGTTCACTTCAGTTTGCATCAGTTCATGTGAGTCTTTCCAAGTTTTTTTTTTTTGAAATCTGCCTGCCTATAATTTCTTATAGCACAGTAGTATTCCATTTCATTCATATACCATGTATTCAGCAATTCCCCAGTTGATGGGCATCATCTCAACTTCGAATTCTTTGCCCCTATGAAAAGAGCTGCTATACATATTTTTTTGTAAATGTGGGTCACTTTCTCATTTATATGTCTTTAGGATTCAAACCTAGAAGTTGTGTCACTAGGTAAAATCATATGAACATTTTATACCCCTTTGGGAATAGTTCCAAATTACTCTTCAGAATGGTTGGATCAGTTCAAAACTCCACCAACAATGCATCAGTGTTGCAATTTTTCAACATCTCCATCATTTCTCTTTTTCCTGTTTTGTCAGGTTAGCCAATATGATAGGTATGATGTGGTACCTCAGGGTTGCTTTAATTTGCATTTCTTTAATCAACAGTGATTTAGAGGATTTTTTCATATAGTTATATTTTATTTTGTTATATTTTTATAATTTTTTATAAATACAATTTTTATAAATATAATTTTATAATTTCTTCATCTGAAAACTGCCTCTTCATATCCTTTGACCATTTAACAATTGGGGACTGACTTGTATTCTCAAAAATTTCACTTCATTCTCTATATGTTTTAGAAATGAGACCTTTATCAAAGACACTGAGTGAAAAAATTGTCAGTATTTTTCCTAACCTTCTAATTGTCCGTTGTCTTTTCTTGTGCAAATTGTTTTCAATGCATTGCAAATATTTCTAGCTTACTCACTTTATGTATAATACTTGCTGATGGTTTTAGATAGATGCTACTCACCAGTTTAAGGAAGATTCCTTTTATTCCAATGTTCTCTAGCGCTTTTAATAGGAATTGGTGTTGTGTTTTGTCAAAAGCTTTTTCTTTTTTTTTATTTCAAGGAAGTCACTAGCATATTTATTTTCCTATTAATTCCACAGCTTTTTGGTGTTTTGCTTCATTTTGATTTTTCTCCCCATTCTTTATTTGTTTAGTTTAGATTTCAACATTCATTTCCACAAGATTTCAAGTTACAAATTTTCTCCCCATCTTTCCCCTACCCCGACCCCCAAATAGGAAGCCTACTGAATACCCCTTCCCCCAATCTACTGTCTCTTATATCCTTTCCCGTACCCCCTCTAAGTTTCTAGTAGGGCAAGATGGATTTCTATACCCCAATGCCTTGTATACCTTATTTCCCAGCTACACTAACATTCTTTTTTTTTTTAATTTCTGATTTTCCCCCCCTCTGTTTTTTTTTTTTACAAAAGCTTTTTTTCTGCATATATTTAGATAATCATATGATTTCTGTTAGCTTTATTGTTGGTATGGTCAATTATGCTGATAGTTTTCCTAATATTGAGACAGCCCTACAATCCTGATATAGAACCTATCTTGTCATAATACATTATATTGGTGATAAATTGCTATAATCTATCTGCTAACATTTTATCTAAAAAAATTTTCATCAATGTTCATTAAGAGTTGATCTATAATTTTCCTTCTTTGCTTTGGCTCTTCCTGGTTTAGGTGCCAACATCATATTTTGACAAAAAAGGAGTTTGGTAGGACTCCTCTGACTATTTTTCCAAATAGTTTATATAATATTGAAATTAATTGTTCTTTAAAGATTTGATAAAATTCACTTTTAAATCCATTTGCCCCTGGATATTTTTTTCTTAGGGAGTTCACTGATGGCTTGTTCAATTTCTTTTTTTTTTTTTATCTAAAATGGGATTATCTGAATATTTTATTTTCTCTTCTGTTAATCTGTACAATTTATATATATATATATATATATATATATATATATATATATATGTTTTGTAAATACTAATTCATCTCACTAAGACTTTCAAATTTATTGGCAAACAGTCAGGTAAAATATCTCCTAATTATAGTTTTAATTTCCTCTTCATTGGTGGTAAATTCACCCTTTTTGTTTTTCACGTTGGTAATTTGGTTTTCTTCTTTCTTTTTCTTAATCAAATTAAACAAAGGGTTTTTTTTTCTATTTTATTGTTTTTCCCCCCATGAAAACAGCTCTTAGTTTTAATTATAGTTCAATAGTTTTCTTAATTTCAATTTTATTCATCTTTCTTTGAGTATTCAGAATTTCTAATTTGATATTTATTTGGGGATTTTTAATTTATTCTTCTTCTATTTTTTCATTTGCATGCCCAATTTGTTGTTCTCCTCTTTCTTTATTTTATTTATGGAAGTATTGAGAGATATAAAACTTCCCCTAAGAACTACCTTGGCTACATCTCCTAAGTTTTGGTATGGTGTTTCATTATTGTCATTCTTTCTCAAGAACATATTGCTTGTTTCTATGATTTGTTGTTTGACCCACTCATTCTTTAGGATTAGAGTATTTAGCTTCCAATTAAATTTTAGTCTATCTTTCCATGGCCTTTTATTACATGTATTTGCACTGCATCATGATCCGAAAAGGATGCATTTACCATTTTTGCCTTTCTGCACTGGATTGTGAGGCTTTTATGCCTTAGTACATGGTTAATTTTTGTGTAGGTGTCATTTGACATTGAGAAAATAATATATTCCTTTCTGTCCTCTTTCTATATTCTCCAGTGGTCTACCATATCTAACTATTCCAATATTTTATTCACCTCCTTAATTTTTTTCCGGTTTATTTTGTGGTTAGAGGTATGCAGTTCTGAGAGGGGGAGGTTGAGCTTCCCCACTAGTATAGTAGTACACTTTCTATAACTCAATTCTTCTCTAAGAATTTGGATGCTATACCACTTGGTGCATATAAGTTTAGTAATGATATTACTTCATTGTTTATCGTAACTTTTAGCAGGATATAGTTTTCTTCTGTATCTCTTTTAATTAGGTCTACTTTTGCTTTGTCTGAGATCAAGATTGATACCCCTGCTTTTTTTTTTTTTTACTTCAGTTGAAGCATAATATATCCTACTCTAACCTTTTACCTTTACTACATATGTATTCCTCTGTTTCAAATGTGTTTCTTAGAAACAACTTATTGTAGGATTATGGTTTCTAATCCACTCTATCCATTTCAGATTTATGGGAGGCTTCATACCATTCACATTTAAAGTTATGATTACATCTGTGTCTTTCTCTCCATCCTATTTTCCCCCATTTTTGCTTTTCTTTCTCCTTCCTCCGTTCCCTTACTCACTAAAGGTTTGCCTTTGATCACCACTGTAATTCCATGATAATTACATTGTTTCTTTCTGGCTGCTTGCAGTATTTTCTCTCTGACCTGACAGTATGGAATTTGGCTACAATATTCTTTGGAGTTTTAAATTTGGGATCTGTTTTAGGAGGTTATTGGTAGACTCTTTTGATACATATTTTACCTTCTGATTCCAGGACCTCAGAGCAGGGTTTTTTTTGTTTGTTTGTTTGATAGTTTGATGATTTCCTGAAAGATACTGTCCAGGCTCTTTTTTTTTTTATTGTGGCTTTCAGGTAGACCAATAATCCTTAAATTATCTCTCCTGGATCTATTTCCACATTAGTTGTTTTTTCCAATGAGGTATTTTATCTTTTCTTCTATTTTTTTTCATTCTTTTGATTTTGTATGACTGATTCTTGATGTCTCATAGAGTCATTAGCTTCCTCTTGCCCAATTCTAATTTTTAACAAGTTGTTTTCTTCAGTTTGCTTTTGTTATTCCCTTTCCATTTGGCCCATTGTTTTTATTTATTTAGTATTTAATTTTTTCAACAGTTACAAGTAAAAACAATTTTTGACATTTTCTTTTTAAAACTTCATGCTCCAAATTCTCTTCCTTCTTCCTTCTCCCCCCGCTGTCCTTGAGTAGACAAGCGATTCCATACAGGTTATACATGTGTAATCATTCAAAACATATCTGTAATAGTCATTTTGTAAAAAGAAAACATAGAGAATAAAAACTAAAGAAACATAAAGTTAAAAAAAATGTTAGGGGGCAGAGCCAAGATGGAAGAGTAAAAGCAGGAACTTGCTTAAGCTCATGCACCAACCACCTCCAATACCTGTAAAATATGACTCTAAACAAATTAAACTCTATAGGAAGTAGGAGGGGAAAGGGGAGAGAAAAAGGATGGCATTGTTAGAAGAGAGGGCAGATTTATGGAGATGACTCTAAACACACAAAGTGACAAGGAAAAACAAATCTCTCACTGAAGGCAGCCTGGCAGGCCAACAGGAAGGGTCTATCACACTAGACTAGGGGCTGAACAGTCCTGTGTGAGCCATGCCAGTCCAGACTGGGGAAGGCCCCCCCCCCCCCCAGCAACCCATACCACCCAGAGCAGACTTCAAGAGAATGCATCACCAGCAGCTGTGGCAGTTTCCAGACTTCTAAACCCATAAACACCAAAGAGAAAGTAAAAGGTCAATGGGGAACTCTGTTGGAACTGGGAGACCGAAGAGCATGGTACAGCCCCTACCCCTGGGCTAAGAGGTAGCTGAGTTGGGGCAGCTGTAGCTGCTGCCACTTGGCTGCCTCTGGAGCTCCTGGCCTTCAGATAGTAGAGGGAGCAAGTGACCATTTAGAGGGTAATCACTCTTGCTTTGACCTGTTTGGATCTGGATCACAGTCTTGGGTGGTGGTCCTGGGGTGTGTGGCCAGTGTGCCAGAGCTCGTAGTGGCTGTAGAGAGGGTGCCCTTCTCATATCTCTGACAACATTTTCAAAAAGCCAAGCAATTTGTGACACAGCTCTATCCACTCTTGAAGCAGAGTTCTACTGTAGAAAAGAGCTCAAAAGACAAGTAATTGTCTGGCAGAGGAAGTACAATCAGACCATAGAATCCATTTTTTGGGACAAAAAGGATCAAAACATGGAACCAGAACATGTCAAGAAAGACAAAACTGCTGCATCAAAAGCTTCCAAGGAAAATATGAATTGGTTACAGGCCATGGGAGAGCTCAAGAAGAATTCTGAAAATCAAATAAGAGAAGTGGAGGAAAAATTGGGAAGAGAAATGAGAATGATGCAAGAAAATCATGAAAAGTGAGTCAAAAGCCTGCTAAAGGACACCCAAAAAATACCAAAGAAAATAACACTTTAAAAAATAGACTAACTCAAATGGCAAAAGAGGCCCAAAAAGCCAATGAGGAGAATGCCTTAAAAATTCAAACTGGCTAAATGGAAAAGGAATTTCAAAAACTCAATGAGGAGAATAATTCCTTCAAAATTATATTGGAGCAAATGGAAGCTAATGACTTTATGAGAAATCAAGATACTATAAAACAGATCCAAACAAATGAAAAAAAAAAAAGGCAATGTGAAATATTTCACTGAAAAAAACACTGACCTGGAAAATAGATCCAGGAGAGATAATTTAAAAATTATTGGAGTATCTGAAAGCCATGATCAAAAAAAGAACCTAGAAAAGATCCTTCAAGAAATCCTCAAGGAAAATTGCCCTTATATTTTAGAACCAGAGGGCAAAATAGAAATGGGAAGAATTCACTGATCACCTCTTGAAAAAGATCCCAAAAAGAAAACTCCTAGGAATATTATAGCCAGGTTCTGAAGTTCCCAGGTCAAGGAGAAAATGTTACAAGCTGCCAAGAAGAAAAAATTTGAGCATTGTGGAAACACAATCAGGATAATCCAAGATCTAGCAGCTTCTACATTAAAGTGTCAAAGGGCTTGGAATATGATATTCCAGAGGTCAAAGGTGCTAGGATTAAAACCAATAGTCCCCTACCCAGAAAAACTGAGTATAATGCTTTAGAGGAAAATATTGTCATTTAATGAAATAGAGGACTTTCAAGCATTCTTGATGAAAAAAATCAGAGCTGAACAGAAAATTTGACTTTCAGATACAAGAAGCAAGAAGAGCATGAGAAAGTAAACAGGAAAAAGAAGTCATAAGGAACTTGTTAAAGTTGAACTCTTTAATTTCCCACATGGAAAAATGATAATTGTAACTCATGAGACTTTTCTTAGTATGAGGATAGTTGAAGGGAATATATATGTGTATACATATGCATACAAACATATATATGTTTATATAGAAGGGTGGATGTGGGTATAAATACATATGTGAGTGTGTGTATATATGTGTACATGTATACATAGAGGGCATGGGATCAGTTGAATGGGAAGGGATGATATCTAAAAAAATAAAATAAAGAGGTGAGAGAGAAATATAATGACAGGAGATAGGGAGAGATAGAATAGGGATGATAGGGAGATTGAGAGTGACTTACTGCTTACTCCATCATCTTGGCCCCAAGAAGCACTGCTCATCATTTTTTGGAGGGGGAGTAGAGGAGGGAAGGCAAGGTAATTGGGGTTAAGTGACTTGCTCAAGGTCAGACAGCTAGTAAATGTGTCAAGTATCTGAGGCTGGATTTGAACTCAGGTCCTCCTGACTCCAGGGCCAATTCTCTATTCAGGGGACCACCTAACTGCCCCTTCCAAAGCATTTTTGAGGGATAGCTGATAAGCACACATAAAAGGAAATGATGATGACCAATGGTTTATTATTATTATATTTATTATTGTTGGCAGGTAAGATGATTTTATACAGAATGGGAGAAGATATCCTTGGTCTTCAGAGGTTCTAATGAAGAACTGTGCAGACTATTACATCACTCCTCTACTGAAGGAGGCCCCCACAGGCAAAAGCAAAGATTTCTTCCTCCCCTTCCTTTTGAACCTCTGGACCATCTGGGGCACTCGAGGCACTTGCCACTGGCCCCACACAGACTTCTCTTTTTCCTATGGCCTAGTCAGGCCCTGCTGTTCCATCAGCAGACAGATGCTAAAGCAGAGAGCTGCCTCACGTTAAGAAGTAGAGAGTAGTTTTGCCTCATTGGGAAGGCAGATGAACCCTCCACAAATTAGTAATCACCAAAATGAGTCACTTCAATCAAAGAGAGATAGTAACCTGTTTCAGTATCTTGTCACACTGGAAGGTGAGATGGGTATGAAAGAAACTCTGCCCTTTTAGGATCCACCAGCATTGGCTAAGGGGCCCTGCTGGCCCTTGGATTGATCTAAGTATGCCATTAATCATCTGCCTCTGGCCCCCTCCACCCACCACTGGCCACCCGCAGGACTCTTGATGTGTCCTGGCCATTCCAGTTGCCCATGTATTTAAAAAAAGTCCTATACAGGCCAAAGTAAGCAAGGGAAGTGGGGACACTTGTCCAGGCTTTGAATAGAACTCAGTACCACATCCCACTCTCTACCTCCTCCCAGAGTCTTGGAGAACCAAATTACAGAAACCAATTAATTCAATAGCATCTGGAGCTACACCTTTCTGCCTGTGGATGCAGGGACAGACAACTGAGGAACAGGGGAAGTGTGACAAGGCTGGCTGGGAAGGTAACCTCACCGTCTGTAGCATGGGAAGTGGGGGAAGAATGCTGAGTGAGCTCAGGGTGGAAATCAGTTCATGTTTTTGTTGTTATTGTTGTTTGTTTTAACCTTTTGTGTTGTACGTGTCCTGTGTACATGGAAGTCACGGAACACCTGAAGCTGCTTTTGTCTTTGACTTGTAATTTTGGTTTTGGAGAGGTTTGGAGGGAGGGGTGTTAGTCCTCCATCTTGTTGATCACATGATCCATACTATTGTATTTTGATTATTCCTGCTTTTTTCTGCTAGTGACTGAAGGTTATTCCAACTTTTCTTTAGGTTGTTTAGAGTCAATGGTGTCAGCAGAACTTTTGGTGGTAGTGAAGAACTGAAAACAAAGTAGGTGCTAAATAGATCATGGTTCATGAAAGTAATGGAATTCTACTGTGGTTAAGAAAAAATGAAGATGATGAATATGGAGAAATAGTAAGAATCACACAGCCTAGAACAGAGGGAAGTAATCTAAGCCAAAGGAACAATATATTAACTGAATAAAATAATGCATGTGGAAAGAACACCCACAAAGCTCTCAAAAGCAAATGACAAAGTTAATGTCTCTGATAAAGCCCTCATTTCTAAAATATACAGAGAACTGAGTCAAATTTAGAAGAATACAATTCATGACCCAATTGATAAATGGTCAAAGGATATGAGCAGGTAGCTTTCAGATGAAGAGCTTAAAGCTATCTTAATCATATAAAAATGCTCTAATTCACTACTGATTAGAGAAATACAAATTAAAACAACTCTGAGGTACCACATAGAACCTATCAGATTTACCAAAATGACAAAAAAGGAAAATTATAAATAGTGGAGAAGATGTGGGAAAACTGTAACACCAATGCATTGTTTATGGAGTTGTGAACTGATCCAATGATTCTGGAGAGCAATTTGGAACTATACCCAAAGGGCGACCAAACTATGCATACCATTTGATCCACTAATATCACTATTAGGTCTATATCCCAAAGAGATCATGAAAAATGGAAAAGGACCCGCATGTATAAAAATACTTATAGCAGCTCTTTTTGTGTTGGCAAAGAATTGGAAATTGAGGGGATGCCCATCAATTGGGAAAAGGATGAGCAAGTTGTGGTATATGAATGTAATGAAATACTATTGTTCTATAAGAAATAATGAGCAGGCAGATTTAAAAAAAAAACAACCTGGACTTTCATGAAATGATGCTGAGTGAAGTGAACAGAACCAGGCAAACATCATATACAATAATAGCAATATTGTACAATGATCAGGTAAGAATGACTTAGCTCTTCTCAGCAATGCAATGATTGAAGGTAATTCTGAAAGACTTATGAAGAAAAATGTTATCCACGTTCAGAGAAAGACTCTGTATTCATGGGCTATATTCAGCAGAACAAGTCAATAACTTCTTCCTTTTGAAAAGAAGTGTTCCCACCCCTTGCTCACTGAATGAAAAATCTGTTGATAATAATAATCATAACAGTGGTCATCACACACCTTTCCATTCATACGGTAATTGAAGATTCAGAAAAAGCTACACACGTCTTATTTCATTTGATCCTCACATTGAATCTGAGGGTAGGTGCTACAACTACATCCAGGGACTTCCAAATGCTTGGAAACCTGGGCTGCTCTGAATGCTATCAATACAGAATTACTATCTGCATGGTCCCACAGGTGCAAAGCCTCTACCTTGGGCAGATAGATTTGAGAGTCAGTGGTATAGAGCTATATCTGATTTCTCTTCCACCTCTTTTGCTAGGTTGCTAATCAAATATTATGTCCTCTTTTTTTCTTTACAGTGTCTTTTCTTGATCTAATTAGCTCTCATGGATTCAGTTAGCAACTATATGTTGATGATACCCAGATCTACCTGCCTACTCCAATATCAGTCCAGAGATAGACTCCTACAAAACTTTGTAGAAAATGACTTTTTGACATTTCAAGCTGAGTGGCCAATAACTATTTCAAACTCAACATGTCTAAATCTGAGATCTTCCCCAAATCCATTCCTTTTCTGAAACTTCTATTTCTGCCCCTGAAGTCTCCATCCATATAATTCACCAGGTTCATGCCCCTGGAACAATCCTTGACTCCTCTCTCTATCACCCCCCTCCAATCTAATTGGTCACCAAATATCATCACTTCTAAATCCATGAGAACTCTAACACCAAAACCCTTGTGTCTTGGCAACAGCACCAACTTCACTGGGGCTTTCACCCTCTCTTATCTGAACTGTTGCAACGGATTCCCTAACTCATAATTTTCTCTTCATCATTCCATCCTCCCCGCAATTATCCAGGAGATTTTCTAAAAGTACTGGTCCTGACATTTTACTTATCAGTAAAGTACAGTAGTCCTCTCCCCCCCCACCCAGTTAGGGGGAGTCAACTACAATTTCCTCCATTTGCCATTTTTAAAGCCCTTAATTATCCTAGTTCCAACCTTCCTTTCCAGCTTAGTGGGGAATAAGCATGAATTCTGCATGCTCTGTGGCAGAAGTGAAACAACTGCCTTGTTCTTCCTTATACCTGACATATGGGTCATCTCCATTTTCCATCTTTTTGGATAAGTTACCTGCCTTCCATGGAGTGTGTTTGCTCCTCATCACTAGCTCCATGTGTGTGCATGAGTATGTGCATGCATGCATATGTGTGGATGTGCACATGTGTGTATGTGTATGCATATGTGTGTATGCACTTCAAATCTGACCTAGGCTCAATTCTCTGATTCTCTCTGTAATTCCTTTCTCTCTCTCTCTCTCTGTCTTTCTTTTTCCTTGCCTTTCTCTGTTTCTCTCTTTTTCTCTGTGACTGTCTCTCTCATTCTATAACTCACTAAATGGCATGTCCTCAGGGACTAGAGAGGAGGAATAAAGCAAAAAAAAAAAAAAAAAGACTTTGGGACTCTGTACATGAAGACCAGGGAGCAGTCTGGGGTATGGAGACTTGAGTGTGAATCCCAGAAAGAATCTGTTTTATGGGGCTATGTGATGTTGCACAAATCCCTACCCTCCATGGACTTCACTTTCCCACTCCTAGAACTCAATAATGTTTATTCACTCTACCCGCCAACTCAATAAACTCTAGTGGTTCTCTATAGCCTCCAGAATTAAACACAAAATATTCTATTTGGCATCCCAAGCCATTCACAATCTAGCCCATCTTATCTTTCTAGACTTACTCCTCTGACATGTTCTCTTTGATCCAAGGACACTGGCCTCTTGGCTGCTCCAGAATCAGGACACTTCATCTTTCAACTTTGGGCATTTTCCTTAACCATTCCCCATGCCTTGAATGTTCTTCCTCATCCATAGTGACTACTTTCCTCCTGACTGCTGGGGGGTCTTCCCTCATGATGGGTACCAGTTAATCACATTGACACCCTTCCATTTACTGATCCATTTTCACAAATAAATCTGTCAGCCCTAATCCTCTGACTTTATTAATCCATTACTAACAGAAAACAACTGAAGTTAGGTAATTCATGTTGCAGAAACATACTTCTCTTGTTTATTAGTCAGTCAATTAAGTGTTTTTATCTTAGTACAAACACTTTTGTATCTGATCAAATCCCCAATATTACTTATTATCTGAGATGTTATAAAGGCTCCTTCATGCACAGTTTTCTGAATCTCAGATATCCCAGGAAGCTTAATCCTGGAAAGTAGAGGTCCATGAAGAAATGCAGGGGACCCTGGGAGAGACTAAGCAGGACCTCATTTCACCCACAAGTGCAAGAAAGTACAAAGAATGGGCCTGACCCAGAACTCATGTAAGAGAGACCAGCAAACCAAAAAAGCCACTGAAGAATATTATATATACACACTATATATGTGAGTATGTATATATGTGTATATATACCCACATATACACATATACATATACATACAAATATGTGTGTATATATATATATATATATGTATATACATTTGTGTTTGAGTGTGTGTGTGTGTGTGTGTGTGTGTGTGTGTGT
>CM053582.1:68299788-68322249 GCA_028627135.1 Pseudochirops cupreus
CAGCAAGGCCGTCTTCCAGGATTTCTGTGCAGGTACCACAAGAAAATCCTCCTTCAGGGTTTCTGAACCAATAGCCAGGTTCCAGGACCTCTACAACAGCAGCACTGTCCTTCACCAGCAGGTGAATCTAGCAAAACAACATCAAAACAGAGAGACAAAATACCTGCATCACAGCCATGCCTCCTCAGTTCTTGGCAGCTCTGGGTGACAGTACTCAAAAGTCCTAGGCAGCTCCAATGGGCCCTCAGCAGTCATTCTCTCAGCAACTCAGGCTCCATGGTACTGGATACTGCTCTACAAAAGTTCTTCTGGCCTTCTCTAGGCTTGGGACTCTCTCCCAACTCATGGCTCCTCCCAGTTCAGCCCTCTCTCTTCATGTCAACAAGTCCATCCCACAAGTGGGATTCACAAGCTCTGGGTTTTAACACTCAACCCAAAAACCAAGCCAATACAGGAGCATCTCCAAATTCCTTCACCATTACAGACCATAACTTGCCTTATGCTGTGGTTTCCTCCAAATACCCAAATGAGAAAAACTAGAAGCATAATAATAACATAAACAACGTTAGTTTTAATACGTGAAACCAAATTGTCAGTTAAATAACATCAATTCAGCTGATTATCTTAGTTTGAATTGTCTTAGATATGAAGGAACTCTATATGTTTTGACCCTCTAGTCTAGACTGACTAGATTCAGAGAGGACAACAGGGTAATTCACATTTGGTTACACTTGATTTATGTTCTCATGTCTCCTAAACACATCACCTTCAATGTCCCATTTTCATTGTATTTTGCATTAAGGGCAGATCTCCCCACAGAGTGTCAAACATCCCAGTTATCCTCCTGGGAGAGCACACCTGACTCTTAAGGAGCCCACTCTCTAATCTAGATTAGGACAAATGAGTCTATTAGACCAATTAATTAATAAATTAGACCAAACTGCATTTATTATTTTTCTTAACAAGCTCTATTTTGAAACTAAGCTCCATTTTGCTGTATGTTGGGCCCCCAACCCCCATTGTTCCCTCCTCCTGCCCTCTGGGTGGTCTGTTGCATTCCAAGGCGCTAGGAGCCAGAGCCCTGATAAGGCTTACCGGAATATGAGCTTTGGACTAACAGCATCGAGCATTTGTCATCCAATGGGATAGCCCCCCCTTCTTCTGGCCCCTGTTGCTGAGGCACAAGACTTAGTCTGCCCAAGGGGAGATAAAGGGGAGCGAGGGGAGGGAGAAGGGTAAGAGGTAAGAGAAGAGAGAGAAAGAAGGGAAGAGAAGATGTAACAATAAAGCTGCATTTTTAAACCCATCTGTGAGTGCGGGGTGTTCTGTTTGAGAAAGGAAGCCAGAGACGTCTGAAGATCCCGGGGAGGGTGAGTGAGGAAGGCGGGCCAGCAGGGAATCCGAGGTGAGTGGATTCCAACAGCTGTAAGTCTCTTGGGAATCTGATATCTGGAGGTTACCTCTTCCTTTTTCTAGCCTCAGTACCAGGACAGTGCTGTGTCTTTCCTCCAATAAGGAATCAGGTGGTTTAGGCATATAGGGAAAGAAGAGGTCTCAGAGTTAGTCAGCCTGGTGGGTGGTGGCTCAGGCTGAATCAGAGTCCTGGGGTGGATTTTGGGGGCCAGGGAGGGGTCTAGGGCAGGAGAGGGCTTTTTCCTGTGGCCAAGGCAGTTCACAGGATGGAGGGCAGGGCTTGGGGAGGAGAGTCAGGCAGGGTGTTGAGGTCCTGCCCTGGGTGTGATCTTTAAGAAAAATAGGCAGGAAATTGAAAAGAGTAGTAACAACACTGCCCTGTTCCCTCCTTCTGGGTTTTGAATTGATCTGAGGCACTTTGGCATCAGAAGCACTAAATTTCCTTCACTCCCCCACCCCGATTGCTGCCCTACTGTGTGCTTTTTTTTTGAGGTTTCCCTCATGATCCCTGAGGCACAAGGACAACCACTTCACTCATTCCTCTATGTGCTGTAGGGATCTTCTCTTTGCTCCCTTTATCCATGCCTAGCACCCCTCCCTCACTTCCGTAGATCTGCTGCCCCTCCCCTTTGCCTCTTTGGCCAAGCTCTCCCTGCCAGACCTTGAAGACAGGATGCTCTGCTAGTGCTCCAGGGTCCGAGCTGCACAAACACTTTTATCTGTCTGGTGCACACTGACCCTTCCTGTCTTGTAGCTGGTTTGACTCTCTAGGGCAGAGGGAGAGGGCAGTGAGGGTTGAAAGGAGCAAATGCTCAGCTGGGGTGGGGGGGCAGGGGCCTGGCCCTTTACATACTCTGGTCCGGTGTTTCTGGAAAATATGGCCACTCAAGAAAACAGGTAAAGTTGGCTTCTGTGTCACACTCACAGGTTCAAAGGCCCTCAGCAGAGCTATTTGGAACAGGCCAAAGAAAAGAATACCTTTTTTAGGTGTTAGTTAGCATTTGTGAAAGGCCTTCCCTTGTTACAGAGGGTATAGGGAAAGGATTGAGTTTGGGGAACTGTTCAGAGTCCTGGGAGCTTTTTTTTCCAGTGGGAGACAGGGGGATACTGAAGGAGACATTCAGTCTTTCTTCAGGAGGCATCGGGCTCAAAAGCAATGACACAACGGTGTGACTAATTTTCTCCCCAAAATCCACTTTTGACCATCTTCACAGCAACCCTGTACAGAAAGTGTTCTTATCATCTTTATTTCATAGCTCTGGAAGCTGAGGCAAAAAGAGGGTCAGTGCCTTACCAGCGTCACACAGCTAATAAGTGTCTGAGGCTGGATTTGATCCCAGATCTTCATGATCTTCTACCATTTCCTAGCTCCCCCAACATTGTATTGGTGTGCTCATCTTCCCACGACCTCTCCACCACTGACTGCTGCTTTTTTTTTGTCATTTCTCAGTTTTGCAGAGTATGAGATGAAGCCTCTGTTGTTCTGGTTTGCTTGTATTAGTGGTTTGGAGGATTTTTTCCCGTGGTTGGGAATACTTGGAAGTTCTTTTGAGAATTATTTGTTGATATCTTTTGAACATTTATCTTTTTGGGAACAGCTATTCGTCATTGTTTTGGGGTTATTTCATTCAAGTCTGACTCTTTGTGATACTCATTAGGGTTTTCTTAGCAGAGACTAGTGATTTGCTCTTTCTTTCCCCAGGAACCTAGGCAAACAGACTTAAGTGACTTGCCTGGGGTCACATTGCTAATAAGCGTCTGAGGTTGAACAGAACTCAGGTTCTCCTCACTCTTGACTTAGTGATCTATCTACTGGCAACCTAGCTGCCATTGTCTATTAGGGTTTGTTTTAAATAATCTTTCATTTTTCTTCAATGACACATAAAACATTTTTAACATTCATCTTTCCCTCCCAAATTTTGACTTCCATGTTCTCAACAGCCATCCTTCCTCTTGCCCCTCCCACAGTGGGTAATCAATCAGAAATAGATTAGACATCTGCAAACATGTAAAGTATTTCCATATTAGTCATTTTGTGAAGAAAAAAACAACTTGAACCAAAAAAGTAATGTGAAAAATACTGTGCTTTAGGTCTCCTTGAGAATCAATGAGTTCTTTCTCTTGAGGCAGATGGCATTTTTCAATGTGAGTCCTTTGTGATTGTCTTAGATCCTGGTACTGTGAGAATATGTAAAATGTTCACTGTTATTCAAATTATTTTGCTGTTACTGTGTACAATGATCTCCTGGTGCTGCTCACTTCACTCTGCATGAATTTATGTAAATCTTTCTAGATGTGTCTGAAGTCCTCCTGTTTGTTATTTCTTATGGCACACTCTTATTCCATTACAGTAATATACCACAACTTGTAAAGAGTTCTCCATTAGTGAGCATCCTCTCAATTTCCTGTTCTTTGCCACCACAAAAAGAGGTATTCTGAATACTCTTGTATAAATTGGATGTTTTCCCTTTAAAAAAAATATCTTTTAAACTGACTTAGTTGTGTTATTATCAAGTAAGAGAGTATGCTCAGTTTTATGGCCATTTAAGTATGCTTCTAAATTGCTCTCCAGAATTGTTGGATCAGTTCACAAGTACACCAACAGTGTATTAGTGTCCCAGTTTTCCTACTTCCCTCTAATGTTCATCTTTTCCTTCTTTGATATATTAGCCAATTTAATGGGTGTGAGGTAGTACCTCAGAGTTGTTTTAATTTGTATTTTGCCAATCACCATGGATTCAGAGCATTTTTATAGCACTATAAATAGCTTTGATTTCTTCACCTACAACCTATCTCCTCCTATCCTTGGTCATTTATCAATTGGGTCCTGACTTGTATTCTTATACAATCGACTCAGTTCCCTATATAGTTGAGAAATGGGGACTTTATCAGAGATACTTGCTATAAATTCTTTCAGTTATGTGCTTTCCCTCTAGTATTGGCCACATTGATTTTGTTCCTGCAAAAAACCTTTTAAATTTAATATAATAAAATAAAAAAGATCCATTTCATATCTAGTAATGCATTCTGTCTTTTCTTTGACGGTAAATTCTTCCCTTATCCATAGACCTGACAGGTAAACTATATAGCATACTCTCTCAATTTACTTATGGTGTCATCCATTATACTTAAATCATTTTGACCTCATCTTAGCAGATGAGATGTGGGTCTGTACCTAGTTTCTGCCATATTGTTTTCTAGTTTACCTAACTGTTCTTGTTGGGGATTTTTGTAGTACTGAATGAATAGATAATTTAGGAAGAATTGTCACTTTATTTTATTGGCTCAGCCTATCCATGAGCAGTTCATAACTTTCCACTTGTTTAGATCTGACTTGATTTGTGTGAAAATGTTTTGTAATCATGTTCTTACAGTTCCTAGATTTCTCTTGGCAGGTAGACTCCCAGGGGTTATGGAGGATCAGAGAGGAGTGAAATAGCTGAGCCGCCATATTGAATATCTTCTAGAGTATAGTGTAAAATATTGGCCTAATCCTGATTTCCTTCCTGGGTATTTTACAGTTTTCTCAGCATATTTTTTAAACCAAATAAGGAGTTTTTCCCGAAGTAGTGTGTTTTTTACTTTATCAAACACAAGTTCTAATTATTCTGAATCTCCCTTGTTTAATCTGTTCCATTAAATCATCTTTCTCCCTTTTTTTATTTTTATTTTTTCAATACCAGATGGTTTTGACGACCACTGATTTATACCGCATTTGCAGTTTGGAAGCACTGCTCCCCCCCTCTATCCTTGCTTCTTTTCATCATACCCCTTGAGATTTTAGGCCTTTTGTTTCAACAAGTGAATTTTATTTTCTTCGGTCCTCTAAAATGTTGCCTCCATAATCTTTTTGTTGTTGTTGTCTATGTGTTATTCAGTCATGTCCAACTCTTTCTGACTCCACTTGGGATTTTCTTGGCAAAGGTATTGGAGTGGTTTTCTTTTTCTTTCTCCAGCTCATCTTACAGATCAAGAAAATGAGGGAAACAGAGTTAAGTGACTTACCTAGGATCACTCAGATAGTAAAGATCTGAGGTCACATTTGAACTTAAATTTTTCCAACCTGAGTCCCAATATTCTATCTACTCTGCCACCTAGCTGTACCCATAATTTTATTAGTTTAGTATTAAAAGTGAAAACATCATTGTTCAGTCTCCATTTGGGTTTGAATCCTTCATGGTCTCTGAAACCATTTTCATTCTTATTTTATTATAGAAGGAAAAGATATATTGATAATTTCTGCTGTTTTTGTTTGCAACAATATGGTAGAAACTAGGTATAGACTCACATCTCATCTGCTAAGATGAGGTCAAAATGGGTACATGATTTAAGTATAATGGATGATACCATAAGTAAATTGAGGGAGTATGTGATAGTTTACCTGTCAGGTCCATGAATATGGTTTTGCCCAAGTCCGTGTAATTTTTGTAAAAGTTAAATGGGGTGCAAAGAAACAAATCTCTTCAGTTCAGATTTTCTTTCTAAAAATTTATCAGTCCCTCTTTTTTTTTTAATTGGACTTCCACAGTTTGCCCTACAGTACCAAGCTCCCATTTGCAGGATTGGTCTCCCTGGGCTGCATACTGGGCACCACTGCTCTATGGAACATGTTCTTCCATTCTCTCCTCATTTCTAGTAGGTTTGGAAAAGTCTTACATATTCCAGTATCCTTTCCAAAAATCCCAAAGTACTGATGATGCTTATACCTTCAGAGAAAGAACTGATATAGATTGAAGACACATTGAAACATGTTGTTTTTTTTTCACTTTCTTTGTTTCAGTCTTTCTCTTTTTTAAAATCTTCCTGTACCAAATGAGTAATATGGAACTGTTTGACAAGACTGCAGACACGTAACCTATATCTGATTATTTACTATTTCAGGGGTGGGGGAAGGGAAGTAAGGGAATGGGAGGTAAATTTGGAACTAAAAACAAAACAAAAAAACAAGCATTAAAAATTTTAAGATGTAATGGTTTTTTTAAATGTTAAAAATTTTGGAGGTTCTCCACTATTCAGTATGGTACCATCTATTGGTTACAGCAAATGGAGAAATTTTAAACATTTGAACAAGTTCACTTACCTTGAGAGTATACCTTCTGACATATACACACGAGTGATGAGTTTGCGAAAAGAAATAAACTTTAAATCAGTTACTATTTAATTGCTTTGATTAATTTTTAGTTTGATAGTAGGATTAAGTTCCTTTCTTTGGGAAAAGCTAACCCACACAGCTAAGCCAGAATAACATTGATATTCTCTTTTGTCTAGGATATGTATAGATTAATGAATACATAGACTGATGAGATTTTATTTTTTAGTAGAAGATTATTTAGAGTAATACACATATCTTTGTAGGACTAAAAGAATCATTGGATTATAAGACCCTTTTGAAAGGCTAAATTCCGCCTTCTGGTTGCTGGAGAAAGGGGGTTGACAGAAGGCTAAGCTTCTCTTTCCAGTCTTGGTGGATCAGCTCCTTTTCTTTTTTCCTTCAGCTGGAGGTTAACTCTAAGTTTAGTAGTATAATCTTCTAAGGTTGGGTTTCCCTTTCTGGCAACTGGAGAATAGGTTGTGGAAGCTAAGTAAAAACCACAAGCTCGTCTTTTCCAATCTTTACTCAAACCATAGGCTCCTTTAAAGTAATACTTTGGTTGGAAAGCTCATCAGCTGTGGAGCAAGGATTTCTAGGGTAATCTCTCTTTGACTGATCGACACAGGATGAATCTGGGTCAAGAAAACCCAGGTGCAGTAAATAGGCAGACGACCTGCCTTGACCAATTGCATTTTGTTCAAAATGTGTTTCCTAAGATTGTTGTAATTCTTTTCTTCCTCTTCTGTTAAAAACAATAAGCTGTAAATTACACCTTTGTCACAAATTACTGGTGAGTTGCTTGGCCTTCCTTAAAGGTAACCTGTCCAATGATACAATTAAATCACTATTTATTAGTAAATTTTGTGCCTCAGATTATTTTCTATTTCAGATAACTAAACTTACTATTTGATGCCTGTTCTGCCAGAGATAGGTCAGCACTTGCAGAAAGTGTGGGAGAGAAGAGGGATTAGACTGGGAACCAAAGGGAAGGTCTCCAGAGTTATCCCATTATCTTCTCTCTTTCTCCTTCCCCAATTCCTCTGCCTCACAGTTACTGTGCATACTTTCACACACATGCCATAGGGAGGCACATTCCATAGTAAGACCTTTCTCTACTTTATTCCAACTGACAATATCAAATGCTTTCCCCAATATTCCATTGGATTCAATGACTATGGTTCAGGGGTTGACTCTGACACTCATGACAGGTACAGCCACTGAGTAAATCCCCCTTCTGTGCTTCAGTTTCCTTCTCTCAATTGTTGAAGGTTAGATTACATGAATTCTGGAGTCTCCTTCAGTTCTAAATCTTCTGACTTTTCATGGTTTAGGAGTGGGTAACATTCAAGGATGTGTCTGTGGACTTCACCAAGGAGGAGTTGGGCCTTTTGGACCCTCCTCAGAAGGAATTGTATAAGGATGTCATGCTGGAGAATGCCCAGAACCTGCTCTCCCTGGGTAAGGACACTTCCCCTGGCCACTCTGAGTCAGAAATCAAAGGGAGTATCTTCATTTCTGACTGTGCTGGCTTTGGAGCATGTACATGGTGACATGGTCAGTCTAGAACTTTAGGAAGATGAAAATTGACAAGTGGGTGGAGGGAGGAATGACTGGAGTGAAGGGAGACTTGGTTTTGGGGAAAGAAGAAAGAAGAGAGAGAACTTTGAAATCATAAATTTAATGAATGAATCTTCAAATATATTTTACATGTAATTGAGAAAAATAAATATTAAAACATACAATAAATTAATCTTATTGCAATCTTTTATTTTTAAAATATCACCAAAGTTCCTTTCAGTTTTCCTACCTTTCATCCTTAAAGAAAGCCACCTCATATAATAAAATATTAACAAAAAAACAAAAAACAAAAAACAAAAATGAATCATTATATTAAAAATGTCCAAAAATTTGTGCAATGTACCACACTCAAGTATTCCCTTGCAAAATAGCCATAAATACACTGGAGTTGGAGTGTCTAATCAGCTCTCTTCTGTGGAGCCATACTTTATCTTTGCAGTTCCTCATCATTCACTTTTGAGAGTTTTGTGGGTATTCTTTCCACTGCCATTGTTTTATTCCATTTGTATATTTTCCCCTTGGTTTGGGTGACTTCACGCTGTATTAGCCTGTGTAAACTTTTCCATTCTCTGTATTCATTATGTTCATTTCTTCTTCTAACACAGTCAAATTCCATTACTTTTCTGTACCGTGATTTGTTTAACCATTCCCTAGTGATAGGCACTTGCTTTGTTTTCAATTCTTTGATAAAAGTGCTGCTGATACAGACTGTTAAACGTGAAATATTTCCTAAGTTACCAAAAGAAAAGCAGGATGAACCATGGTCTTTAGTGACTAGAAGAAAAAGAATCACCAAAATATAATAATATAGATAACATGATTGACCAGATGAGGGCCTGAACATTTTCTCCAATCTGCTCTAAACCTCTCCAAGACAGACATAATGAGTTAAAGATAAAACACCTTCATCTGTCTCCATGACTTTGGACCCCTGGAGTCTGAAAGATTAAAAAAAGAAATAAACCATGAACTGACTTCTGCTTTGAGTTCACTCAGCATCCTCCCACCCCATGTTATAGCTAGTGAAGTTATATTTAGCCAACACAAGGGTCTGACCCAAGAGGTTCCCAAAGAAACCCAAACCACACACACATCCTCCATTACTCTCCCTAGTGCTGTGGAAATCCAGGTTCCAGGATATGGACATTTGCTCAGACTACTACAAACAGTGCTCAGGGCTACAAAGTCAGCAGCACACCTGCATTTCTTGGGAGGGAGCTTCCTGGGAATGCAAAATACCTTTGTAGGAGAACCAGAGAGGAAGGGACAACATATTTGTCTGGGCTTTAAACAGAGCCTGATACCACATCCCACTTTCCACCTCCTCCCAGAGCCTTGCAGATCTAAATTACAGAAATCAACTCCATAGCACCTGGGGCTGCAGCTCTCTGCTTGCTGGTTCTGGGTCAGAGAATTGAGGAGCAGAGAGTCACACAAGATACAGGAACAGGTCACTCTGAATGGAGGTGAACAAGAAGCATGAATGGCACTGCACTATGGCTGAGGTAAAGATCTCACCATTAAGATGAGGTCAGTTTTGTCCACCCAAAAGAGTCACAAGGCAGAAACAAAGGCTGGTGAACCTTAAATTGTTCAGTATGGGAGGAGGATGAGAGCCTTAGAGACCTCAAGGAAACCACCATCAGACGGGAGAGAATCAGACCATGGACAGGAGGGGAAAATAAGGAAAAATAAACCCCTGAAATCACCAAAGATCTCAAGATGAAGAGAACTCAGATTACTTGTAGATAAGCAGATAAAACAACTGGTAGCCATTAACAGCAGAAAGAAATAGGACCTCTAGATCTAGGACACAAATGAGCACAGGCATCCAGAAATACATACTGCAAAATGAAGGAAAAGAATCCAACAGTTGAAGCAGAAGACCATGGAGAATGTGAAGAGAGCATATAACCACAATACATTGTTCCTGAGAGGGTTCAAATTGAAATGACAGAAGGGTATAACTTATTGTCTGCCCAAGAAAATACAACAGGACATTAAGTAGCCTGGGTCATACTCTCTCCCCATTGGAAGCAGTGTCTGAAGAGGAGGGATATACAGAAAATACTTAGAAGGAAGAAATACCAGTAGCTCTTTCTATGAGCTATGTTGGCCCCCGCTGTCCAGGTATCCATTTAGGTTTTTTCTGGTATGTGTTGAGAGCTTTTGATCAAAGCTGAATTTCTACCAAAATGATTTCCAGTTTTCCTAATACTTTTCTTTCTTTCTTTTCACCATGTAGGGAGTCTTCATTTCAGTTGGTTAATTAAACACTCTCCTACTGAGTTTAATTGCTTTACATAATAAGTTCATTGATCAACTTTTATATTTCTAAACCAGTGCCCAGTAGTTTTGGTTAATATAATTGTGCTGTATATTTTTAGTTCTGGTTTTGTGAAGTCTACTTTTGAACCACTTTTTAAAATTCTTATTACCATTGAGAGTCTTCACCATTTATTCCTCCTGGTCAATTTTGCTATAATTTGTCTCATCTTATATAGAAATCCTTGGTAATTTATTGATATGGAAATGAGCCTATAAAATAATTGATTTCAGTATTGACTTTTTATCCTATTTGCATGGCTCAGCCACAAGCAATTCTTAGGCAGCATGGAGTAGTTGACAGAAAGCAGACATTGCAATAGATAATTAATTGGATCCCTATTTCATTGGACCCTTATTTTGTTCCCATCAGTATTAATCAGTTTGATGTGATTCCATAAAGGTAGTGATTGTAAGTTCTGTGTATTAGACCCCAGGGTTGTGAACCGTAGATTACAATTTCACTTGCTTAATCATAGGATGCTAAGCAGAGGACCTTCACCCTTGTCACCTTGTTATGGTGACCAAGCCATTCACTTTCATGGAATACCCTTCATCTACTTTTGTTGCCCCCCCCCCCCCATCTCTCATCATCCCTCTATTTCCCAACATGGAGAGATGGCTATGAGCATTTGGCCAATGAGTGACCCTGTTTGCTGACTTGTGGCCTGCCTTTCTACCAGTCCAACAGCACGTGTAGATATTTTAACACCTCTTTATCAGCCCAGACCCAGACCATGGGTCTGCTCCTCTCCTTGGTAGGATCTCCTGAAAACTCAAGACAGGTCTGTCAAGGTCTTCTCATTAGCTTGTTTGTTCATCAGTGGGATTCTGTATTTTGTGTATAACCTCCTGAAGGGTCAAGGGCAAGGGCTATCAACCATGAGATTCTATATTTTTAGTTTACTTCATCTATATTGTATGGGTATCAAGCAGTAAAAAAAAAAAACTAAGGCCCTGGAGGAAGGGTACATCTCAGATCATGGGGCAATTCTGAGGTCTACTTCATTAGAGGCGACCATGGACCCTTCAATGAGTGCCATTGGTTCAGAGCTCTGCTTAAGTTTCTTTTATTGTAGATTGGACAATTTGGGCCCTACCACATGAAGCCAACAATTTCTGCATTCAAATCCCACTGTAGAACATAATGGTTCTCTAGCCCTGGGCAATTCATTCGACCTCTCATTGCTTTCAGGTAAGTTTTTCAGACTCTAAAGTGCACTGGAGGAGGTCAGGTATATTGATAAATGAAATTTCTCCACCTAGGAGTTCATTATTTCACTGAAATCTCATGCAGGGTTACTAATCCTGTAAATGAAGCTTGTCTTTGTTATTGAATTCCTATGTTTTCTGTTTTTGCCTTGATGCTGGAATCTCTTTGTTTTTTTATCTCTTCTTAGGGAGTTTTGTTGGCAATTTACAGAAAGACTTGGGGGTTCCTCAGATTTATTTTGTGTCCTGAAAACTGGCCAAATTATTTTTTTTCTACTGATTGTTTTCATTTTAAATGTAGCTCTCCATATTTTCATCAACTAAGCCATCAAATCATCTCCAAAAAGAACTTTTTAACATAATATTTTTTTTCAATTACATGTAAATACCATCTTTAGCATTCTTTTTTTTTAAAATTCTGAGTTCCAAATTCTGTCCCTCATTCCCTCCCCTCTCCCTTCCTTGAGATGGCAAACAATTTAATATAGGTTATATATGTTCATCCTTGCAAAATATATTTATATATTAGTAATGCTGTAAGAAAAAAGACAGAAATATGAAAAAATAAAGTAAAAAAGAGAATACTTCATTCTGCATTGAGACACCATTAGATAGCATTGTTCATCATGTAAACTGCCTTAAATCATTGTGTTGCAGAGAATAGTTAAGTTATTCATGGTAAATCCTCATACGATGTTGTTGTTACTGTGTACAATGTTCTGCTTCTTCTCCCTTCACTTTGCATCAGTTCAAGTATGGATTTCCAGGTTTTCTAAAAGCATCCTTCCTGTAGTTTCTTGTAGCACAGTAGTATTCTCTTATAATCATATACTACAACTTGTTCACTTGTTCCTCAATTCTTGGAAATCCCCCTAATTTCTAATCTTTGCTACAGAAAGAACGGCTGCAAATATTTTTGAGTGTATAGTCCTGTTTCCTTTCATTTTGATCTCTTTGGGATACATTTCTGTATCAAAGTGTATGAATAGATTTATAGCTCTTTTTTGCATAGTTCCACTTTGCTCTCCAGAATGGCTGGATCAGTTTACCAAAGTGTCCTACTTTTCCTACATATACTCCAACATTTATCATTTTTCTTTTCTATGTCAGTCAACATGACAGGTATGAGGTGGTACCTCAGAATTGTTTTCATTTTCATTTCTCTACTCACTAGTCTTTTAGAGCAGTTTTTTCTTATGATTTTAGATAGTTTTGATAACTTTCTTTGAAAATGGCCTGTTCATAACCTTTGACCATTTATCATTTGAGGAATAACTGGTATTCTGATAAATTTGGCTTAGTTCTCTATATATTTGAGAAATGGGTTCTTTAATTCAGACAATATAAATTCCTCCTCTCCCTGCAGTGTTCTGCTTCGTTTCTAATAGTAATATATTTTTTAAACATTTTAAATTTAATATAAAAAATATTCACTTTATGTCTTGATGTTCTTGTTAGTAAGTTAATTCAATTGTGTCTCATTCTTCATGACCCTATTTGGGGTTTTCTTAGCACAGATACTGGAGTGGTGTAAGGTAATTAATTTAGCAGATACTTAGCCCTTAGTAACTTAGGGCTAAGTACCTCTTGAAAGAAACAGAAGGTGTGAACTTTGTCTCCTGTGTGAAAGAGACAGAAGGTGTGAACTCTGCCTCCTGTTGCTGATGTGGCAGGTAGGAACTGGCTGAGACAGGGAGCCAGTGTGTGTGTGTGTGTGTGTGTGTGTGTGTGTGTACATGTCTGTATAAGAAGGGTTCCTGAGATGGAGAGACAGAATAAAGAATTTTTTTCCTGGCCAGCTCCTGGTGGAGGAAGAATCATGAAGACTGAAGCCAGAGAGACAGAGACAGAGAGAGAGACAGAGAGAAATACAGAGAGAAAGAGAGGGAGGGAGGGAGAGAGAGAGAGACAGAGAGAGAGAGAGAGGCAAAGAGAGACAGAGAGACAGAGAGAGACAGACAGAGAGAGAGAGACAGAGAGAGAGAGAGAAAAACCAGATGATTATTCTTTTGTTGTTTGTTCTAAATATTGTGGCCACTGTAGTGAAAACTATGTGGCCATTGTAATGTTAAGCTGTTGTGAACACTATATTGTGATTTTCTGTGATAAGATGTAATGTTGTGAATATTATATTGTGATTTATTGTGAATATTTGCCTTGATTTGTAATGGAATAAATGGAGTGTTCACTATTCTGTGTAATCAGAACCTTAAAAGATGTTCACAGTAGCGTTCTTTTGGGAAGCTTCTCATGCATGGCGTTACAAGTGGTTGGCTATTTCTTTCTTCAGCTCATTTTACAAATGAAATAGTGAGGCAAAGAAGGTTCTGTGATTTTCCCAGGGTTAAACCGTTAATAAGTGCCTGAGGTCATTCTTTAACTCTGGTCCTCTGGACTCCAGGGCCGGTGTTCTGAGCCACCTAGCAACTTCTAATGTTCTCTGCTTCTTGTTCGGTCATACATTTTCCCCATAGTCATAGATCTGACGGGTAAACTATTCCATTTTTCCTTAATTTGCTTACAACATCACCCTTTATGTCTAAATCAAGTCCCCGTTTTGATATTCTATTGGCATCTGGTATGAGACACTGTTCTATACCTAGTTTCTGCCAAACTGTTTTCCAGTTTTGCTAGCAGGTTTTGTCAAATACTGAATTTCTGTCCCTAAAGCCTGAATCTTGGGGTTTTTCAAACATTAGGTTGCTGTGGTCATTCACTACTGTGTATTGTGCACCCAATCTGTTCTTCTAAGCCACTACTCTGCTACTTAACAAGGACAATTTTTTTTGGTGATTACTGATCCGATGTGGCTAGACCATCTTCCTTTATATTTTTTTTCATTAATTCCCTTGAAATTCTTGACCTTTTGTTCTTCCAGAAGAATTTTGCCATTACTTTTTCTAGTTCCACAAAGTAGTATTTTGATACTTTGATTGGTATGTAACTGAATAAGCAAATTGATTTTGGTATATTTGTCACTTTTACTATGTTAGCTCAGCCATTCTATGAGCAATTAAGATTTTTTCCCAGTTGTTCAGATCTGATTTTATTTGTGTGACAAATGTTTTGCAACCGTATTTATACAGTTCTGGCGTTTGTCTTGGCAGGTAGAATTCGAACTATTTTATGTAATCTACAATTATTTTAAGCTGAATTTCCCTTTCTGTCTCCTGTTGGTGGACTTTGTTGGTAATACATTGAAATGCTGATGATTTATGTGGCTTTATTTCATATCCTGCAACTTTGCTACACTTGTTAATTATTTCGACTAGTTTTTTAGTTGACTCTCTAGGATTCTTTAAAACCTGGAAGTGGGAGAGAAGGCTATTGTAAGAAGGTCCTTGGCTCCTATATCTGAAGGACAAGGAGGAGCCTAAGGAGGGACAGAACCATTTGGGGCAGGGAAGGAAAGCTGGGTCTTCTCAAAGGGCTCTTCCTTCATATTCTGACTAAAGCAGAAGTAGAGGTTCAATGGCTTTGGGGAGAGCTGGGGATGAGCCAGTGTGGGTTGGAGGGGAGGCATGTATAACCTGAGCTTCCCTTACAGGGCTATGTCTGGGCTGAGTGATGCACGCACAGATGGGTGAGTCCTGCTTCAACATCGCACTGTTCCTTTTCCCCTTCTTGAGCCAGATCAACCCTGACATCCTCTACCAGGATAAGCAGGGAAGGAAACAGGGGACATTGAGATGAATAGATGGGGTGACTCAGGGGGGAGGGGCTCAGAATCTAGAGGTGAAAGACACTGGGGCCAGAGGAATCTCTGGGAATCCAGTTTGTTTCCTTCTCAGACCACCTTCCCAGGCCCACTCTCTGGGTCACCCCAAGTTCTATGGTCCCTGGGGGAGCAGATGTGGCCCTCAGGTGCCAGGACCACCTGGGGAGTGACTAATTTCAGCTCTGGAGGGATGGAGAGCTCAGAGTGGAGAGAAATGCCTCCAGGCATCAGGCAGAGTTTGTGCTCAGGCGTGCAGATGCCTGGAGAGATGGGAGAACCTATAGCTGCCTCTCTGGGCAGGGGCCCTTGTGTTCAGAGCTCAGTGAGCCCCTGTCCCTGGTGGTGACAGGTGAGGGGGTGCTGGTCTACAGCTATCCCTGGTGGGGAGGGGGCCAGTCCTGAGAGGGCAACCCAGACCCCTCTCTGGAGAGTCACCTACCAGTGGGACAAACCCTCAAGCTGGATTCCCTGCCACCTCTTAATACTCAAACCTTCCTAGGCTCCAGGAATGCCTAGCTTCCCAGCTCACATTTTGAGGACATAGATAAGGTTGTGAAATCTGAATAATCTTGTGAGGAGGAGAGCATATGTACCATGATTTCTTGTTTAGAGATAAGTAAACTGAGGCCTGTTGGGGAGGAAAGGGAACTTGAGTAGGTCAATGGTTTCTTTAGTGTCAGGGCCAGGATTTGAACCCACGTCTCCCAGCCCCAAACCCAGGATCTTTGCCCACCTGGTCAGTGTCCCTGATGACCTGGCCAGGAGAGCCAGGCTGCTCCTCCCTAAAAGGGTAAACAGCAGCCTTTGGGAGAAGGGGCACACAGCTTTACCAGAGCAAACGTTAACTAGAGAAACGTTTCCTGTCTCCTCTCAGGCCCAAACTGGCAGCACCCAGCCTGCCCAGTCATGTCTCTCTTATTCTCTTCATCCCTGATTACATTCCCATCAGGCTGGACAGATGACAACATTACCTCCCATCATATCTCTCCTTCTTCCTTTGCTCACACAGTTCCCTCCCACCTTCATCCATTACTTTCCTACACATGTTAAAGTTCAGCTCCAACTGTGCCTGCTCCATGATGCTGTCCCTCTTAGTGTAAAGTCACACTGTCCGGGCCCTTGGCCCTCCCAGCATGGAGCATACCCCTTTCATGAGCACCTTCCCCTTCTCATATCTGGCTCAGGGAATGATTTGAGGGGGTTAGGAGGAGACATCAGGTCCCTAACTGTTTTTCCTTCATCTTTTCACAGGAGCCTTCCCCAAACCCTCAATATCAGCCTCAGCTAGTTCCAAAATATCTCCAAGGACTACAGTGACCATCTGGTGCCAAATATCACTAAAGACACCTCCTCAGGACTACAGCTTTGCCCTGTTGGAGCCAAAGAGCCTGGAGACCTTGCAGTGGCAGAGCCCTGCAGAGAACCAGGCTGTTTTATTTTTTTTTACTTCTGTCTGTTATGGCTGAGTTCATGGGGAGCTACACTTGTATTTATTATTAGAAGAAAACCCCACATATGGGGTCCCATCACAACAAGACCTTGGAGCTTACTGTTCCTGGTGACTGGAGATGGGAACCTTCCAAGTTCCCTAATTCCATCCCCCCACATGGGGGCCCACAGAGCTATGGGGACAGCACAAAATCCTGGGAATACCATAAGGATGGTTTGTGGGGAGTCTGAAGGAGACCCTGGGACCCTCTCTTATTTTACATAGGCTTAGCTTTGTTCCTCAGGATAGTGGGTGTGTTCCCAACTCAAGGCAAGAAAGAGAGAACAGAGAGAAGATTGCTATTTCTCCTCTCATTAAAAGGCTGGGTGATTATGGGGAGGGGAAGGCCTAGAAATAACATTATAACTTGACTTCTGGTTCTCCTTTTCCCACAGGACAACATTCCAGACCAACTCTTTGGGCAGAAGCTGGCTTTGTGACCTTAGGGACAAACATCACTTTCTGGTGCTCACGGCCCAAGCTGTCTTCCCTTGGAGAGGTGACTTTCACTCTGTGGAAGGCTGAGACCAGGAGTCCTTACAGCAGCAGACCTCAGCAGATCTCTGGACTAGCTTCCTCCCCCCCATCTGTGGGACCTGACGACAGTGGGGGCTACAGCTGGGCTTACAATGATTGGACAATGCCTTCCAGAGTATCAGAGGCCAGCTATGCCCTAGAGCTGGTGGTGCCAGGTAAGGGGTGTGGGTGGCTCCAGAATAACTCTGAGGATGACACCTCTGCTCTCTGCCCAGACAGGGGTCTTCTAGAGACAAGGCCTCGTGTCTACCCAGCTAGTTCTGTCCTGGGACCTGGCAGGACTCTGTGGCCTTGAAAGACAGGAGGCATTGCTATTGTGATCTAGAATCTGGGGAAGAAAAGTGATGGTGGGGACTGAATTAAGAGAAGAGTCACAGAGCCCCAGAACTGGAAACCTTAGAGGTTCTTGAGGCCAAACCCTCCCATTACTAGTGAGCAAAGTGAGGCCTAGAGAGAGGGAAGGACTTATCCAAGGTCACTCAAGTGAGTGACAAAGCCTGGAAGTGAGCCTGAGTCTTTCCTCTCCTAGACATGATCTGAGCCCTGGTTTTAGACTGAGTCATAGGACTGTCTGGGATAGCCCAGATGAAAAGGGTGGGGTCATGGCCTTCCCTCCCATGTGTCATCAGATGCTGGAGACTGTAGATTGGCTGAGCTCCTTCCAGTGTGAAAGTCCCCATAGAATCCTAGCTAGCTACAACTACAAATGTAGGAGCGATCTTCTGGTCAAAGCCCTCATTTACAGAGGAGATAAGGGAGCCTCATTGATGCTAATTGGCTCCACTTGGAGTTAGGAAGGCTCACCTTCCTGCGTTCAAATCTGACCTTCAACATTTACTATCTCTTTGACCCAGAGCAAGTCACTTAACCCTATTTGCCTCAGTTTCCTCCTTTGTAAAAAGACGAGAGAAGGAAATGGCAAACCCCTCCAGTGCCTTTGCCAGGAAACCCCCATGTAGATAGATGAATACTTGGACATGGCTGAGAAACAACTGAACAACAAACTCAGACAGGGCACGTGACTGGCCCAAGGTCACACAGGGACTCAGAGGCAGAGCAGGAACTCGACCCAGGCGTCCTAACTCCCAGCCCCCTGTCCTTCCTCTCCCAGGATCTCTCCCCATGCCTTCCCTCTCAGCCCTCCCAGGCCTTGTGGTGGAGCCCGGGATGCATATGAATCTTCAGTGCCAGCATCCCCCCAGACATCCCTCTGGAGGGTGACATTCACTCTGTTGAAGGTGGACACCCCTCAGGCCTTGCAGAGCCAGAGCCCAGCTGGGACCCCTCCTCTCTGTGAGGGCCCAGAATGCTGGCAACTATAGCTGTGTCTACCTAGAGAGGATGGCTCCATACCAGGTGTCTGAGCCCAGTAAGATCCTGGAGATCTGGGTGACAGGTGAGGGTGTGTCCAGGTCCCCAAGGCATAAAATAGTGGTTTGGGACTCAAGGCTGATTGGCAGGCCAGGAATCCAGAGAAGGCATATTGTTCTGGTCTCTTGACCTTCATGAGATAAAGACTGGGGCAAGGGTTGGGGATCTCCAAGGAAGGGGAGAGCAAAGGTGGAAGGATGGGCCAGCTCAGGTATTGCTCCAAGGTCAAGGGACAATGAGAGGATGAAGAAACAACTCCCTATTTCTAGATGGGCCCACAGAACATCTTAGGTTTACCATTCAGACCTTTCCAGGGAAGGGGACTTTGGGCAAGGAATGACAAGAGCTAAAGAAAGTGGGAGCTGATGGACAGGGCATTTTTCAGGGACCTCCCAGCTCTTGTTTTCCCTCACCCCCCACCATTATTAATGTGAAGGATCCTTGAGGATGTCTGGTGTCTCTTTGATTTTCGAGATGCCCTACCCAAGCCTTCCCTCTCAGGCTGGCCTCAGGTTACCTCAAGAGCCAATGTGATGCTCCTATGTCAGGGGCCCTCATGGAGTTGCAGCTTTGTTCTGCACAAGGATGGAGGTAAGAAAATCTTGGCAAGCATGGATAACATTCAAGATGAAGCCAAGTTCTTCCTCATTCATGTGATCCCCAGGAACTCTGGCAATTACAGCTGCAGCTACCAGCTCAGTACTAATGGAAATCTCTGTACAGAACGCAGTGACCCCCTGCAGCATACAGTGACAGGTGAAAGGAAGAAGCCCCCAGGACCCACTGGAGGGCGCCAATGATCACTCCTCTCCTCAGCCACTGCAAAGAAATGAAACCAAGGTCTTGGCTCTGACCAAGAGACATGAAAAAGTAATAATGATAACCTTGGACATTTTCCTCAATTCCAGTGCCACAGAGACCAAGGCTGTGAGCTGGGACATGAGACTTCCCTCATAATTCCCTGTGGCCCACATATTTCTACCCTCTTTTCTGGGTTTCACAACCTAGTTCCAAGGGATAAGCCTGCTCTGAGCGGCATTTGTGCCAAACTGTTGGATGTTGGTGGTGAGGGGCATCTCTGGAGGGAGATAAGAAGAGAAGAAAAAAATAAGAGCAATTTTTGGGGCAAGGCAAGGGTCCCCTAAGGACAGTGACTTATGAAGATTCTTCTTTCTCCCCCACCCCAGGTTCAGAGTCCTGCAAAACCCCCCTCATCACCCTCAGCTGCATTTCCCTCCTTCTCCTCTGCCTTCTCTTGGTGGCAATCCTCTCCAAAGTATCTTTCCCTATGGGTGAGACAGAATTGTACACCTTAGTTTCTTAAATAATAGAGAAGGGTAAAGACTGGGATCTCTTTTTCCTCCTTTGAGACTTTCCCTGACCTTGCTTCTTCTCTTTCCATGTCTCTCTCACCAGGGTCTTTACAAGGAGGGAGCCCAAAGAGGTAACGAGACTCAACTGCTCTTCCCAGAGTCCCCTGTTCCTTCCTTGCCATGTAACCTGGGCCCTCTTCATGGAAAGAGTCTCTGGTGAGGAGATGCTGATCACAGAGCCTTCCAGGGTAAACTCCATCCCCTGGTTCTGATTCATCTCTCTCTCCCTGTTGCAGGTGTCTTTGTTGCCCTTGTCTCTCTTGGAGTACCTATCTGCCCCATCAACCTGAGACTGCTGGAGAGGAGACCCTGTGTAGGTTACCTGGGCAGGAAGGGGTTATGATAATGGATCAGGGGGAGGGGATTGTGAAGGGGAATCCTGGTCCTGGGAGCTGTGGGAATGATGGAAACTCCCCCCCCCCCACTTCAGATACAGAAGGCGCCAAGGAGAGACCAAGGCAACCGCTGGTGAGTTAGCCTATCCATTCCTTTCCCTGGAGGAACCTGTTCCATCCTTGACCCCTACCTCTTCCAACAGGCTCTGGGTCCAGAGATGGACCCCTTCTTGATTTATTACTTATTTTTTTCTCCTAGTAACCCAATGCACATCCTCTGAACTGGGGATCCTTTAACTTATGGGGGGGCAATTTGCTAAACATTCCAGTACCTGTGCCTCAATATCATTCATTTTCTTTAAAATCCTATAGAGTTCATTTCATACAATTAATGGCATGGCACTGAGAAGGCATCCATAGCTGACAGCAGACAGGCTGTCAAAGCTTTCTGGACACACCAATATATTCTGAACTCTTTCTCTAAAGTCACTCACTGTTCCCTCACTATTGTGTTTCTCCTTCGGGTCTCCATGGCTGAAGGCCCCCAGGAAATGACCTATGCTCAGCTGAATGCAAGAACCTTGAATAATAGGAAATCCAACCCTGTGGAGAAACCCACAGAGCCCACACTCTATGCCACTGTATCTGGGAACTGAGGCCGCCTTTCCCAAAGGTATTCTCTCTCTTTATCCCTTCTCCCATGTTCTCTCGTCCCCTTCCCTCTCTAGTTCACTTGTCTTCTAGTACACCTTCCAATCACTCAGCAGTCATGATGTTTATTCGGGTTTTCCATTGGGGTCTAGAGTTGTGTAAACCAAGTGCATCCATCTGTAACGATGAGAAACTTATAAGATACACAGAAGGGGGGTAATAATCTCAAAGGAGACATCACTGGCAGTTGTGGGGACTAGAAAGGACTCTTTTTAAAATTTGGCTGGTGGTTGGGATCAAGTCAAGGTTAACAATAATAGCAATGCCAAAAAAAGAGGTCATTCATACAGTCTATTTAAATGCAGAGAAAAGAAGAGAAGAAAGTTTAGAAGAAAGAACATACTCTAAGGCAGATCTGGAAGTAATACATGGCAGCTACAGTGGACTGAAGCTGAGTTTTAAAGGAAAATCAGGCAAACTAAGAGGCAGATTGGGGGAATAACATTCCAGGCATTGGGGACAGCAAACTCAGAGGCATGGAGTTAGGAGACTATTGTGTGTAAGGACAAAAACTCAGCCAGTGGAGATGGCTCATAGAATGAGTGAAGGGAAATGAAGTGTAGGAAGGAAAAGGAGGAAGGCACAGAGGCTCACCCCCTCACTGCCATCCTCCACTTATCCCTCAAACCCACCCCATGTATACAGTCTGGTGTCAAGTCCGGTGCTTTCCACCTTCATACCATCCCCTGTATATGTCCTCTTCTCTCCAATCACACAGCAACTACCCTGGGTCTCACCTCACACCTGGATTATTGTAACTGCCTACTGGTGGGTCTGTCTGCCACCAGTCTCGCCCACTCCAGTCCATCATCCATTTAGCCATCAAATGATGTTTCTAAAGTACAGGGCTGACTCTGTCAGTCCCCAGTCAATAAACTGCATTTGCTCCTTATAAACTCTAGAATTAAATATGGAATCTTCTGTCATTCCAAGCCCTTCATTACCTCCCCCATGACCTTCCAAGTCTTCTTACATTTTATGCCCCTCCCCCACACTCTTGATGTGGATGACCTTTGGATTCTTTACTGGTATTTGTGTGGTCCAGTACTGCTCCCAAACCCATTATTATTAAAGAAATTGGTCCTTTAGAGGATAATTAATACCACTTTTATCCACTTACATATGGTGACAGTTTACAGGAGGGCTCCTGAACCAATCCACATCAGTGATGTTTATTCCATATATATATATGTATATTGTCTTCCCCTAGTGAATATAAGAGAATGAAAGCATGGACTGCTGCATTTTGTGTCGTTGCATCCCAGCTCTAGCCCAGTGCCTAACCATGTCTAGATATTGAATAAATA
>CM053582.1:68322749-68342648 GCA_028627135.1 Pseudochirops cupreus
GGAAGGAATGACATACACTCTAAATTGGATATCTTGCCCTGCAGGAGAGTAGGGGGGAAAGGGATGAGAGGGGGGATGATGGAGGGTAGGGTAGGTTGGGGGGAGGGTTGTTAGAAGCACATACTTCTGTAAAGGGACAGGGACAAAGTTGAGATGGAACAAGTGGAGGGAGGGATAGGAAAGAGGGAAATATTGTTAGTTTTTCACAATATGTCCATTATGGAGATGCTCTGTGTAGCTACATATGTGTGGCCTATATTGGATTGCTTGTCTTTCCAGTGTCCATCCTCAGTGGGTGATGTGGGAGTAAGGGATAGAATTTGGAGTTTAAAGTTATAAAGTCAAATATTAAGAAAAAAAATATTATTATTATTATTTACATGCAACTGGGAAATGGGATATGCAGGCACTGGTGTACGGGGATACATCTTGCCCTACTGGAAAGTCAGAGGGGTGATGGGTGAGGACATAGGAGAGAGCAGATTGGGGGGGGGTATACAGTGGGATTGCTGTTTTGGGGTGGTGGGTAGGGGAAGAATGGGGAGAAAATCTTGTAACTCTAAATCTCTTGGAAATGAATAACATAAACTAAAAATAAACAAAAATTAATATATAAAAAAAGATAAAGTAAAAAAATAAAATAAAATAAATTTAAAAAAATAAAAAAACAACAACAAAAAAAGAGTCAATGTGGGCAACAGAAGAGTTTTCCATAGACTATGAGACCATGGGGGAATAGTTCTGTCCATAAGATCCCATGAGATCACTGGCCCAGGTGGGAAAAGCAAAAGACAAAGCATACCATGTAATAGAAGAACAGCTTTCAAAATGACATTATCTGCTTTGGGGATTCAGCAAAGCTGGCCACACTACCCACAAAGACATATTTCTGTTCCCATCACAAAGCAAAAGTAAGTGTGAATGTAAACCCATATTTATCCTGCTTCTCCATAATTAGGTTATTACTTATAGGAGACAGGTTTGCTTCATGGGTCTCTACTCCCTACTTCTATAGCTCATGAGCCCCTCTTGGTATGACTCCCCTTTAATAGTTATCTTGTAGAAAAAAATAAGCTAAAAGAAAAGGAATTTTCTTATTAATTTGTTTTAGTTTTCAACATTCATTTCCACAAAATTTTATTACAAATCTTTTCCCTATCTTTCCCCTACCCCTACCCCAAAACAGCAATTCTACTGAATACCCCTTCCCCCAATCTGCTCTCTTATATTCGCCTCCATTCCCCCTCTGACTTTCTAGTAGGGAAAGATGGATTGCTATACCCCAGTGCCTGTATATCTTATTTCCCAGTTGCATGTAAAAAAACAGTTTTTAACATTTGTTTTTAAAACTTTGATTTCCAGATTCTTTCCTTTCTTCCCTCATCACTCAGCCCTACTGGGAAGATGAACAATTCAACATAGGTTGTACATGTGTAGTTACACAAAACATTTCAATAGGAGATATACTGTGAAAGACTTACTATATTTCACTCCATCTTATCCTGCCCCCCACTTATTCTATTTTCTACTTTAATGCTGTCCCTTTTCAAAAGTGTGTACTTCTAACTATCCTCTTTCCCAATTTACCCTCCCTTCTATCATCTGCCCTCTTATCCTTTTCCCCTCTACTTTCCTGTAGGGTAAAATACCCAATTAAGTGTGTATGTTATTCCCTATATAAACCAAATTCAATGAGAGTAAGGTTGACTTATTTGCTTTCACCTCCCTTCTGTTCCCCTCCACTGTAACAGTTATCTCTTGACTCTTTTATGTGAGATAATTTACCCTATTCTATCTCTCCCTTTCTCCTTCTTTCATTATATTCCTCTCTCACATGTTAATTTTGTTTTTTAGATATCATCCATTCATATTCAACTCATCCTGTGCCCTCTGTCTATGTATACATGAACATACAAACGCCCACACTCAAATATATATTTATATACACATACATTCTCCTATATAAACAGATATATGTATGGATACATATATATTCATATACATTTCCTTCAACTATCCTCATACTGAGAAAAGTCTGATGAGTTACAATTATCATTTTTCCATGTAGGATTGTAAGTAGTTCAACTTTAATAAGTTCCTTATGATTTCTTTTTCCTGTTTGCCTTCTCCTGCTTCTCTTGCTTCTTGTATTGGAAGTCAAATTTTCTCTTCAGTTCTGGTCTTTTCGTCAAGAATGCTTGAAAGTCTTCTATTTCATTGAATGACCATATTTTCCCCTGAAACATTATACTCAGTTTTTCTGGGTAGGTGATTCTTGTTTTTAATCCTAGCTCCTTTGGCCTCCAGAATATCATATTCCAAGCCCTTTGATCCCTTAGTGTAAAAACTGCTAGATCTTGTATTATCCTGATTGTGTTTCCACAATACTCAACTTGTTTCTTCCTGACAGCTTGTAATATTTTCTCCTTGAGCTGGGAACTCTGGAATTTGGCTATAATATTCCTAAGATTTTTTTGCCTTCTGGTTCTAGAATATTGGGGCAATTTTCCTTTGAGAATTTCTTGAAGGATGATTTCTAGCTTCTTTTTTTTTATCATGGTTTTCAGATAGTCCAATAATTTTTAAATTCTCTCTCCTGGACCTATTTTCCAGGTAAGTGTTTTTTCCAATGAGATATTTCACATTGCCTTCTATTTTTTCATTTGTTTAGGTCTGTTTTATAGTATCTTGATTTCTCATAAAATCATTAGGAATTATTCTCTTCAGTGAGTTTTTGAAATTCCTTCTCTATCTGGGCAATTCAGCTTTTTAAGGCATTCTTCTCCCCATTAGCTTTTTGGGCCTCTTTTGTTATTTTAGTTTATTTTTTAAGGTGTTATTTTCATCCTCATTTTTTGAGTTTCCTTTAGCAGGATGTTGACTTGCTTTTCATGATTTTTCTTGCATCATTCTCATTTCTCTTCCCAATTTTTTCCTCTACTTCTCTTACTTGGTTTTCAAAATCCTTCTTGAGTTCCTCCATGGCCTGTAACCAGCTCATATTTTTCTTGGAAGCTTTTGGTGCAGGAATTCTGACTGTATTGTCTTCCTCCTGTTCCATGCTTTGATCTTTTTTGTCCCCCAAAAAAGGATTCTATGGGCTGATAGCACTTCCTCTGCTTGCTCATCTTGCCAGTCAATTACTTGACTTTTGAGCTCTTTGCCACAGCACAACTCCGCTTCCAGAGTGGGGAGCTTTATCCCAAATTGCTGAAGTTTCCACTAATGTTGTCAGAGGTCTGAGGAGGGTTCCTTCTCTACAGACATCACACTGGCACTCTGGCATTTCTCACCCCAGGATCACTGCCCAAGACAGTAACCCAGACCCAAGCATGTTAAAGCAAGAGCTATTACCATCTGAATGGTCTCTTGGTACTCCTACAATCTGCAGGCCAAGAGCTCCGCAGGTAGCTATGTGACAGCAGCTGCAGCTGCCCCACCTCCTCCACCTCTTGTCTTGGGGGCAGGGGCCACACCACACTCTTCTGTCACCCATTTCCCACAGAGTTCCTTACAGACCTTTTATTTTGTCTTTGGTGTTTATGGGTTGAAAAGTCTAGAAACTGCCGCGACTACTGTTGATTCACTCTACTGAAGACTGCTCTGGCCAGCCTGCTAGTCAGGGACACCCTGTGGCTCCCAGGAAATTGTGCTCAGCTCCATGCTGTGATAGACTTTTATTTTTGGCCCACCGGGCTGCCTTCAGTGGAAGGTTTGTTCCTCTCTGCCACTTTGTGGGTTCTGTAGCTCTAAAGTTTGTTTAGAGTCCTATTTTGCAGGTATTGGAGGTGGTTGTGGGTGGAGCACATGGAATTTCCTGCTTCTACTTGCCGTCTTGGCTCTGCCAAGGGATTTTCTAAGGGATGTAACAGGGACAGTAATTATGAGGCATTTACCTCATATCCCTAAGGAGCACTTTCCCACAGACACATGCCTGGTCCATAAGAGGAGGGGGCTGTGATGGCAGCAAAGAAGTATTTAGCACCTTGTTTCAGCTATTTAATTATTTAGCTCCTTGTTTCAGATAAAGTTTCTTTGGAGCCTTGCCCATGATTATATCAAGTCTTTGTTAAAAAACAGAACTTGTGAAACCCACAGTGGGAGGAACCTGCTGATGCAACAGGAAGGGATGGAACAAGGAGGAAGTAATGACATACATTAGGAGAAGCCCAAGCTGGGAGAAAGCAGAACTGAGAAAGGGAATGGTGTGGAAGCTGGCATTCTGTTAGTCTGTTCTGTCTGTGTTGATTTTTGTTTGTGATACTTTGTACAGGAGCCCTGGGACCTTACTAGAAGCCCTGAAAGAGGATTTTCTAGTTATCTGTTTATAGAAGTCCTGGAGGAGGGTTTCAGAGGTCCTGGGATCATACTGATGATGTGTGTTGAGTTCTCAGACCTTGTTGGTTGGTCTGTGTCAATTTCACAGGCAGATAGTGAATTGATGATGATGCCAGTAATGTACATGAATATTACTGTGGCTCTGTTAAGTTTTGTCTTCCCAGAAATAGAAAATGCAAAGGATTTGAGGTGGACTGGACACTGTGAGCTTCAGTATGGAACTGGGAGAGAAGCTGGATGAGGAGATAGACAAGATCCTGAGAGCTGCCTACCTTTGAATCCAGGTGACATTTGGGTAAATTCAGGCAAAAGCTGGGACCATGGAAGAGGAAACATGGAATCTGAGAGCCAGCCTGGAGTCAAGATGTAAAGACCTGTCCTTGGGTACTTTATTCTGACTGAGAAGATCATGATTTACTGTACCCTAGGGGTGAGATAATTTTGTGCCTTGTACCTTGTACCTCTAACTAATCTCCAATCAAGAAGAAAGAAGACTTTTTGACTGAGAGGTTAAGACATTGTGACCTGGATCGGGGAGAACTTTGACTTTTGTACTTTGTGTCCTTTAAGGAAGCTTGCTTCTTAAGGATGATTAAGTTAAGGACATACTTAATGATATTTTTTGTTTAAAACTTTGTGTCCACTTTGGTAAAAACTATGTGGCCATTTTAGTGATAAGTTGTTATGTTATCACATTGTGAATGCTGTACTTTGGTTTCTGTGAATGTTTTGCTTTAGTTTACTGCTAAATAAATTGGGAGTTCACTGTACTGTGTGATCAGAACCTTAAAGTTATTCACAGCAACAGTCTTCTGGAAAGCTGCTCGTGCTTGGCTGTATAGAGGCACAGAATTAGAGATGAATGGTAGTGAGGCACTCATGTGGAGAGCACATGTGACCAAAGCTATTCACTATTCTGATGCTGGCAGGCCTCCAATCTCATCCAAGGATCCATTGATTAGGTAATCCTGCCACTCACTGAATCAATGATGCAGAGGTAATTTTCTTCAGATTATACCTATGCTCAGGGTACAAGCTCATCTGCATGGTAAAGTCATAGAGGCTAGAGAATCATCAGTTTCAGTAACATTAAACAGTATGTGAAAATATGAGCAAAATAAAGAAACCAAATTGTACTGAAAAAAGAACAGGAAGAGAAGTATATCCACATAAGAAGGGAGGATCTCAAGTCCCTGCCAATGGGAGCTGTGGTTTGGTTCTCAATGATGATTACACGAGACGTAAGATGGAAACAGTGTCCTCTTCTTGTTATGCTGACGGCAAAATTCTTAGCCAAAGCTTCTTACCCATCACACTCTTCCTCATGTCATAATCCCTTTGCTTAGTGTTAGATTACACCTGTGGTGAACCTTGGGCCATAATCTTCCACATTTTTAAAAATTGCTTCTCAGGATAGCCTTCCTTATGTTTATTGGTAGGAAGTCCCAGAAATACATTATGGCACTTGCTATGTACCACAGTAGAAGCTTAATAAATGTTTATTGATTGATTGATTACTGTGGCCTGAAAGCTCTCTTGTAATGAAATAAAATAATTAAGCAAAACTAACTGAAAGTGCATATGACATTCCATAATCTATAGCATCCCCTCTGTAATAAAAAATAGCAGAAATCTATTCTCATGCCTACTCTATTTTTAAAAAAAAAAAAGGGAAATAAAGCAAATTCCTTATTATGAAGTGGCATAGTTAGAAAAGAGAAGGCCCTCACTGGTTTCATATTACATTTGTATGTATATACACATAGGTGTGTATATATGTATGTGTATGTGTGTAAGTGTATGTATGTATGTGTATATGTATGTACGTATGTGTGTGTGTGTGTGTGTGTGTGTGTGTTTTCTGCCCTTAAATCCATCTTCTCTCTGCCAGGTAGTGAATAGTAGAAGTAGCTTTCATCATCAGTCCTCATAAATTTTGGATGATCTCTGTTGGAGTGTTTTTTTTTTTAACAGCAATGTTGTCATGGTATAAATTGGTTCCCCTGGATCTATTCCTTTGGATCTTCATCAGTTTATACAAGTCCTCAAATTTGTGATATTTTGCTGGAGTTTAGACTGTTCCAATCATGCTCTTTTTACTCTGCATCAATTCATACAAATCTTTCCATGTTTATGTTGAAACTTCTATTTCCTCATATCTTACAGCACAATAGTACCCATCACATTAATGCACCACAACTTCTTTAGACATTCCTTCAATTCATCTTCTTCCTCTAAGGTCAATCTTCTCCCAAAGGGAAAGGAAATCATTCCCCAGGTTAATAAAGATACAAACACTGAGTCAGACTCCCTTCAACAGGTAAGAGACAGGAAATACAGTTTTCTTGAGCTATTCTGAGGGCTCACCTATATAAACTCATTTATTTTTAAGTTGGAAAAACAACTTACGTTTCTTAACTACGACAGTGCCCCCAGTCTGTGCCTCAGGTATCCAGAGTGAGGAGGAGGAGAGCTGGTACTCAGAGGTCAGGGCAGCCCTTCTGCCATCTCCTTTACAGAGTGAGTAAAATAGAAATGGTTGCATGTGCTTCTTCCTGACTGAAGCCCTTAGAAAACACTGTCCCAAGAATCAAAGTTCAAAATGCATGATCACCTGGTGAGCTCTGGGCAAGAATTTACTGGAGCCTCTCATCACTGTACCAGTACAAGTATTACATGTCTCCTTGAAGTCTTTTCCTCTTTAGGCTGAACATCTGCAATACTTTCTATTGATTTGTAGCACAGACAGGGCATGTACCCTCCCCTCCAAAGTGTAACCTGAAAGTGTCTTATCCAGAATGTCAATAATCCCCAACCCTCTCCAAGCTCTCTCTCCTCTCATCTTCTCTGTTTTCTGTCTCTGTGACTCTGTCTCTCTCGCTCTCCATATCTCTCTGTCTCTGTCTCTCTATCTCTCTACTTCTCTGTGTGTTTCTCTGTCTTTGTCTCTCTCTCTCCCTCCTCCTGCCCCAAGAAGGTCTCAATCACTTTGTACACAGTAAGAGGAATATTGTATGATGATCAACTGTGAATGACTTAGCTATTCTCAATGATACAATGATCTAAGAAAATTCTGCAAGAATTTTGATAAAAAAATTCTCTCTATCCCCAGAGTAAGAACTGATGGAGTCTGAATGCAGACCAAAGCAAAATTTTTCTTTATTTTTCTTGACCTTTTGTGTCTGTTTTTGTTGACACATGACACACTTGGAAAATGTTTAGTATTAATGTACATGTATAATGTAGATCAAATTACTTGCCTTGGGGATAAAGGAGGAGGGGAGGTAGGGAGTGAATTTGGAACTCTTTTTATTAAATAAATGTTAACTTATTTTGGAAATAATTTGGGATTGTTTGAGAATAAAATAATTTTGGGCAAGTAAAATATTAAATTAAAAGAAGAAAATTTTTGGAATTTTTTTTTCACTTTTCCAAGTCACATAGCTAATAAGCTTCTCTTTTTCCCTTTATCAAAAATTTATTTATTTATTTATTTTAGTTTTCAACATTCATTTCCACAAGATTCTGAGTCACAAATTTCCTCCCCGTCTCACCCCTAAACCCCACAACAAGATAGCAAGCATACTGAATACCTCTTTCCTTAATCTGTTCTCTCTTATGGCCTCCTCCTCCTTCCTTACTTTCTTGTAGGGCAAGATGGATTTCTATACTCCATTGCCCGTGTATTATTTCCCAGTTGCATGTAAATAACATTTTTTAACATTTGTTTTTAAAACTTTGATTTACACATTCTTTCCCTTCTTCACTCTTCACCCACCCCCACTGGGAAGACAAGCAATTCCACATGGGTTGTACATGTGTAGTTTTGCAAAACATTTCCATAGTAGTTGTATTATGAAAGACTAACTGTATTTCCCTCCATCCTATCCTGCCCCAATTTATTCTCTTTTCTCCTTTGATCCTTTCCCTTTTCAAAAGTGTTTGCTTCTAACTACCCTCCACCCCAATTTGCCCTCCCTTCTATCATTTCCTCTTTTATCTTCTTTCCCCCTACTTTCCTGTAGGGTAAAATATCCAATTGAGTGTGTATGTTATTCCCTACTTAAACCAAATTCAATGAGAGTAAGGTTGACTTATTCCCTTTCACCCCCCTTCTTTTCCCCTCCATTGTAACAGTTATCTCTTGACTCTTTTATGTGAGATAATTTACCCTATTCTATCTCTCCCTTTCTCCTTCTCTCATCATATTTCTGTATCCCCTCTTAATTATATTTTTTAGATATCATCCTTTTATATTCAACTCATCCTGTGCCCTATGTGTATGTATACATGTCCACACACTCACACCCACATATACATATATATACCCTCCTATACATACATGTATGTATGTACACACACACACATACATATACATTTCCTTCAACTATCCTCATACTGAGAAAAGTTTCATGAGTTAAAATGATCATTTTTCCATGTAGGAATGTAAATGGTTCAACATTAATAAGTCCCTCATGGTTTCTCTTTCCTGTTTACTTTCTCATGATTTTCTTGCTTCTTGTATTTCTGTTCAGCTCTGGTCTTTTCATCAGGAATGCTTGAAAGTCCACTATTTCATTGAATGTCCATGTTTTCCCTTGAAGTATTATACTAAGTTTTGATGTGCTTGATTCCTGGTTTTAATCTTAGCTCCTTTGACCTCCAGAATATCATATCCCAAGTCCTTTGATCCCTTCATGTAGAGGCTGCTAGATCTTTTGTTATCCTGATTGTGTTTCCACAATACTCAAATTGTTTCTTCCCGAGAGCTTGTAATATTTGCTCTTTGAGCTGGGAACTCTCTAATTTGATTATAATATTCCTAGAACTTTTCTTTTTGGAATCTTTTTCAAGAGGTCATCAGTGAATTCTTTCAATTTATATTTTGCCCTCTGGTTGTAGAATATCAGGGTAACTTTCTTTGATAATTTCTTGAAGCATGTTTTCTAGGCCCTTTTTTTGATAATGGCTTTCAGGTAGCCGAATAATTTTTAAATTATCTCTCCTGGATCTATTTTCCAGGTCAGTGGTTTTTCCAATGAAGTATTTCACATTGCCTTCTATTTTTTCATTTGTTTGGATCTGTTTCATGGTATTGTGATTTCTCATAAAGTTATTAGCTTCTATTTGCTTCAGTCTAATTTTGAAGGAATTATTATCTTCAGTAAATTTTCAAAATTCCTTTTCCATCTGGCCAGTTCTGCTTTTTAAGGCATTCTTCTCCTCACTGGCTTTTTGAACCTCTTTTGCCATTTACATTAGTCTATTTTTAAGGTGTTATTTTCTTCAGTCAGTTTGTTGACTCTGTTTTTATGATTTTCTTACATCATTCTCATTTAGCTTCCCAATTTTTCCTCCACTTCTCTTATTTGGTTTTCAAAATCCTTCTTAAGCTCCTCCATGGCCTGTTTCCAGTTTCCATTTTCCTTGGAAGCTTTTGGTGCAGGAGTTCTGACTGTGTTGTCTTCCTCCCATCCCATGCTTTGATCCTTTTTGGCCCCAAAAAAGGAATCTGAAGTTGGATTGCTGTGCTTACTTTGCTTCCTTTGCCTGCTCATGTTGCCAGTCAATTACTTCACTTTTGGGCTCAGTAGAACTCTGCTTTCAGAGGGGAGAGCTTTTTCCCAAATCACCAGCATTTTTGCAGCTGCCAGAGCTATTAGGAGGCCTCTGTCTCTGCAGCCCCCACCAGCTTTCACTCACTGAAAATGCACCTCGGGATCACCACCCAAGAGCACAATTAGGATCTAGTCAGGTTAAGGCAAAAATACTTAGCCTCTGAATGATCACTTGGCCCCTCTCCAATCTGCAGGCTGGGAGCTTCTGAAGCAGCCACATGGAGGTGACTGCAGGGCCGCCACAGCTGCTTCTCACCATGGAGGCAGACAGCCAGACTCTCTTCCCCAAATTTAGCCAAGTTCCACTCACCTTTCACTTTGTCTTTATTTCTTATGGGTTGATAATTCTGGAAACTGCCACAGCTGCCAGTGATCTGCTCTCCTGAAAGCTCCAGCTCGAGCTTGTTCTAGCCACCCTAGGACTATAGCCCCAGATTCATGTGGTGCTGGTCTGGGCTCCCAGCGTGCTGCAATGAACCCCTTCCCATCCATCTGCCAGGCTGCCTTCAGTGGGAGATTTGTTTCTTTCTGTCATTTAGTGCGTTTTGGAGCTCTCAGATTTGTTTAGAGTCATATTTTATAGGTATTTGAGGTGGTTATGGTGGGAGCTAAGGAACTCTCCTGCTTCTAAGCTGCCATCTTGACTCTGCCCCCCTTTTTATACTGTTTAGTGAAATTATTGATCGTTTTTAAAAAATTTATTCTTTGACCCACTCATTCTTCCTGTTTAGACTATTAAATTTAGTTTCATTGTCCAAGATCATGATTGCTCTCCTGCCTTTTTTTAAACTTAAAGTTAAGCATTGTAGATTCTTCTCCAGACCTTTACCTTTACTGTCTCTCTCATTCAAGTATGTTTCTTGTAAACATTGTATTGCTGAATTCTAAATTCTAATCCATTCTGCTTTCCATTTCCTTTTTGTTGCTGAGTTCATCCCTCTTTGAATTTATAATTATGATTGCTGTGTATTTCGCTCTGTCCCATTTCCCCCATTGTTTATTCTTCTCTCTCTCTCTTCTTTCTCTGTTGTTCTTGAAAATCTCTTTTGCTTGCAACTACCTTCCCTAACCTGCTCTCCCTTTTATTAGCCCTCCTTTCTCTTAGCCCCTACTCTTGCCACTTCTCTATAGGGCAACATAGATTTCTGTACCCAAATGAGTGTATATGTCATTACCACTTTGAACCAATTTTCGCGAGGTAATGCTCAAGCCTCGTCCCTATCCCTCCATTTCCCCCTTTCCTGTAAAAGGAATTCCTTTCATTCCCCCTTTTGTATCAGTTAATTTACACCACTCCACCTGTCCCTTTCCTTTTCTCCCACTGTAAACTCCTTTCTCACCTGTCAACATATTTTTAAAAATGTTCCAATCAGAGTCAACTCACACTTGGCCCTCTGTGTGTACTCTTTCTAACTGCTCTCATATTTTAAAATCTCATTTTTCATATATTTAAAAAATAACTTTTCCCCAAAACAAAAAGGTAAAAAGATGGTAACGCTGATTATTAGAGAGATTGTAGAAATATAGGCACAGTGTAGTCTTGTAATGGGAATTGTGGATCACTGCAACAATTTTGAAATGTAATTTGGAATTATGTAAATAGTGGGACAAAATATTGATAATCATTGACTAAGACATACTAGAGAATTTAGAGATTAGGTTTATTTATCAATGAGGGCACTGATAAAAAGAGAAGGTCCTAAAATTGCCAGATCATGTATGGCAACACACTTTATTATAATAAAGAATTTGAAACAAATTAGATGAATATCAATTAGAAAATGGATAGAGAAATTTCAGTACTTGAATGTTGCAACATATTTCTTTGATTTAATGAACAATGCATACACTGAATTCAGAGGCACATGCAAATATTGACTCAACTGAATGCAGAGTAGAGTAAGCAGAACCAATACATACATGCATGCACACACACATTTCAGCAAAGTAAATGGAAAGCACAAAGCCACTAAAAGTAAATGTGACAACATGACAAGGAACAAGTATAGTCCTTGAGAAGCATGAGAAGACATCACTTACCCACTGCTCTACAGGAAGGAGCTCCTTGGGTATGGTGCACTGGATATATTTTCAGGCTTTTTAATGTATTCACTGGGTTTGCTACTTTTTCTCCTCTCTTTATTTACTTTCCCTTTAACAATATTCTTAGTTCCATGGGAAGATGCTCTATGAGGGGGAAATGACTCAGGTATACTGGAAGAAATTCTGATGTTAAAAACTAAAAATATTAATAAAAATCTATATTAAAAATAAAGATACCAATAATGTCCCAGTCTTTAACTATCCAGATTAAATATATCCATTTGTTTAAACCGTACTCATATGGAATGGTTTTCTATTTTCTAGTTCTGAGCATTGTAAAGCCAAGCACAAGCAGTTCTCCAGAGGACTGCTGCTGTGAATAGCTTTAAGGTTCTGATCACATAGTATAGTGAACTCTCTATTCAACAGTAAACTAATGCAAAACATTCACAGAAACCAAAGTACAACATTCACATCAATATACCATAGCAATTTATTACTAAAGAGGCCACATATTCTTAAAGAAAATATATCATTCAGTAAGCCACAATCTGAATCAATCAATACAAAGTACATATCTAAAGTCTTCTTTCATCTTGATTGGAGACTGCTTCCAATCATCCTTAACTCAGTCATCCTTAAGAAGCAATCATCCTTAAGGAGTACAAAGTACAAAGGTCTCCCACCCTAGGTCACATTGTCTTAATCTCATCAGCCAGCACTAAGAATCCAAGTAAAGATCCTTTCACCTTGGCTGGAGGCTGACTACCAAAGTCCATGGCTCCTCTTCCATGCTACCAGTTTTTGCTAAATTCATCCAACTGTCACCTGGATTCACAGGTAGGCAGCTTCCAGCTCCTACTCCAGGTCTTACTTTTGTTCTAGTTCCTGCTCCAGCTCCTCCTCTAGCTCCTGCTCCAGTATGAAGCTCATAGTTAATAGTTCACCTCAAGTACTTCAGTTTCTATTTCTGGGAAGGCAAAGCTTACCAGAGCCACAACAATATCTACACACCTAAAGCTTAGCAGAGTTCCAACAATACTCATACACCTTGCTGGCACTATCATCTCAATTCACTTTCTTCCTGTGAAATCAACACAAGTCAACAAACAGGGTGCTTCTGTCTGACAAAATAACACAATTCAAAAGAAAAATGCTTCTATCTGACAAAGTATCACAATCAACCGACAGAATGCTTCTGACAAAGTACCACAAACAAAAATCAACAGACAGAACAGATGGAGGGAGTGCCAACCCTCTGAGTTCTGCTTGTTTCCAGTTTGTGCTCCTGCTTTTTATATGGTTCTTCTCCTTCTCGTTCCACCCTTCCTGTTGCATCAGCAAGTTCCTCCCATCTCCAAGTCACAGGCAGGGCTCAAAGGCATTTGAATAGCTGAAACAAGGTGCTAAGTACTATTTTGCTTGCCATTACAAGCATGCCACTTAAATTCTTAGACCACATTCTCCTCATCTATAAAGCAAGAGTACAGGAATAGGTCACCACTGGCCTCCCTTCCAGTGGTAAATTTATGATCTATGATGCTATGACTTCTTGAGACCACCCTGCAGGGGATTTTCTCCAGTTCATCCACATTCTTCCTACAGGATCATACTCACCATTGAACATATCTCTGTAGGTGTGGTCTGACATTGGCATGGCATAGTACATGTGTTTTCAATAACACTTCTCTAAGTGCAGGTGACAATCTCTGTAGTGTTTGGAGTTGGGATCTCAGTATATTGGTTATATCTTGAAGTTTTCATTCACTAAAACAATTAGATCATTAGAAAAAAAATCTCACATACACACACACACACACACACTTATAGTTTGAACTGTCTGCCATATCTAAAATGCCCTCCCACCAACCTCTGCCTCACATTGTCTCTTCATTTGTTTAAGACACTGCTCACACACCAACCCTCTCACACAAACTTTTACATACATATGATCATATGCATGCATTTTTCATGCATTTGCTTTGTATAGATTTATTGTGCACAAACATCCACCTGTGCACATGTTGTCTCACCCGAGAGAATGAAAGTTCCTTAAGAACATTTCTGGGTTTGAATCCCTAGCAGTTGGGTTAGAGCCTGGACAATGTTGGTTGCTTAATAATTGATTATAATTGCACACCAGATAGGACCAGTGATCATCTGACCTGCCATCACACATGTGTACCTATTCCAATTTTCCATCCACATGGAATGAAAATTAAGTCCCTCTGACTTATTGTTTTGTTTTAAAGTAAATTTTTAAAAATTTAATTTTAGTTTTCAACACTCATTTCCACAAGATTTTGAGTTACAAATTTTCTCCCCATCTTTCCCCTACCCCCATCCCAATGTAGAAAACATACTGAATACCCCTTCCCCCAATCTGCTTTCTTTTATATCCTTCCCTATCTCCCCTCTAACTTTCTAGTAGGGCAAGATAGATTTCTATACCCCAGTGCCTATATATCTTATTTCTCAGTTGCATGTAAAAAAACCAATATTTTTTAACATTTGTTTTTAAAACTTTGATTTCCAGATTCTTTCCCTTCTTTCCTCCTCACTTACCCCCCACTGGGAAGATAAGCAATTCAATATAGGTTGTATGTGTGTAATTATGCAATACATTTCCATAGTAGTTATATTGTGAAAAACTAACTATATTTCCCTCCAATCTATCCCACCCCCCTCGCTTATTCTATTTTCTACTTTGACCCTGTCCCTTTTCAAAATGTGTGCTTCTAACTACCCTGTCCCCCAATCTGCCCTCCCTTCTCTCATTCCTCCCTCTTATCCCCTTCCTCCCTACTTTATTATAGGGTAAGATACCCAAATGAGAGTGTATGTTATTCCCTCCTTTTCCAGAGCATGGTTTTTCATGTATTTTACTGATGCTTTTTTTAAAACCTCCTCCCCAACCATCATTAAAACTCTCATATAACAAAAAACACTTAAGCCAAATTGACATAACTACAGTGACTGATCAGATCATAGAACCTAGTGTTGGAAGAAACCTATGTGATCATTTAGTTCAACCACTTCATTTACAAATGAGAAACCAAAGCACACAATGCCTAGCACCCAGCAAGTTCTTAGTGTTTTATGTATCTAGCTACCTATCTACAACCATTCTACCTATCCATGTAGGATAAGTAACTTGTCCAAATTTGAAGAACAAATTAGAGCCAGCATTGGGACTAGAACCCAGTCTGCTTCTCAGTTCAGTGCTCCTTCCAAGCTGCCTCAACTGCCCACTTCCTATTCACTACAAAAACCATCATCATCTCAAAATCAACCTAAAATGAATGTAATACTTCCTCCTCCTGAATCTCTTGCTCATACCAATTTTCCCCAAGAAACTAGAAATTTTAAAACATATTTAACAATTCCCTCTTTAATAAATTCTTGTTAACTGATTTGACCTGCCACATCTCAACCAATCCTCATATTCTTCCTTAAGAAGCTCACAACTCATCTCTTTCTATTCCCACTGACACTGACTTTAGGGCCTTGCCTTAACACCTGTATTACTGGCAATGGCCCTCTTACTGGAAGAAGGCAAATTAAAACAATTCTGAGGTCTCACTTAAAAAAAAAAGAATTTTGGTTTTAAAATTGAGCAGAAACTACAGAACAAACTTAATGCAACAAACATTTAAGTACATATTATGTGAAGAATCCTATATTGGTGCCCTGCAAGATGCAGAAGTTAGGTAGTAGGGAGTCAGGAGGACTTGAGTTCAAATCCAGCCCCAGACACTCAACACTTACTAGCCCTGTGATCTTGGGCAACTCACTCAATGTCAGTTGCCCAGACCTCCCTCGTCAAAAAAAAAAAAAAGATAGTACATGGTCCTCCTGTTTTATCTGAATGAAGTAATATTTATAAAGCTCTCTGCATAGTACCTGGCATGCTGCAGGCATTCAATAAGTACTCATTCCTTTCCCTCACCCTTCCCTACTCTAAGAGAATTTAGTCCAGCAGAAGCAATTCTATTCCCTCCTGAAGCCAAATTCAGTGATAGTGAGGTTGACCCACTCCCTCCCACCTTCCTGCTCTCCCTCTCTGCGGTAACAGTTATCTCTTGCCTCTTTCATGTGAGGTGATCTATCCTACTCTATCTCTCCCTTTCTCGTCCTCTCATTATATTCCTCTCAATTTTACTTTTTAGATATCATCCCTTCCTATTCAACTGATCTTGTGCCGTCTGTCTATGTATACATGTGCACACGTAGAGACACACTCACACATGCATTGATACACACACACACCCTCCTGCACATACATATATACGTATGTACACAAACATGTAGAAATAAAAAAACATATAAAATACACACACAAATAAAAACAAACAAATATTTATACACATGTGACTTACACGTGTGACTTAAATACACATGTACACACATATAAGATCACACACACACAATTTTTTTCCTTGCTAAGAAATAGAACGGCTCCTCAGTGGAAAATATTAGGCACACAATGCATCATAGTAAATGACCATAATAATCTAATGTTTGAAAAATCCAAAGATTCTGATTTTGGGGACAGAAACTCACTATTTGACAAAAACTGCTAGGAAAATCAGAAAACAATTTGTCGGAAACCAGGTATAGACCAGCATCTCAAAACATATACCAACAAAAGGTCAAAATGGGTACATGGCTTAGACATAAAAGGTGATGCCATAAGTAAATCACGGGAACAAGGGGTAATTCACCCACTAGATCCCGTAGCTCACCTATCCGGTGGATAAGCGAAGAAGCTGTGACCAAACAAGAGACAGAGAGCGTCGCGATGTGCTAGGCGGCTCAGCGAACAGAGCACCGGCCCTGGAGGTAGGAGGACTGAGTAAAGTATGACCTCAGGCACTTAATAGCTGTTTAACTCTGGAGAAATCAGCCTTTGCTTCACTACCTCACCTGTAAAATGAGCTGGAAAAAGAAATGACAAGTCACTCTATCGTCTTTGCCAAAAGAACCCCAAATAGGGTTATGGAGAAGCAGACGCAATTGAATCAACTCACCAACAAGAACATCAAGATATAAAATGAATGATTTCGATTTTATTAAATTTAAGAGACTTTGCATTAAAAAAAAAAAGAAGCCAATATTAGAGAGGAAGCAAAATGCTGGGGTGAAGTTTTGTATTAAGTGTCTCTGATAGACTTCATTTCTCAAATGAGTCAAATGTATCAGACTACAAGTTATTCCTCAAATGATAAAGGGCCAAAGGTTATGAACAGGCAGTTTTCATAGGGAATAATCAAAACTATCTATGATCATAAGAAAAAGCTGTTCTTGGAAACTGACCTGCCTTTGGGAGGGGGTGAGAAGACGTGAATGGAGAAAAATTTGGAACTCAAAATCTCACCAAAATGAATGTTGAAAATTATCTATCCATGTAATTGTAAAAAATAAAATCATATTAAGCATAAAAAGACAAGCACAGAATCCAAATGCATGGACTCCTCCAGCTCTAGTCACAATTTAAAAAGAAACTTCGACTTTATCATTTGTATATATTAAACTTTGTGTTGTTTAGTTAGTTTTCATACCCTGCTCACCTCTGTCTTCTTTTGAAGGAATGACTCAAATTATTCCTATTCACTAACCATGCAATCTTTTCTTTCTTTATTTTTTTTCTTTTATCTCTCCTTGAACTCTAGATTTTGAAACACCAGTCAGTTTTCATTATTTTTTGCAATATCATATTCTAATTGCCATTTGACTTTTTGTAACCGCAGAGTAAGGCTAGCATAGCAAGGCTGAATAATCTTGGAATCAGAAAAGTCATTTTCATTACCCGAAAACTTAATCATCAATGCTGTAGTTTTGAAATTTGGTTTCTGTGTTTCTTAATGAGTTAATTTTGGCATATTTTTTTAATCCATTGGTGATCTATGGAGTCTCTTGGCTTGTGTTTTGTTACCTGCTTCAAACATTTCTGGACATTTTTTTTTTACAAGGTCTCTTGAAGTATCATACCATTTTTTTTGCATGGTATTTTCCAGAAGACCTATAATCTCTACATTGTTTCTGGGCATCCCATCTCTCAACTAGATTTTCTTATGTTGTAAAATTATTAAGTTTTTTTCCCTTTTTAATTAAAATATCCATTCTATTATTTTCCTTTCTGCCTCTGATTTTTGCCATCCAGTTCTGTCATTCTCTTTTTCAAAGACTCTATCACTCTATAATGCAGACAACGCCTCTGTTCTTCTGAGTTTTTTTCAGAATTCTCTTTTAAAAATGTGTCACCAGTACCTGTTTTGTGGCATATTGTAAATTTTTAATGAATATTTCAATTTAGTCAGTCAGTCTTAGAAAGGTAAATTAAAGGCACATCCATTCAATTCAACAAACCTTTAAGAGTCTGCTTTGTGTCAGGCACAGTGATAAGCACTAGAGATAAAATAAGAAAAAGAAAGCAAGTCCTTACCCTCAAAGAGCTTACAATCTAATAGAAGAAGTTAATAAAAAAGGAAGCTGAAAAGTAGGAGGTATACAAGGGACACCTAATATGGGGGAGGGGTGGCATTAATATTCTGTAGATTTGAAATCAAGTAGAGCTTCTGGTATAAAGTAGAAAGCAATTATTAAGTATTTACTCTGTACCAGACACTGTGCTGAACTGTGGTGATACAAACAGACAAACAGGATTGTCTGCATCACATTCTGTTGGGAGAGACAACATGCAGATGAGGGCTTGGTTGTAATACAGACTGAAAGGTCCTGAGGTTCTGAGGATGCAGCAACATGGCCAATGACAGGGCCAAAGGTCAATCATGGTGAGATCTAAGAGTAAAGCCATTGTAGGAAGGTCCCATAGCTCTCTGTTAAAGGTCTGTCCTGAAGCCTGGGGAAAGAATGGGCTATGAAAATTGGAGAAGCAAAAGAAGTGAAGTTTTAGGACTCAAGTCATCCAAGCAAATATTCAATTTTTATTTGTTCATGAAATACAACCCTGATTTTGGCAATGACCAGGATATTTACAACAATGATGAGAATCAGGCTTGGTTTGTGTCTGATCCATTCATGAGTAGTACAAAGGACCAGAGTGTCCAGAGATGTTTGGGCTTCTGCAGGAGCCAGAGCCTGGGACCATGAAAAGCCCCATGTACCCACCCCTTTGACCTGGTCCCAACCCCTCTTTTACTTACAATGTACCTTTTCAAGGTTTTGAATTAACATAAACATCAATTTCTCCCTAGAAGTCTCATTCTGACTTTTGAGACTGAGATGAAGTGATCAGCACAGTCCATCCAATAAGAAAGAAACTCAATTTTCTTCAGTATTCCGGGCCTTGGAGCTGCTCTCTAACTGTGGGGAATGGTTTTTCAGTTAATCAGTCAACACACATCAGACATAAACCAGGCACAGTGCACCAGGCACTATTGTTGGGCAAAAGCTGCAGCCAGAGCCTTTGAGGTCTGCTCTAAGAGTGTATTTATAAGGATGGAACTCCTCTAGCTGACCAGCACCAAGGCAGATGTTCCTGGTCAGAAATGGGTTGAAGTGCAAAAGGTCAATATCCATCACTGACCAAGAAAGACACATGTATTCAGATGCCTTTTTCTGAGAAGTTCATGTAGCCCTAAAGTTCAGATGGTATGTGGAGAACAAGGGAAAGGTCTATGGAAAACCCAAGGAGTTGGAATACAGAGAGAAGACAGTGCAGGTGGAAGCTGAGGACTTCCATCAGAAAGCATACTGACAGCATGTGCAGCCAGCCCAGTTAGCTCAGATGCCTATGACTGGCTGTAATAGTAATCTGTTTAGCAGGATACTTAGCACTTAGTACTAAGTGCTAAGTGTAGAAGGGGCAAACCCTGTCCCATTGTTGAGAAGGCATGAACTCCCCTGTTGATGTGGAAGAAGGGGATTGGCTGAGGTG
>CM053582.1:68343148-68363808 GCA_028627135.1 Pseudochirops cupreus
TCTCTTTGTCTCTCTCTCAGCCAGCTTCAGTCTCCAGGATTCTTCCTTCAAGGGGAGCAAAATTCCAATTCTGTCCCTCTGTCTCTGGAATTCTTGCTTATGTACACACCTCAGCCAATCCCCTTCTTCCACATCAACAGGGGCGTTCATGCCTTCTCAACAGTGGGACAGAGTTTGTACCTTCCACACTTAGCACTTAGTACTAAGTGCTAAGTATCCTGCTAAACAGATTACTATTACACTGGCAAAGAGAACAGATGCCTGATAAAAGACTCTGTAAAGCAATGAACAGTGGTCATGTCAAAGGGCACAAGAGCCAGTCCATTGAAGGTACTTTATGGTTAATGCAATGGCAGAAGTGGAAGGTCTACCAACCAGATTGTCCCTGATCCTTCCCATGATGCCAGAGAACAGTTGGTGCTGCCCAGGGCTGAACACTCTGTAGTCACAAAAGCCTTACATGATGACTTTGGACTTATGGCCCAAGGAAAACCTCTATGATGAGTAAGAAATGGTTTTCATTGGCCAAAGGTAACCATAGGTGTCGCTAAGAAGTGTGAGACACACATGGTATGTATTGAAGACAGCATTACTGATAGGTGCCATTTTTTTGAGGAAGATGAGCATCAGCAAATGTTTAAGACTTGTCTGACTTGGCTTTTTTCCCTTTTGAAGGAGTGAGCAAGAAAATGAACCACAACTTGGCAGTAACTGACCACTTCCTTCACAATGTGTGCACAAGTTTATCTAATTAGCAAGCAAACAACTTCCATGATTGCCGAAATGTTTGTGGAGAAATACCTCTCACTATATGTATTTTCTGCCTTTTTCCATTTACACCAATGTGGAGACTTTGAAATCATGATGTACAAGGAGGTGTCAGTTTTGCTTGGTATGGGGAAATCTAGAACACACATTACTCATGGGACATCAACATTTCCACCATCCTGGTGAACACATGACAACCATATTGGAACATGTCACAATCAGGTTACACTGAGAAAAGAACAATAACTTCAGAGAAACAAACATACACCTTTCCTGGCACACGCATACAGTTCTACCCAGAATGAAACCACTGGCTTTTTATCCAACTTCCTGGTATGTGGCAGCAGCCAAGGAGACTCATTAATGTCTGAGTCTCTGAAGATAAAGAAACTGCAGAACCCCACCTTCAGCGTACCCTCTGCTGAGAGAGGAGCTGAAGGATGCTTACCACCTACCTCAGCTGCAGCCCATAGAAACCCTCAAAGACCCAGTGCTGGGATACCCAAATCTGGTGTCACGACCTTCAGCAAGGTTGTGAGTTCTGCTAGGCAGTCTTGATGTTGGGGGAGGGGGGGGCACAAGGTAGCAGATGCAAGGCCCACTTTATACTTAGTAGTGAACAGACAGGACAATTTGTTCATTTAGAAAATGGTCTGAGAGACTGGTGGGGACTCTACAAAGATGATTCATTTATAACAACTGATGATTGGCCACAGGTGAGACTCCCTCCTGAGCAAGTTGAGCGTGATGGACATTCCTCTCAGTGGAGTCTTCCCTAAAGAGAATAAATATTTACTAAGTGCCTGCTGTACTCCAGATACTACACCCCATGCTTCACCAAGAGGATCACCTTTATGTTACAGCATCGGGACCACCTGCTAGTCTTATGCAATGTGTCTGAACAGAGAGTGGGTATAAACAAGCATTTCAAATGAACAGCACTAGGCACACTCTACCCCAAGACCTAATGACCCAAGCAGTGGCCTGGGCTCTCTACAAGTTCTGGTCCAAGAAGGCAGGACGTCACTTCTGATGAGGCTGACAACCAGCCAATTGCATGAATTAGCCTCAGGATAGGACTCAAGGCTTGCCTGACCAGTGACCATACCGCCTTGAGACACTCCAGGGGAACTGGGGAACCAGTTGTCGAGGTGACCAAGGTCACAAACGACAAGTTCATAGTCATTCAGTGCCTTAAATGAAAATATGTTTCCTTTGATATTCTCATTAGTTGCTCCAGGCGCCTTCTGAAATGTGTTCTCTCTTGAACATTTTGAATTACTTAGAATCACGTATGCATTGTATATGTGGCAACTATATTTAAGGTGCAGTTCACAAATGAAGCCACTGTCTGGCAGAGCACATTAATGTAATAATTACTGAGTGGCCCAGGCTGGTGAGCACGAGACAAGAGGAGAGAGCTGCCCCTAATTGGAAAGGTGAGGAGAAAGAGCAGGCCCATGGAAAAGGGGGCTGAGGAAAGCTTGGGGGTCAGGGGAGGAGTGAGGAAGGACCCTGGCAGCTGGGCCTCCTTGTAGGATCAGGTGGGAGAACACAGTGTGTTATTGTAATACATTATACATTCCTCATAGGGCACTTGCACTTAGCTGGTCAATGTGAAATAGAAAAGAGGGACCCATCCAAGAGAAATGCCAACAGAAGGTGCTCAGAGGCCAGTCTACCATGAAATACCACTAGATGAACATTTATTAAGAACATTCAGCACTTTGGGAAGGACAAGACAGATACTGGGGATACACTGACTGGAGACTGAGCCATGTGTCTCCTGGGGAGAGCAACTGTGACCTCAGGAAGGCACCATCCTGGGCACCAGGGTAAGGAGGGCAGATATGGGGTTCTTGGGGTCTCCTGGCATGAGATCAAAGCCCTGACTGTCCAGGCTTCTTGTCCCAGTCTTCAGAGTCTGGAAAGTGCAGCCAACTGCACTGAGGTGACTCTTCCATACAGTCACTGTGGGCAAAGCCAGGCTGGTCCTTGGCCAGAAATCAGTGCTGCAAGAGATTGGCAGGCCGAGGTCAGGGAGGAGGCACTTGGGTCACAGAACTCTTGCCCAAAGTGGACATCCCCAGCAGGCATCATGGCTGCTCAGGGATGGAGACCTGAATAAGAAGCATCAGAGCAGAGATGAAATGGGGCTGAGGGAGAGGAGAACTGAGGGAGAACAGAGGGAGAGAGCAGAGGAAAGTCTCTGTGCTTGTCCCTCAGGCCAAGGACACAGGGGCCTAGAGAGTGAGCTCTGAGGGTGTCTCCACACTGCTGTGAATACAGGTCCTTACATTAAGCCTGAGGACTCCACCATTCCCCTAGCCCCCAGGGCAGGACTGCCCACCCCCACACCCTCCACCCACCACAGGATTATGTCCCTTTCCTTCCCAGGTAACTCACACAAGGCCTTCTCTTGGGGTCCTCAGGCTATTGAGGGAGGCAGATACCCCGACAAAGACAATGGCAGCAGAAGCACCTGTAGGGAGAGGAAGAGGACCTAGGGTTTGGGGTAGTGGGGGGTTTCTTGGAGCATCCTATGCTCACCAGGGACAATGTCCACAAAGAGGGTCTGGTTTTACATGACAAGAAAGGAACCAGGAACTATGGGAAAAGGAGCTGGGTCCTTACTTCCTGGAGCTGTCTCCTTGCAAGGTCCCTGGTAAGAGAGATGGGAAGGGGAGCAAGGTCAGAGAGGATCCCACAGGAGGAAATGGAGGTCCCAGACCTCAGTCATCTCCTTGTTCCTTCAGACCCCAGGGTTTTTCACTCTCTCCTTCCACACTCACCCTTAGGGATGGGTCCATGGCAGCAGAATTCCAGCAGGAGGATGCAGAGGAGGAGGGAGAGGAAGGCCACACAGCTGAGGGTGACTATGAGGATGTAACTGGGGTCTGATGCTAGGGTGGGAGAGAGATGAATTCTCATGAATTACTGACCAGAGGAAATTCTCATCTGGCCTCTGTCAATTCCCTAAATTTCGTCCTCCTTCACAACCCCCATCACCACCAGCATTCTATAGCTTAGTACACATCCTGCTCAGGGAGGCTTCATCCCTTCAAATTAGGGATAGAAAGGCAGAAACCAAGATGGTGCAGGGTGAGTCACAGAGAAACATGACAGAAGCCAACAGGCCAACTCACCCCCTACGACCTATGGCCCTGGAATTTGCGACAGCGTCAGGAGGCTTCCTCTCCCTTATCTGTGTCTCTTGGCCAGAGCCAAGGCTTTGGTTTCATTTCCTTGTAGGGGTAAGGGAGGGAGTGGTCCTTGACACCTCCAATGGGTCACATGGGTTTCTTCCTCTCACCTGTCACTATGAGCTGCAGGGGGTCACTGTGTTGTGTCCAGAGACTTCCACTGGTGCTGAATTGGTAGCTGCAGCTGTAACTGCCAGAGTCCTGGTGGGTCACTGGAGTCAGGAAGAACTGAACCACACCATGAGAAGTTTCCCTGCTTGGCAGGGTTTTCTCACCTCCCTCCTTGTACAGAACAAACGTAGAAACCCATGAGGGTCCCCAGCACAGGAGGGTCACATTGGCCCCTGAGGCCACCTCTGGGCCAGGCTGGACTGAGAAGGAAGGTTTGGGGAGTGAATCTGGGAACACAAACAGAGATTAGAGCTCCTGAAGGTCCTTTCACAGTTGGGATGAGGGGAACAATAGCTGAGAACTCCCTAAAGGTTCCCTGATCATTGGCTCCTTCTTCCATAGGCTCTTTGCCCATTTGTTCCCCCCAAATCTCCTTTTTGGAAAGAGGTGGATGGTAAACCTCCAGTGTTCTCTAGCACTGTGAAGAAACAGGAAGGTTGTTCCTCCTTCTGTCCTTGACCCTTTAAGCTTGGAGAAGTACCTGAGCTGGTTCGTCCTTCCACCTTGGCCCTCCCCTTCCGTAGGGACCCCCAGAGCTTGTCCTAATATCTACATCATGATAGTAAAAACAGCCCGAACAACATGTCCTCCCAGATTTGCTGGACTGCCTCTGAATCCTGACAATGCTTCACTTTATGTCTTGACAACATGGGCACACCCTCTGGCGCCCAGATCTCCAGGACCTCACTGGGCTCAGATACGTGGTATGGAACCATCCTAGTATGGTAGACACAGCTGTAGTTGCCAGCATCCTGGGCCCTCACAGAGAGGAGGGAAAAGTCAGCCAAGGTCCCAGCTGGGCTCTGGCTCTGCAAGGACTGAGGGGTCCCCACCTTCAGCAAAGTGAATGTCACACCACTGAGAAATGTCTGGTGGGGCTGCCAGCACTGGAGAGTCACATGCATCCTGGGCTCCAACACAAGGCCTGGGAAGGCTGAGAGGGAAGGCTTGGGGAGAGATCCTGGGAGAGGAAGAACAGGGACTGGGAGTCAGGACACCTGGGTCGAGTCCCTGCTCTGCCTCTGAGTCCCTGTGTGACCTTGGGCCAATCATGCGCCCTGTCTGAGTCTCAGTTTGGTGTTCAGTTGTTTCAGACATGTCTGCCTCTTCATGACTCCCTTTGGGGTTTTTTTGTTAAGAGATCCTGGAGTGGTTTCCCATTTCCTACCACAGTTCATTTTACAGATGAGGAAACTGAGTCAAATAGAATTAAGTGACTTGCTAAGGGTCACACAGCTAGTAATTGTCTGAGGCCAGATATGAACTCAGGAAGATAAGTCTTTTTGACTCCAAGCCCAACATTCTACCCACTTAACCACTTTTCTGCTCCCTAGCCTCAGTTATCACATCTGTGAATGAGGCTTTGACCAGAAGATCCTTCATACATTTTTAGCTGTAGGTAGCTTGGAATCTGAGGAGACTTTCACATTCTGGGGAGCTCACTGAAGCTGCACTGAGTTTCATCTGATGACTCAGGAGAGGGAAGATCACACCCCTCACTGTTCATCTTCACGGTCCCAGACAGGCTCAGGGCTCAGCCTAAAGCCAGGGCTTGGATCAAGTCCAGGAGTAGGAAGACTTAGGTTCAGTCACTCACTTGTTGTGTGACCTTGGACAAATCCTTCCCTCTCTCTGGGTCTCATTTTGATAATTAGTAATGGGAGGGTTTAGCCTCAAGGACCTCCAAGGCCCCTCCCTTTGTGCTCTGGGTCTCTGTGACTCTTCTCCTAACCCCCAGATCAGTCCCCACCTTTTTTCTCCAGAGTCTAGATCACAAGAGAAATGCCTCATGTCTTCCAAGGCCCAAGATTCCTTCCAGGCCCCAGGGAAGAGCTGTCTGTGTAGACCCCATGCCTTGTCTCTGTGAGGCCCCTATCTGGGCAGAGAGCAGAGGGGTCATTCTCAGAGTTATTCTGGCCCCACACCCCCTCACCTGTCACCAACAGCTCCAGGGCCTCACTGGGCTCTGATCTTCTAGCAGACGCTGTCTTTTCCCTGCAAGTACAGCTATAGCTCCCAGTGTCCTTGGGTCTCAGAGATGGGAGAGAGAAGTCAGTCCAGAGATCGGCTGAGATCTGGTACTCTAAAGGCTCCTGGTTCCCAGTCTTCCATAGAGTGAAAGTGGCCTCTCCAGGGGAAGACTTGGGCCTTGAGCACCAGAGAGTGATATGGGTCCCTGGGGCCACCACCAGACCAGGCTGGGCCCACAGAGTGGGCCTAAGGAGCTGTCCTGAGGGAAAAGGGAACTTGAGGTCAAGGTAAGATATCATTTCTAGGTCTCCATTCCACTCTGTATCCCTTTAGGGAGAGGGAACATAGCAATCTTGTCTCTGTTATCACTTTCATGTCTGGGGCCTGCCTTGAGTTTGGAACACCCCCCACCATGGGGCCCAAAGCTGAGTCCATGTAGAACAGCAGAGGGTCCCAGGGTCTCCTCCAGCCTCCCCCCAAACCCTCCAGAATTCCAATGATTTGTGCTGTCCCCATAGATCTGTGGGCCCCTATGTGGGGTTGAATTAAGGATTTGGGGAATTCCCATCTCCAGTCACCAGGCACAGTCAGCTCCAGTGTCTGGCTGGGATGTGAACCACTGGGTGGGGCCATCTTCCTATAGTAAATACAGCTGTAATTCCCACTGTCCTCGGCCCTCACAGACAGAAAAATGAAAACAGCCTGGCTCCCTGCAGGGCTCTGTGTCTGCAAGGGCTCCAGGCTCTTTGCCTCCAGCAGCGCAAAGCTGTAGTCCTGAGGGGGAGCCCAAGGTGATAGGTCACAACAGATGGCCATCATTATTCCTGGGGATATTGAGGAGCCAGGTGAGGCTGAAATGGAGGTTTTGGGGAGGGCTCCTGTGAAAGAAGGAAGGAAGAAGTTTAGGGTCATGATCTCTCCCCCTTATGCCCTCAAATCATTCCCTGAATGAGAGCTGAAATGGGAAGAACGCCAGGGAGAGGGATATACACCGTGCTTGGAGGGCCAAGGATGTGGGCAGTGTCCCTTGATCCAATCAGGACAGCATCATGGAGCAGCCACACTTGGAGCTGGGCTTAGAGGACCAGTAGGAAAGTGATGGATGAAGGTGGGAAGGGCATTCAAGACAGGAGGAATTGTGTGAGCAGGCAGGATGGTAAGACATGAAGAAAGTTGAAGTTATCACGTGTCCAGCTTGATGGGAATGTAGTGAGGGCAAAAAAGAACAAGAGAGACACAACTGGACAGGCTGGGTGATGCCACTTTGGGTCTGAGAGGAGACAGGAAACATTTCTCTAGGCAAGGTTTGCTATGGTAAAGCTGTGTGCCCCTTGTGCCAAAGGCTGCTGTGTACCCTCCAAGGGAGGAGCAGCCTGGCTCTCTGGGGCAGGTTACCATGGACACTGATCAGGTGGAGAAAGATCCTAGGTTTGGGGCTTGGAGGCATGGGTTCATATCCTGGACCTGACATTAAAGATTCCAATGACCTACTCAAGCCATTTTACCTTCTCTTCAGCCCTCAGTTTCCCTATCTTGACATGGGGAATCATTTCAAGACCGATCCCCTCCCCACTAGGGATGGCTGTAGACCAGCACCCCCTCACCTGTCACCACCAGGGCCAGGGGCTCACTGAGCTCTGACCACAAGGGCCCCTGCCCAGAGCGGCAGCTGTATCTTCTCCCATCTCTCCAGTATTCCACAGTCCTGAACACAAACTCTGCCTGCTGCCAGGAGGCATTTCTCTCCTCTCTGAACTCTTCATCTTTCCAGAGCTGGAATCGGTCACTCCCCAGGTGGCCCTGGCACCTAAGTGTCACATCTGCTCCCCCAGGGACCACAGAACTCAGGACAGCCCACAGGGTGGGCCTAGGAAGGTTGTATGGTTGTATGGGGGGTGGGAGGGAAGCTTCAACATTCCTCTCATTGAAATTGTCTCAAAGAGTAAATAACATACACTCTCATTTGGGTATAGAAATCTATCTTTCCCTACACAGAAGTGAAAGGGGAAGGGGATAAGAAAAGGGAGGGCTGATAAAAGAGAGAGCAGATTGGGGGAGGCAGTAGTCAGAAGTAAAACAGTTTGTAAAGGATGACAAAGTGAAAGGAGAAGGAGAGAAAGATAAACAAGGTGGGAAATAGGAAAGTAATCATAATTGTGAATTTAAAATGGGATGAACTCTTCCGTAAAATGGAAGTGGGTAGCAGAATGGATTAGAATTTAGAATTCAACAAACATTATTTGCAAGAAACACACTTGAAGCAGAGAGACAGAGTAAAGGCAAGAGTCTGGAGCAGAATCTATTAAGCTTAAGTAAAAAAAAAAAGAAAGGCAGGAGAACAATCATGATTTTAGACAAAGCAACTCAGTTTAATGATCTAATCCGAAAGAATAAGAGGGTCAAAGAACAAATTATAGAAATGAACAATAATTTCATTAAAAAGATTAACAATGAAACAACATACCAAGATTTATGGATGCAGCCAAAGAAGCACGTCATGGAACCATGGATAAACATTTGCACAAATATAAATCACCCAGAATAATCAGAGAGGAAATAGAATAATTAAATAACCCCACGTTAGAAAGAGAAATTGAAAAACAATAAAGGAACTCCCTGAGAAAATTCAAGACGAGATGGATAAGGAAACCCCCCTTTACCAATGTAAATTGGCACCTTCTCTGCAACTTATGGTCATAGAAAGTTGCCTAGGGCATGGAGAATGTAAGTGACTTGTTCAGGGTCACACAGCTAATATGTCAGAGGCAGGACTTGTGTCCAGGGCTTGGCAGCTCTGAAGCTAGTTCTCCACCCTCTATCCCTTGAAGCATATTCTCAGAAATAGATCTCTAGCTCAAGGCATAGGAATGGTGTAGTCACTTTTTTTCCTTACAAAATTTTTATAGTATTTTTCAAAGCACTTTTACATTTGTATTATTTAATCTTTACAATGATTCTGTGAAGTAGGTAGAAAAGGCATTAATATTCCCACGTAAAAGGTTAGGAAACCAAGGCTCAGAGTGGTTTAGTGACTTGCCCAAGGTCACAAGTTTCTTTGCCAGAGTTAGGATTCAAGTTTCCTAAAGCATGCTCCGGTGTTCTTTCCATAGTATGATTCGATGATGACTAGATAATCTACAAACTAACAGAATGACTTTTGGTTTTAAATCACAACCATTAGGGACAGAATTTCCTGAACCCTTCCCAGAATGGTCTGGTATGAAGTACAGGATCAGACCTAAAATTCTTAAATTTCATTTTGGTACATTTTTCTAAAAAAAAAAAAACATTTCCCTCAAGCAAAAGGACAAGAAGCTGGGAACACTGATTACTAGGGGCATTGTAGAAAAATAGGCACACTGTTTTATTGGTGGTGGAGTTATGAATCAGTGCGACCATTTTGAAATGTAATTTGGAATTATACTAATAGTGTGATCATAAACGTCAGTAATCTTTGACTCACACATGCTAGAAGATATAGAGATTGGGCTTAGTCAACAAGGAGCACATCGATAAAAATAGAAGTTCCCAAATACACCAGATCATTTATGGCAACTCACTTTGTTATAACAAAATATTCGAAATAAAGAAGATGAACATCGATTCCAAGATGGATAAAGAAATATTGACACACGAATGTTATAGCATTTTACATCCACAATGCATGTGCTGAATTCAGAGAAGTAGGTACATATTTGCTCAATTGAATGCAGAGTAGAGTAAGCAGAGCCAACACACACACTCACACACACTAATTTTAGCAAATGGAAAGAACCAGCCCCAAACTACTGAAAGTGAATGTGACAAAACGACCAGGAGGAAGTATAGTCCTTGAGAGCCATGAGAAGACCCCACCAAACCCCAGTGCTCTGAGGAAGGAGCTCCCTGGGTGGGGGTTCACTGCATGTATGTTCAGCCTTCTTTAAGGTACATACTGGGTTTACCACCTTTTCTCTTCTTTCCTGGGAGGAGGAAAGGTCCCAGATATACTGGAAGAATATCTGGTGATAAAAACAACAAAAAATAATAGAAATCTATATTTAAAATGAAGGCACAAATGATACCTCAGTCTTTTACAATCCAGGCTTGATATATGCAGTTATTTAAACTGTACTGACATGAAATAGTTTTCCATTTTGTAACACAGAGCATGTCACTTAAATTTCTGGGCCACAGTCTCCTCATGTATAAAATGGCAGCCAATGTACGATGCTATGGCTTCTGCAGATCACCCTGCAGGGATTTTCTCTAGTTCATCCACATTCTTCCTAGAGGATCACACTTACCACTGAACACAGTTCTCTGACTGTGGTCTGACCTGCGCCTGGTACAGTACATGTATTTCCAACACCACTTCTCTTAAGTGCTGGTGACACTCTCTGCGGTATTTGGGGTTGGGGTCTCAGCACATTCTTTACATCTCAAACTTCTCATTCACTAAAACAACCAGATCATTAGATGAAAAATTGACTGGGATATGCACATATAGGCATGTGTGGGTAAGTATACAGATACATCCATATGTATACATACATACTTATACATCCATATGTATATATACATATACATACATACATACTTATACATGCATATACACACATGCATACATACATACATATATATATGTATACACACACCTGCAGAGAGACACACACACGCAAATACAGACATGCATATATATAGTTTGGACCACCTGTCATTTCTAGAGTGCCCTCCCCCCAACCCCTGCCTCACCTTGTCCTTCCCTTCATTTAAGACACTGCTCACACACCACCCCTCTCGTACAAACTTTTATATACTCACATGCAGGCATTTTCTTTTTCCTATATTGGCCTGGTATATTTTTGTTCTGCTTAAATATCCTCCCGTGTACAAGTTGTCTCACCTGAGAGAATGGAAGCTCCTAGAGAAGATTTCTTTATTTTGTCCCCAGCATTTGGCTTAGAGCCTGGCCAGCCTCGGCTGCTTAATCATTCTTTGTGATTGTGCATCAGACAGCACCCATGACCATCTGACCTGCCATCACCCATGTGTGCCCATCCTGTGTTTTCATCCACAGGGAATGGAAATCAAGTCAATCTTACTTTTTTCCTTTCCCTTTTCCCTTCTTTTTTGTGTTTTTTTTTTACCTTACTTTTCTCTACCTCCTCCCCAAAGCCTCCACTCTGGATTCTGAGGCGTGGGCTGCCCAGCTAAAATGTCTCTCTCATCACCAATCTCTCTTCTATCAGGATCATCTTCTTCAGTGTCATTCCCTCCTGTTTCCTGGCTCTTTCTCTCCTTCTCTTCCTTTGCTCCCTCTGCTACTAACCAACTCCCACTGAAGAATGAACTGTCCCTTCCAACCCCAAATCACTTTGCATAATTTTGTACTGACATGTGCACTTCAAAATACTTTTATGCTCCCCAGGAGAGTGTAAGCTCCATGAGGGTAGTACTGTTTCTTTATTTTTTCCTCTTTGCACTCCCAGCACGTAGGACAGGGCAGGCCATATAGCAGAAGCTCAATAAATGGTCATTGAGTTTGCACTGAGTCTTGTCTAGGAGGAGGCTGCCTGCCTCAGGGGACTGTGTGCCAAGGAAGTCCAGAGCCGCTGGCTGTTGTCCTGAAGGCCTTCTCAGAGGACCCTGTTCTAGGATCAAGTTTCAGGGTAGGTACCAGGCCTGACCAAACTGGTGTTAGAGCAGCCAACACCATACCTGGCCATTTATGGGCTGTAAGGTGCTACCTTGGTGGGGTCCTACAGGAGATGCAGTGACTGAGCCATTTAAATGCCTGGGGGCTGGTCACCCCAGACCTACCACATTCCTCTAGTACCTGGTGCCTGATTCATGTTTTTAACTGAATTAGCATCAGGAAGACCTGAATTCAAATCCTACCTTATAAACTCATTGGCTGCATGATCCTGGGCAGGTAACTTAACCTCTGTCTACCTCAGTTTTCTCATCTTTAGAATGGGTATGACATAGAGCTGACTTCCCATCTTGTTATGAGGATAAAATGAATAAAAATTCATAAAATACTTTGTGAGCCTGAAAGCGCTATATAACTGATGGCCATTTGTGTTCATATTGTCCACCCCAAGTCAGTAGATGATGAGCCTGACCCCTAAGGAGTAACATGCATGGAACATGTGCTCAGAAACCAACTGAATCTAGGGTCTGAGGCCTAGTCTTCCAGGCCATGGCCTTAGGCCTTGGTGGCCAATCTTGGTCCTTTCAGGGTGAGGCTTTCATGGTCATGGGACAGTCATGTCCTGGCAAGTCTCGGTATTTTTGGCCCTGGTCTCCTTCAGTGATCTTCAATACCAGTTTCCCATCAGAGACATTGCCCCTTCCCAGGCTACATTTACCTTAAGACACCCCGATCCCTTCAGAGCTGAACCTTGAAAGACCACAGTCCCTCACTCATCAGTATAAGAGCAGAAACAGTGGGGCCTGGGTTTAGGGGGTTAAAGGCAGCAGGGCTGGCCACCACATCCTGGGCCAGTCTCTTATCTGCCTATCTTTTCTCCTCTGCACACTTGAGGCAGGACAGCAGTAGATGGAGGTGAAGCCCCACCATGGGCCCCACCATCACTTTCCTGATCTTCATTGGTGAATATCAAGGTCCAGTCCTGGGGAAGGAGGGATATGGGGATAAGGTCCTTGGCTCCTGACTCTGAAGGACAAGGAGGAGACTAAGGAGGAGACAGAACCATTTGGGGCTGAGTAGGAGCCCAGTGTCTGCTCAAAGGGCTCTTCCTTCATGTTTTGACCAAAGCAGAATTAGAGGTTCGGGGTCTTTGGGGAGAGCTGGGCTTGGGTCAGTGTGGGCTGGAGGGGAGGCATGTATAACCTGAGCTTCCCTCACAGGGCTGTGTCTGGGCTGGGCAGTGCGGGCACAGATGGGTGAGTACTGGCAGCAATATTGCACTGTTCCCTTTACCCTTCTTCAGGCAGAACAACCCTGATAGCCTCTCCCAAGATGAACAGGGAGGGAAACAGAGGGCATTGGGATGAATGGATGGGGTGACTGAGGTAGGGGCTTTAGAAATCAGGCATGAAAGAATCAGTGGGGCCAGAGGAATCTCTCAGAATCCAAACAGTTTCCTTTTCAGACCCCCTTCCCAGGCCCACCCTGTGGGCCGTCTCGAGTTCTGTGGTCCCCAGGGGAGCAGATGTGACCCTTAGGTGCCAGGGTCACCTAAAGATTGACCGATTCCAGCTCTGGATGGATGGAGAGCTCAGAGAGGAGAGAAATGCCTCCTGGCAGCAGGCAGAGCTGGTGCTCAGGAGTGTGGATGCCTCAAGAGATGGGAGAAGCTACAGCTGCCACTCTGGGCAGGGGCCCTTGTAGGCAGTGCTCAGTGAGCCCCTGGCCCTGGTGATGACAGGTGAAGGGGTGCTGCTCTAGATCCATCCCTGGTGGGGAGGGAGCTGGTCCTGAGAGAGGAGCCCAGAGGCCTCTCTGGGGAGTTACCTCCCAGTGGGCCAAACCTTCAGGATTTCCTACCCACCTCCCCTTACCACCATACCCCTCCTCAGGCTCTAGGAATGCCTGGCTCCCCAGCTCACGTTTTGGGGACATAGTTAAGTTTCTTAAATCTTTCCCCTCAAAAGTACTGAAAATAGCAAAGCACATGAACCAGGATTTCTTGTTTAGAGATAGGGAAACTGAAGCCTGGAGAGGAGGAAAGGGGACTTGAGCAGGTCAATGGCTTCTTTAATGTCAGGGGCAGGATTTGAACCCACGTCTCCCAGCCCCAAACCTGGGATCTTTCCCCACCTGGTCAGTGTCCCTGGCGACACTGAATCTTGTAAACTAAAAGTAAATAAACAAATCAATTTAAAAAAAAATAAAGACCTGTATGAGAAGGAAAGGAAAGGAGAGGAGAGGAGAGGAGAGGGAAGGAAATCAAGGGGATGCCCATCAGTTAGGGAAAGGAGAAACAAGTCGTGGTACATGAATGTAATGGAATACTATTGTGCTGCAAGAAATGGGGAGGAGACAGTCTTCATAATAACCTGGAGAAACTTATATAAGCTGATGCTGAGTGAGGAGAGCAGGACCAGGAGAGCATTGTGCGCAATTATGGACACATTGTATCTGTGACGACTGACTTCAATGGACTGGGCTCCTCTCTGCAATGCAAGGCTATAAGACAACTTCAAAAGAATTGTGATAGAAAGGGATATTCACATCCAGAGAAAGAATTACAGAGTCTGAATGCAAATTGAAGCAAACTACTTGCTCTCTGTCTTTTTGTTCTTTTGTTCCTTCTTGCTCATTGTTCACTCCATTGGGTAAAATTCTTCTTTACAACTTGACTAATGTTTAATGTGAAGGTATTTGGAAAATCTATACTGGATTGCATGCTGTCATGGAGGGGTGGGAGAGGGAGGAGATGGAGGGTAAGAAAATTTGTAACCCAAGGAATTGTGGAACTGAATATTGTCAATTAAAAATAAATAAATAAATTCAAAATTTAAAAAAGAAAAAAAAACATTAATGAAGCATTTAAATAGGTATAAAATATATGGTGCTCATATGAGGGACATGTCAGTATAATAAAAAGATGAATACTGTGAAAGTTAATTTATGTTTCAATACAATCAGATCAGATCATCCAAGGAATTCTTTACAGAAGTCAAAAGATATTTAAGGAAAGAAAGTGAGAAGACACCCGTACTCCACTGCTCTGCAGAGGGAAACTCCATGAGTTTGTACACTGCACATATTTTCAGACCTTAATATGTTGATTAGGTTTGTGTATTAGCAGTCATAGCAGCACATCTAAGGACTGCTGCTGTGAGTAATTTTAAGGGTCTAATCTCATAGTATAATGATCTCTTTATTCAGCAACAAGCTAAACATTGTTCAATAAAAGCATAGCATTTATAGTAATACCCTTAAGCAAAACATATCATATATATGTGTGTATATGTGTGTGTGTGTGAGTATACACAGTATATGTACAGATGTGTGTGTACTAATACTCAGGATATCATATGGAGTATATATCATTGCGTTCAGTAACATTCCCCAATATGCTTGTTTCTACAGTTGGGGATCCCAGGCTACAGTCTTTCCTTGCACAACACATTACACTATATACATATATGTGTGTGTGTGTGTATGTATGCATGCATATGTATACGTACATATATATGTCATCAGCATTTTATATCTACATCTACATCTATATCTAATCTATATCTATATCTGCATCTGCATCTACATCTACATCTATCTACATCTCTCTCTATCTCTATCTCTGTCTCTATCTCTATATAATTACATCACCTAAATCAGGGGGTCCCCGGCCATGGTCTTCCCTAGCATAACACGCCCTTAGGAGATAGCAGAAAATACAAACACAACGCACCCCCAGGTCTCAGTAAGTCACAATCTCCTCATTCAATGCGTAGTGCCCAAGTAAAGTCCTCTCCCATCTTGACCAGAGGTCTCTGGAGCAAGGATCCAGTCAGATCCCCCTGCATTGGATTTTCGCAGTTGATTCATGTTCTTCCTGCAGGATCACACCCCCCATCAGACACAGGGTCAGAATGGGATTTGACTTGGGCGTTGTAGGATAATAGCACAGGGGCAGCCTAAGTTCTCAGCAATACTTCTCCAAATGCAGGTGACAATCTCAGAAGCGTTTGAGCTTGCCGTTTCATGGCATGGTTTACATCTAAAGCTTTCTACTCACTAACGCCACCGGATCATTAGACGAAAAACTGAGGGTGACATTTCCACTGTACTGATATGTGCTTATGTATGTATGTACGTGACATATATGTACATGCACATGCACAGACACACATAAACGTATGCATATTCACAAATACATGCACCCATATGTGTGTGTGCACATACACACGTGTGACTGCAGGTGCATATGTACAAATATGTGCCATGCAACCATAACAATGGAAAGGTATACAATTAAATCTACAGTAAATCTCCTCCCTCACTGACCTTTGCTTCCAAAGTTTTGCTATTCATTTAAGACGCTGCTCACACATTATGTTCAACCTGATGCTGTTACTGATTTCCCAATGAATATGAATATGTACATACTCACATGCATATATTAATTTTGTATTTATACTCTATGTATTTATTCTGCACGAACATCCACCTGTGCACATGCTGTCTCACCTGAAAAATTGGAAGCTCCCCGAGAACCTTTTGACTTTACAGCCTCAGCAGTTACCTCAGAGCACAGAAACACTGGATACTTAATAAATGGTAGACAATTGATTTTACATCAGACAGGAAAAATGACCCTCTGACCTAGAATCACGCAAGTGTGCTCAACTCCCTTTCCCATCCACAGTGAAAGATATTTACTCAATCTCACTTCCTGAAGTGAAGGACTGACTACCAACTACCCAGTGGCTCCACTCAGGATTCTGAGCTGTGCACTCCCTAGGTGAAAGCTATCTTTCTGATTGCCAGACTCTCTTCTACCAGGCTCATTTATTGCAACGTAATTCACCCATGTGTCCCAGCCCACTCTCACCTGCTCTCCCTTTGAGCCTTCTGGAAGCCCTTAACTGTCATTAACAATCTTCCATTCAAGAAAGAACTCTTCCTTCCACCCCAAAATCATTATGCATAAATATTTGTTATATTTAAGTATATTTTTGTCCTCACCGACAGAGTGTAAGCTCCACGGGGGCAGTCCTATTTATTTTGTCTTTACATTCCCAGCACCTAGGGCAGGACAGGCCATATAGCAGAAACTTAATAAATGGTCATTGAGTTTGAGCTGAGTCTTGTCTAAGTGGGAGGCTGCCTGCATCATGGGACTCTGTGTCAGAGAAGTATTAAGTGATGATATGCAAGGCAGCCCAGAGCTAGCAGCTGTTGCCATGAAGGCCTCCTGAGACGTCCTGGTCGAGAGACAATTTTATGGGGAGGTGCAAGGTCAAACCAAACAGCGGTCAGAGCAGCCAACACGGGTGGCCATTCCTGGACTGAAATGTGGTGCCCTATAGAAGAGGCAGTAACTGAGGGGTTTAAATACCTGGGGGTCAGGTGCACCCAGACGGCACCAAATTCCTACAGCACCTGGTACTAGATTCATCCCTTCAACTGATTTGGAGTCAGCAAGACCTGAGTTCAAATCCTGCCTTTGACTCTTATGAACTGTGAGAACCCCAGCAAGTAACTTAACCTCTTTCTACCACAGTTTTCTCATCTATAAAATGGCGATAACATAGAGTTCACGTATCAGGTTGCTTTGAGAATTAAAGGAAGAAAACACAGTGTGAAATACTTCACAATTTTGAAAGTGCTAGATAAATGATAACCATTGTTGCTCTACTTCATTTTCTTCTTGTTGTTGAGGATATTGATCTTATTCATCTCAAGAGAGCAGGAGATGTGACCCAGCAGTCTTACCAAACATGGAACATGGGCCAGTAACCAGCTGAGCCAAGGGTCTGAGGCAGAGTCTTCTAGGCCCATGACATTAGGCCTTTGTGCCCAATCTTGACCTTTTCAGGATGAGGTTCCTATGGGGTGTCTCAGGAATTGCCATCAGGTCTCAATATTTTTGCCCCTGGTCCTCTTCAGTTTTTTTCAATGCTAGTTGAGATGAGATTCCCTAGTTCTTGCTCAGTTATGGTAACTTTAGTACACCATGATCTCTTGAGAGTTAAGCTATGAAGGACCATTGTCCTTCATTCATCAGTATAAGAGCGGAAATTGTAGGGCCTGGGTTTAGGGAGTGTAAGTTAGCAAGGCTGGTCACCACGTCCTGGGCCAGACTCTCCTCTGCCTACCTTTTCCCCTCTGCACAGTTGAGGCTCGGCAGCCCAGGACAGAGCTGAAGACCCACCATGGGCCCCACAATCACTTTCCTAATCTCCAATGGTGAGTCTCCAGGGTCAGGCCTGGGAGGGAGGGACATTGTGACAAGGTCCATGGCTGGCTAACTCAAGGACAAGGAGGAAACCTAAAGAGAAGAGAGACCCTTCTGTTCTAGAGCAGGAGCCCAGTGTCTGATCAAAGGGCTCTGGCTTCATATTCTGCCTTGGAGTAGACTTGGAGGTTCAGGGGCTTTGGGGAGAGCTAGGGATGGGTCACTGTGGCCTGGAGGGGAGGCATCAATAACCTGAGCTTCTCTTACAGGGCTGTGTCTGGGCTGGGCAGTGTGGGCACAGATGGGTGAGTCCAGTCCCCAATATCTCACTGTTCTCTTTCCCTTCCTTGTACTAGATTAATCCAGACACCTATTTCTAGGATAAAAAAGGAGCAAAATGGTATGTCATTGTGGTGAATGGATGGGCTCATTCAAGGAGGGGCTTCAGAATCCAGCAGTGAAGGAGACACAGGTAGAGAAATCATTAGGAATCTCTAATCTTGTTTCCTTCCCAGACCCCCTTCCCAGGCCCACCCTCTGGGCCGTCTCAAGTCCTGTGGTCCCTGGGGGAGCAGATGTGACCCTCAGGTGCCAGGGCCACCTGGGGAGTCACCGATTCCAGCTCTGGAGGGATGAAGAGCTCAGAGAGGAGAGAAATGGCTCCTGGCAGCAGGCAGAGTTCATGCTCAGGAGTGTGGATGACTTGAGAGATGAGAGAAGCTACAGCTGCTGCTCTGGCCAGGGGCCCTTGTGGTCAGAGCTCAGTGAGCCCCTGGCCCTGGTGGTGACAGGTGAGGGGGTGCCTGTTGGGGAGGGGACCGGTTCTGAGAGATGAGATGGGAGGGCATGGCAGGAGGGTCAAATACCTACCCCATTATGTCCTAGTTGATTGACTGTGGGCAAATCTCCAACCATCTCTTAACTTCATTTCCCTCTTCTCTCACTAAATCCATGGGCTGAATTATCTAATAAGGTCGTTTAAGCTCAAATCCCCCTGATCCTTGGGACTCTAAGCTCCCTGAAGACAGCAAGGGTGGTTCTTCCCCTAAACCTTCGCAGGGTGGAACAGGTGGCATCTGATAGTTGGGTGAGGAATGAGAGCAGGAGAACCAGAGACAAATTTAATTACTTATAGAGGTGCCTAGGAGTTCCTATCATCCACTGCTAGCCCAGCTCTAGATTCACTGAGTGGTGAACAGGGGGTGGCAGTTGAGGTACCTGGAACCATATGGCCAAGCAGCACAGTGGGTAGGGCCCTGGACCAAATCAAGGTGTCTGTCTAATCCCCCCAGCCATAAGATTTGATGTAGGAAAGAGCTTTACAACCATCAAAGTTTAAGAGAAAGGTCTGAATTTTCCAGCGATGTTGCATGAGGATCCTGCCTTGGTCAGCCTGTGGATTTCACAGGGATCACAGGGGTCATCTAAGACCATCAGAAAATACTTCCAATGGTCTTAGGAACCGAGACACCGCTCCTCTCTCCATCTCCAGGCGGGTCTGCCCTCATGCAGATATGCCCACATACGAGTATTAAAGGGTCGCGGCATTAGGAAGGTTGAGAACCACTGGTCTAGAGGGTTCAGGCTATAGGAGCAGACCTGGGCTGCTTGGAAGACAGAAAAGGGGCAGTCAGGGAGGGGGACTTCCTCTGCTAATGTACATTTTCCTCCCATCTATTGTGCTCTCAGAGTTTTGTTGGTACCAGAACATCTGGGACCAGGGAGTCAAGTAATAAAAACATGAACAGGCCTATAGAACAGGACAAAAGGGCCTAGACAACGACCCTCATCCCACCCTCCCCTGTCTCAGCTCTGTTTCAGGGAATTATTGGAGGTAATTAGGAGAGATCAGGTCTCTAGATTTCTTCTTTCCTCCTTTCACAGGAGCCCTCCCCATACCTCTCGTTTCAGCTTCACATGGCTCCACAACACCGCGAGGGACAAAAGTGACCATCTCCTGCCAAATGGCACAACATGCCCATTCTCAAGATTACAGTTTTGCCCTGCTGGAGGCAAAGACGCTGGAGCCCTTGCAGAGACAGAGCCTTGCAGGGACCCAGCCTATTTTCTTACTTCCATCGGTGACAGCTGAGGACACTGGGAGCTACAGCTGTATTTACTACAGGAAGACAGCCCCCTACAGAGGATCCCATCCCAGCAAGACCCTGGAGCTGTCTGTGCTTGGTGAGTGAGGATGAGAACCTGTAATTCCCAATTTCATCCAGCCCATAGGGGCCCATAGATCTATGAGGGAGCACAGCACGAAATCCTGGGAATTCTGAAGGGATCATTTGGTGGAGGCTGGAGAAGACCCTGGGACCATCTCCTGTTCTACATGGACTCAGCTTTGGGTCCCAAGATAGTAGGGATGTTGGCAGCTCAAGCCAGGCCCCATATAAGGAAAGGAGAACAGAATTTAAACTTCTTTTGTTCCTCTCATTAAGGGATTAGGGGCAGGGGTCTTGATAATTCATCTAACTCTGACATTTGGAGTCTCTCTTTCTCCTTAGATCTACTTCCTAAACCCACTCTGTGTGCCCAATCTAGCCTCGTGGTGTCCCCAGGGGCCAAGATCACTCTCTGGTGCTCAAGGCCCAAGCTGCCTTCCCTTGGAGAGGTGACTTTCACTCTGGGGAAAACTGGGACCCAGGAGCCCTTCCAGCAGCAGATCTCAGCAGACCTCTGGACT
>CM053582.1:68370685-68385567 GCA_028627135.1 Pseudochirops cupreus
AAAAAAAGCTGCTCACACACCCAAGGCCTGCCATATAAAACTGGCTTCCAGTGAGAAATGTGCTGCCTGTGTGCAGAGTTGTGACCATAGCTCCCAGGGTATCCACACCTGCTGCTTCATCATTGCCTGTCTCCACATGACTTTGAAGATAGGTATAATGGTAAAATAGTGGGACTGATGTCTTTGGATTCACGTGGAAAAGGGATTTAAGTGAGGCAGAGTTACAGAAAATTGTTGGTCCCAGTCTCTTCTCCAGAGTTATTCCAATCCAGTGGCAGGACAGAATCAAGACAACTGGTGATGGCTCAAGATGCAGTGGATGACTGTAATGGCAAGCAAAGTACTACTTTACTCCTTGTTTCAGCTATTCAAGTGCCTTTCAGCCTCACCTTTGATTGTGTCAAGTCTTTGTTGGAAACAGCATACATTGTGTGCCCCTTAAATGGTCTAAGGGAGTTTGGAGACCTTTTCTGTCCTGAAAAGGCCTAAGATGATCACATGGAGCCCACACTGACAGGAGCTTGCCAGAGGGTTGGAACAGGAAGGAGCAGAGCAGAAAAAAGCTTTAGCAGACCTGGAACCAGGCAGAAATGTAAGGGAAAATAGTTGTGATCTCAGCACTCTGTAGCACTCTTGTCTGTTGTTATGCCAGACAAAAGCATCCTGTCTCTTGTCCTTAGAAGCACTGAAAGTGGACCTAGCTGTTGCTACAGAAGTACTGAAAGAAGACTTTACTGCTAAGTCCAGGGACTCCACTGTTGATTTGTTTGATTTCTGAGACAGAAAGTTAATTGAGATGAAACTATCTATATCTATAAATGTGCCAGTGATGTCTATATATATCGTCGTTTCTCTTTTAAGCATAATGTGAGTAAATATTGTAGCTGTGTTTGATTTGTTTACTTTGAGTTTACAAAATTCAGTTCACAATTCCTTGAGTTTCAAAGATAGGATCTGAAAATACTTTCACATTGGACATTAGTGTGGCTGTATAGAAGGTTTGTAACCAATGGAATGAACAATTGGAAAGAAGAAACAAAACAAACACGGAAAAGAAAGAGAGCATGTAGTTTGCTTCAGTCTCCATTTAAACTCTGTTCTTTCTAGATCTTTCTCTGAATGTAGTCATCTCCTTCCATTCTGAGTCTTATACAGTTGTCTTATAACCTTGCGTTGCTGAGAAGAGTCCAGTTTATCAAAGTAAGTCATCACACATACATTGTGTCTGTAATTATATACAAATTTCTCCTCTTTTTGCTCTTCTCACTTAGCATCAGTTCATATAAGCCTCTCCAGGTAAATATGAAGTCCATCTGCTCCTCCTTTCTTATAGCACAACAGTATTCCATTACATTCATGTACCACAACTTGTTAGCCATCACCCAATTGATGGGCATCCCTTAATTTCCAATTATTTGTCACCACAAAGAGAGCTTCAACATCTTTGAACATATGGGTCTTCCTCCCACTTCTATGATCTAAATATTGTAGCTTTGTTAAGTTTTTTCTTCCTAGAAACAGAATCAGAGAGCTGCCTATGTGTGAGTCCAGGCAAGATCTGGGAAGGGCTGCCTACCTGTCAATCCAGGCAAGAATATGGTGACTATCAGCAACAGCTGGGAGCAGTCAGTCTCTGGAGAAGGAGCCAGGGGTTTGGAAGACAGCTTTGAGTCATGATGAAAGAGAAGTTTACTTGGGTACTCTGTATTGACTGAAGAGATTCTGACTAACTGTAACCTAGGGGTGGGTGGTATTGGTACTTTCAGCTACCCCTTATGGATGATGGGACTAAAGAATCATTGGAAGCCAGCCTGGAATCTAGATGAACGACTTTACATGGACACTGTGAACTGACTAAGGAGATTGTAACTTACTGAATGATGTGTTTTGTTTCAGATGATGTGGCCACATTCATAAGTTGTTATGTTTTTTTGGTGGGTTTTTTTTTTTTGCTTTTTGGGGGGCAGTTGGGTTTAAGTGACTTGCCCAAAGTCACACGTGTAGTAAGTGAGTCAAGTGTCTGAGGTCGGATTTGAACTTAGGTCCTCCTGACTCCAGGGCTGGTGCTCTATTCACTGTGCCACCAAGTTGTTATGTTTTGTTGTTGTGAATGTTGTGCTTTAATTTCTGGAATGTTGTGCATTAGTTTCTGGCTGAATGCGACTAGATGTTTATTCACAGCAGCAGTCCTCAGGAGAGTTGCTGAGATTGGCTTTACAATGACCTTGGCATCTTCGTTGTCTAACCCTGCTCTAAGCATCCCACAGTGCCTACTTCAGCTGCCTTCATGGCAATTGGAACAAACTGTTCTCATTCACCCATTCCAACAGAGTAAGTCTTCACATGCTTGGGATAGACACTCTCTATCTCACCAATGAAATTAAGACCCCTTGATAACCTTCAACCTTGGTTAGTCCATTTGCTGAAAAGGTTTATCAGATTGTAGCCCCTTGCTCAGGCTACAACTTCTTGGACCTTCAGATGAGAGTTGGGTGGAACAGGTCGACACCAGGGGTGGAAAGCAGACCCAAAAAGAGCTCAGCAGCCAACACACCAAAGGTATCAGTCCTCCCTGAGCATACCGTATACTTCTCTCCTGGTTCACCAAACCACATTTCTTTGCTCACCCCTTATTCCCATCTTCCATCTTTCCTTCCAATAGTATAGGCTCACAAATGAAGTTTTATGCATACCTCACTGACTCTCACACATTCATACTCCTGACGCCCATATTCAATCTGCTGTAAATTCCTGTCACTCCACATTAGCAATGTCTCTCCTATGCATGCCCCCCTCTCCCAACACTGCCACTGTCTTGGTTCAGACCCCAGTCACATCACACCTGATGTATTCTAAGAACCTGTTGGTTGCTCCACCTGCCTCGAGTCTCCCCTCACTCAAGTCATTCCTCCACTCACTTGTCAAAGTTCATCTTCCTAAAGTCTGGGACTGACCATGTCACCATGTACTCAACAGCCACCTGTGGCACTCTGGAAAAATGATCAAACATCAAATTCTATCTTCTGTTGTTAATCCCCTACCCCTTCATCATCTACAGTTCTCCTGATCTTCTCTTCTTTCACCTTATGTGCCCCCTGAACCTGCTATAATTCAGTGGTATGTGACTTCCCTTCAGGACTGTGAATAGGACATTCCGCTTCCTGACTATGCGGTCATTCCTCACCATTCCCATGCCTAGAATGCTTGTCCAGGTTCCCCAAATCTCCAACTAGATCTCACTTCTATACTCAGGTTTTCTGGTCCTCGTTCACTTTTGTCCTGTCCTTCTTTCAATGAGCTCCAATACGTCCTGTCCATGACAGATTTCTACATTATTACTGGTGCGTTGTCTGCCTCCCCAGTCAGTTAGTTCCAGGACAACAGGGAGATGTTCCTTGTATCTCTTTATATCCCCAGTGCTTAGCAAAGGGTCTGACATGTAGCAGGCACCTGATAATTGCTCAGTGACTTGAGGAAGGTCAAAGAAAAAGCACATATTGGAAAGTCTAAGCCCTTTTTGCACTTTCAGGGCAGGTCCTGCCACAAATTCCAAACAGCATCTTTCTATAATACCAGACATTTATCAGTGGGAGCTTCATTGTCATGGTGTCCAACTCCCTCATTTTACAGATGAGGAACCCGAGGCTCAGTGGTTCAGTGACTTGTTCAGTATCCCACTGATAAAAAGTGTCTGGAAAAGAATTCCAATTCAGGGATTCCTGCCCCCAAAGCTAGCACTTGATTCACCCCCACACCCACAAGCCTCTTGTCATCACGGCTCTCACATACCTGCTTTTCCCTCACCTGGATGGCAGCTCCTCAGGACTTCTTGCTCCAATAGCCATGGGGCTTCCTTTTCCTCAAAATAAGAGATCAGCACTTCTCTGGGAACTGGCAGACCTGGCCATGGGGAATAAAGGATGATGATAAAGAAAATCTTAGAATTTAGCTCTCTTTTGGGAAGAGTGTGCATGCAAAGCTACTCCATTTTGAGAATCAATCCATCATATTCACACAGATCAGGCTCATTCTCCCATTGATGCTTGTAATGCAAGTAACCCAAAGAAGAATGCACCAGATCAGCCTTGAACTACAGCAAAATGGACGTTAATGAATCATCTTTGTTCCTGTCTCTTCCCCTGCTCCACACTCTCTGAAACCTTTAAAAACCTTGGAACTTTTCCTTCAGGGGTTTTTGCATCTACTAGTGAGATTCTCCTGCTGGGGAACACAATGAACTTCAGTTAGGCCAAATTCTGATTCTTGTTCAGTCTGTTATTCCTGACAGTCACAGTGGTTTGCAAGCAAGAGACTCAGGACGGCTCTTAGAAGTCGTGAAGCAAGGTTTCCATAGCACTTATTTTGGGAGCTTAGAGGAGAGAGGGGGAGAAGATCATGGAGCTAATTTGGAATCCGAAAATCTGGTCTTGGTGCACCTTCTTCATAGGAGGAGAGACTCATTGCATAGTTTCCGTTACCTAGAAGTTAGAGGCAGCTGGGAGTGCAGTGGAGAGAGCCCAGGGCCTGGAGGCAGGAAGGTCTGGGTTTAAATCCAGCTCTGAAACAGTAACATGTTGTGTACCTCTGAACACTCTGTTTGCTTCAGTTTTCTCAAAAGCCAAATTGGGATAATAACAACACCTAATGACATAATGTTGCAAAGAAAGCATGTAGCACAAGAGCTGCTGAATAGCATCTAAACAGAAATGCTTATTCACTTCCTTTACCACCATTTGGGCTGGAATTTGGGCAACGTCAAGGGAGATGAAGGACAAACATGCCCTACCAGGAACAGGTGGGAACTGGGAGGTACAAACTGAGGATTTTCACAAAGAAGAATGTCCTAAATACTTGGCCCTTCCCAAAGAGGAAGGGGTGCAGGGAAAAGCCACCTGAGCCATTTTCAGAGATTTGGCACACAAAATTCATGTCCAGGGAGAGACTGGACTACATAACGAGGGATTACTTCCACACCTGAGTTGCTACAACGCTGATCTGATCTGGGACCTCAAGCTACCTAGAATTGGCAAGAGACATTTTCAGGAGCACCCAGGAGACCTCCAGGTTCTTTTCACACAGTGTGCTGACTTTTTATAGAAAAACTGGGCAGCAGGAGGACTCTGTCTCAGGGACACAGGAAACCAGCACTTTTCCCTTTATAGTAATTGACAAATGCTCCAAAGCCAGCACAGTCAGAAATGAAGATATTCCCTTTGATTTCTGACTCAGAGTGGCCAAGGGAAGCTTCCTTACCGAGGGAGAGCAGGTTCTGGGCATTCTGCAGCATGACCTCCTTGTACAATTCCTTCTGAGGAGGGTCCAAAAGGGCCAGCTCCTCCTGGGTGAAGTCCACAGCCACATCCTTGAATGTTACCCACTCCTAAACCATGAAAAGTCAGAAGATTTAGAACTGAAGGAGACTCCAGAATTCATGTAATCTAACCTTCAACAAGTGAGAGAAGGAAACTGAAGCACAGAAGGGGGATTTACTCAGTGGCTGGACCCTTCATGAGTGTCAGAGGCAACCCCTGAACCACAGTCATTGAGTCCAATGGAATATTGGGGAAAGCATTTGATATTGTCAGTTGGAATAAAGTAGAGAAAGGTCTTACTATGGAATGTGCCTCCCTATGGCATATGTGTGAAAGTATGTACTGTAACTGTGAGGCAGAGGAATTGGTGAAGGAGAAAGAGAGAAGATGATGGGAAATTCCTTCCTTTTCAGAACTGATAAATGTAATATGTTATAAACAGATTCTGTGATGAATGTGTGAGAAACCGGCAATTATGTGCATTCTGGGGAGGGGCAGGAAGGTCAGTCTGGTTATGGAAAAGAGAAGAAAAGAAAAGAAAGGATCTAGTTTGTTTCCTGAAAAACTGAAGAAAAGCCTTATCTAAATAAAACATGAAAAGGATTCATAAGACATGCTTATTGCAATCTGGACTGAACTGTGAGATATAAGTCTTTCCTGCCAGGGAAGGAGAATTATCTGTTGTTACACTGAGGGCTTGAGGCTACCCTGGGTATGATGTGCCCTGGCCAAAACATCTCATGCTTTCACTTTATGATTGCTGATCAGATTAATAGATGCCAGCAGGCCCGACCACAGGTGGGGCAGAAATAGTCCCTGTGAACATTTGGGCTGCAGATGGCTCTAAATGTGTGTGGCTCACCATTCTTTTGAGATACTGCAATTCTGCTTTGCTAACACAGCAAATTATTTGCAGATATGCATGAAGGGTGGTCCTTTGCCCCTGTCTCCCATATCTCACAACTGATTGTGAAATTCCTCAGAGATACCTTGGAAGTGTCTTTTCATCTCTTCCATCCACCTTGTGACTGCCTTCCTTGCATGCTTTCTCCATGAAATCCTTTTAGGCAAACAGACTTTTGGCATTTGAACATGTCCAGCCCATCCAAGTTGTACTCTCTGAACTAGAGCGTTAATGCTTGGCATTCTAACTTGAAGAAGGACCTCTGTGCCTGGTAGTTATCCTGCCAGGTGACCTTCAGAATCTTCCTCAGACAAATAAAATGGAAGCAATTCTGTTTCCTGGCATGGTGCTGGTGGACTGCCCAGCTTTCACAGGCATACAACAATGAGGTCCCAGCACAGTAACTCTAGAGACCTTCCCTTTGGTGGCCAGTCTAATCTCTCTTCTCTCCCGCACTTTCTGCAAGTACTGACCTATCTCTGGCAGAACAGGCATCAAATATTATATTTAGTTATCTGAAAGAGAAAATAATCTGAGGCACAAAATTTGCTAGTAAATTGTGATTTAATTGTATCATTTGACAGGTTACCTTTAAGGAAAGTCAAGTAACTCACCAGTAATTTGTGACAAGGTGTAATTTATAGAGCTTATTGTTTTTAACAGAAGAGGAAGAAAAGAATTACAACAATCTTAGGAAACACGTTTTGAACAAAATGCAACTGGTGAAGGCAGGTTGTCTGCCTACTTACTGCGCCTGGGTTTTCTTGACCCAGATTCATCCTGTGTCTGTCAGTCAAAGTGAGATTACCCCAGAAATCCTTGCTCCACAGCTGATGAGCTTTCCAACCAAAGTATTACTTTAAAGGAGCCTATAGTTTGAGGAAAGATTGGAAAAGACAAGCTTATGGTTTTTACTTAGAAATCACAAACTATACTCCCAGGCCATAAAAGGAAATCCAACCTTAGAAGATTACACTACTCAACTTAGAGTTAACCTGCAGCTGAAGGAAAAAAGGAAAGGAGTTAATCCACTGAAACTGGGAAGTAACTTAGCCTTCTATCAACCCCCTGTCTCCCATAGCCAGAAAGAGAAATTAATGCTTTGAAAAGGGTCTTATAATCCAATGATTATTTTAGTCCTACAAAGATATGTGTCTTACTCTAAATAATCTTCTTCTAAAAGATGAAGTCTCATCAAAATTTGTATTCACTAAATCTATACATATCCTAGATATAAGAGAATATCAATGTTATTCTGGCTTAGCTGGGTGGCCTAGCTTTCCCAAAGAAAGGAATTTAATCTTACTATCAAACTAAAAATGAATCAAAGCAATTAATTACTAACTGATTTAAAGGATATTTCTCTTCATAAACTCATCATTTATGTGTACGTGTCGGAAGGTATACTGTCAAGATAAGTGAACTTATTCAAAGGTTTAAAATTTCTCCATTTGCTGGAACCAATAGGTGGTACCATGCTGAATAGTGGAAATATGTGTGAGTGTGTGTGTGTGTGTGTGTGTGTGTGTGTGTGTGTGTGTGTGTGTTATTTCCCCATTACATCTTAAAATATTTAACATTTGTTTTTAGTCCTAAATATATGGCCCCATTCCCTTCCTTCCCTCCCCCCTCTCTGAGATAATAAACAAGCAGATAAAGGTTACATGTCTGCAATCTTGTCAAACACTTCTGTATTACTCATTTGCTACAGGAAGACTTAAAAAAAGAGAAAGACTGAAACAAAGAAAGTTAAAAAAAACAGTATGTTTCAATCTCTATTCCATCAATATCAGTTCTTTCTCTGATGGTATAAGCATCATTAGTATTTTGGGATTTTTGCAGATCACTATATTGCTTAGAATAATTAAATCATTCACAGTTCTTGAATGAACAATATTGCCATGACTGTGTTTAATCTTCTCTTGGTTCTGTTCACTTCATTTTGCATCAATTCCTGTAGATCTGTTGTTGTTATTTCTGAAATCATCCTGCTTGTCATTTCTTACAGAACAATAGTATTTCTTTACAATCATATACCACAGATGGTTTAGCCATCCCTCATTTAATGGGCATCCCTTTGATTTGAGTCTTAGCCACCACCAAAAGAGCTGCTTTAAGCATTTTCATACAAATAAGTCCTTCCCAACACACCTCCCTGCACACAAACATGCTCATTTTTGTGCTGCCTTTGGGATATAGATCTATCAGTGGCATTGCTGTATATGGTATGCAAAAAGTATGCAGAGTTTTATATCTGTTTGGATATAGTTCCAAATTCCTCTCCAGAATGGTTGGATCAGTTCACAACTCCATGAACTATGCATTAGTGTCACAGTTGTCCCACATCCCCTCCAACATCCATCATTTTCCTTTTTTTAGCATAATAGGCCATCTGATACGTATGAGGCGGCACCTCAGAATTGTTTTAATTTACATTTCTTTATAACAGAAATTCAGAATATTTTAATATATCTATAGATAGTTTTGATTTCTTTGTCTGAAAACTGCCTGTTTTTATGCTTTCACCATTTATCCATTGGGGAATGACTTCTATTTTTATAAATTAGACTCAGTTCATATATATTTAAGAAATTAGTGAGTAGAACCAAGGGGGAAGAGAAAAAGCAGGAATTTCCTTGAGCTCCCACTCCAACCACCTCCAATAACTGTACAAAAGGACTCTAATAAAATTTTAGTGCTACAGAACCCACAAAGTGACAGAGAGAAACAAATCTCCCAGTGAAGGAAGGCGGGCAGACTGACAGGAAGGATCTATTGCACAGGGCTGAGAGCGGAGTCCAGTTACATGTGGGCCTGTGCCAGCAGACAAGTGGCATAGACGATCCAGAGCAGACTTCAGGGGAGTCAATCACTGGCAGCTTTGGCGGTTTCCCCACTTCTCAACCCATAAACAGCAAAGAGAAAGTAAAATGTCAGTGAGAGAATTCTGTTGATCCTGGGTCAGAGAAGAACCTTCCCCCAGGTCATACAGGTGGCAGCAGTTGCTGTTTCCAAAGTAGTAAACCCATAAATTATGGGGTGTCCAAGCAACTGTCCAGAGGCCAATTGTAGGACTCTCTTTGCTGGTGTTGAGGCAGCATTCTGTTGCTTTGCCCTACTTGGATCTGGGTTGCAGTCTTGGGTACTGATTCTGGAATGAGGAGTGGGGGCATGGAGAAGCCATTTGAGGCTGTAGAGAGGCATTCCTCCTCACTGTTCTGAGGTAGGTGCCTAGAACAAGCTCTGACAAATCTGTGCAAAACCCCAGAAATTTGGGACACAGCAATCTCTATGCTCGAAGCAGAGGTTTTGATTTTTCCAAAACATTTTAATTTTACATGATTAAAATTATGAATTTTACATTTTATAATGCTCTCTATATGTGGTTTGGTCATAAATTCTTCCTTTCCCTGTAGATCTAAAAGATAATCAGTTCTTTGCTCTCTTACTTTGCCCAAGGTATCACCCTACATGTGTAAATCATGTACCCATTTTGACCTTATCTTGGTATACATTATGTGATGCTGGTTTAAACCTAGGATCTTTCATTCCATTTTCCAGTTTTCCCAGCAGTTTTTATGAAACGATGACTTTTTTGTTTCACAAGTTTGGATATTTGGGTTTATCATATACCAATGATGACGGTCATTTACTATAATTTAGTTTGAAACTAATATATTCCACTGACCCACCACTCTATTTCTGAGCCAGTACAAGTTTGTTTTGATAATTACAACCTTCTAATACACTCTGAGATCTGGTATGGCTGGACAACCTTCCTTCATGTTTTGTTTCATTGATTCCCTTGATATCCTTGATGTTTTGGAGAACTGCTACTTCTTGGTGTTAGTAACAGACCAAAATTATCACAAGCATCAGAGAATTGATACATGCTATTATTCAGTTAAACAGAAATAAGAGTAATTGTGTAGGGTTCCTTCATACAATTAAAAAAAAACAAGATTTAATTAATATAGATTGTATTTCCATGTAACAGCAATCAGTTTAGCAGATACTTAGTACTTAGTAACTTAGGGGTAAGTATGGAAGGTGTGAGCCCTGTCTCCTGTTGAGAGGGTGTGAACTCCCCTGTTGACATGGAAGAAGAGGACTGGCTAAGACAGGAGGCCAGTGTGTCTATACAAGCAAGAATTCCAGAGACAGGGAGACAGAATTGGAATGTTGCTCCTGGTGGGGGAAGAATCATGGAGACTGAAGCCTGCTGAGCAAGAGAGAGAGAGAGAGAGGGAGAGAGAAAACAGAGACAGAGGGAGAGAGAGACAGAGAGAGCTAGAGACAGAGAGAGACAGACAGACAGACAGAGACAGAGAGAAAAAGAGAGAGTGCGTTCCTCTCCCAGCATCTAGAAGCTGACTGAGAACTGAGTTGGAGTTTTCTTGAGACCAGAATGTGGTGAAGGCCATCTGGAAGGCTGAGAGGGCTTGCCTGGAAGGCCGATATTCCTTCTGGGTCCCAGGGCCAGCTGAAGGACTTAAGAAGCATGACCACAATAAGACTTTCTTTGTTCGTGGCCTGGCTGATCCTTGAGTTGCGGGCAAGAGAAGTGGTGAAAGGTTTGAGATGTGCTGGACCTTGTGAACTTCAGTGTGTGCTAGGGACTGCCCTGAGGACGGGACAAGAACCTGGGAGCTGTCTACCTCTGAGGACTGGACAAAGACCTGGGAGCTGTCTGCTTCTGAATCCAAGCGACTGGTGGATTCAGGAGGGAATAGGAGAGACCACCCAGAGTCAAGATAAAAAAAGGCCTCCCCTTCCATGAAACTGAGGTTTGCTGGACACCTAGGGGTGGAGGGTTTGTGTGGTTTTCTAATGATTGTATTTAGTGACTAATCAGTTGATGTATAATTGCCCCAGGAGTGGAAGATCGATTATTGCATTATGAATTGATTGAGTGATTGAGTATTGATCACTGTATTGTGAATTGATTGAATGCTTTGTTCTAAATATTGTGGCCACTGTAGTGAAAACTGTGTGGCCATTCTAATGTTAAGCTGTTATGGACACTATATTGTGATTTTCTGTGATAAGATGTAATGTTGTGAATATTATATTGTGATTTGTAATGAATGTTTGCCTTGATTTGTAATGGAATAAATGGAGTGTTCACTATACTGTGTAATCCGAAAGCTATTCACAGTAGCATTCTTTTGGGAATGTGCTTGTGCCTGGCGTTACATTCAGCTAACTCAGATGAAGACATGAACAGTTTCCTCAAGAGACATTAAGGATTTACACATACCTCAACAACTTTGGAAACTTGGGAGAACAAAAGTCAAGAGAATGAGTTGAGAAGCCTACTGATGTACTATATACAGGAGAGGTTGGCAAAATGTGAAAATACCTTGATATTGGGAGGTAGACATCAATATTTGCAATCAGCTATATGTATAATGTGTGTATGGTCAATGCACAAGGAAGGTGATGGGCTTCCATTTTCATCATTAGGATATTATTTACTTTATCAGAGATTTTGGTATTTGGGAACAATTCTCCATCATACCTACAAAACTGTCATTTACTTTTTCATCATTGTGATTTCTTCTTTAAAATACCTAATTCATAGTCTATTTTTAACCCATACATCACCTTTTACTTGCAATATTCTATTATTTTACTTTGGTATTCATTGATCCTTTACACATTCTGAGATTGCCAAGAACTGATCATACATTTTTGTTTCCCAGTGGGGTTCTCTCGAATCACTATGCTTCATAGCATGGTACTCATCATGGGGGCTTTTACTGTAAGAAGGAAGTCTTCTTATCCATTCATAACTGATCTCTGATTACCTAACTCACCCCCCCCCCCAAAGTGATTCCAAATCTCTTTCCTCTGTAAATCTCCCACATCCATCACTTACCCTTATGAGATGGGGTTACGAACTCCAAACCTCCATGTAAGTAGTAAGCTCATTTCAGACATCTCATTTCTCACCTGGCTCAATATCTTTGGTACTTGTCTGACTATTCACTCCATAGTGCCCATGAACCAGATTACCTTCTCCTCCCTCCAACCCATTTTGATGATTTTTTTGTGTTGTCTTTTTCTGTTAAACTGCCAGGACTGTGAAGCCAAATGAATTCTGAAAGCCACCAGGAGAAAGACTTTCAAATACAATGGAAAGGACACTGAAATATGGAAGAATATTCCAAACCTACCAGAAATGAGGAGAGAATGGAATAAAGTGTTCCAGAGAGCAGTGGTGCTCAGTATGCCGCCCAGAGAGACCTATCCTGCAAATGGGAGCTTAGTAATGTGGGGCAATGAGTGGAAGTTTAATGATAAAAAAAGAGACATATTTTTAGAAAGAAAATCAGAATTGAAGAGACTTGTTTCTTTGCACTGCATTTAACTTTTACAGAAATTAACCATGGGCTAGAGCATTAAGTTACTACAAACAAAAACAGAGGAACTGATTAATATATTCTTTTTTTCCGGAATAAAATAAGAATGGCGATTGGTTCAGACATCATGAAAGATTCAAATCCAAATGGAGACTGAACAATGATATTTTCACTTTTAATACCACACTAATAAAATTATGGGTGCAACTAGGTGGCAGAGTGGAAAATACGGCGGTCCTCAAGTCAGAAAAATCTGAGTTCAAATATGACCTCACACGTTTACGATCTCAGTGAACCTGGGTAAGTCACTTAACTCTGTTTGCCTCACTTTTCTCATCTGTGACACAAGCTGGAGAAAGAAAAAGAAAACCGCTCCAATATCTTTGCCAAGAAAATCTCAAGTGGGGTCACAAAGAGTTGGACACAACCGAACAACACATCGACAACAACAACAAAAAAACAATTATGTAGGCAATATTTTAGAGGACTGAAGAAAATAAAATTTACTTGTTGAAACAAAAGGCATAAAATCTCAAGGGGTATAATGAAAAGAAGTAGGGATATAGGAGGAACACCACTTTTAAACTGCAAAATGTAGTATAAATCAGTGGTCGTCAAAACCAGCTGGTATTGCAAAATTTAAAAAAGAGAGAAAGATGATTTAATGGAACAGATTAAACAAGGTAGATTTAGAATTATTAGAACTTGTGTCTGATAAAGCAAAAAACAGACTACTTCAGGGACAACTCATCTGCTAAGATGAGGTCAAAATGGGTACATGATTTAAATATAATGGATGATACCATAAGCAAATTGAGGGAGAATGTGATAGTTGGTAAACCATCAGGTAAACTATCAGGTCTATGAATAAAGGAAGAACTCACCACCAAAGAAGAGACAGGATGCATTACTAGATATAAAATGGATCATTTGGATTATATTATATTAAATTTAAAAGATTTTTTGCAGGAACAAAATCAATGCAACCAAGATTAGAGGGAAAGCAGACAACTGAAAAAATTTACAGCAAGTATCTCTGATAAAATCCCCATTTCTCAACTATATAGGTAACTTAGTCTATGTATAAGGACACAAGTCAGGACCCAACTGATAAATGATCAAGGATAGGAACAGGTAGGTTCTAGGTGAAGAAATCAAAGATATTTATAGTGCTGTAAAAATACTCTAAATCCATCCTGACTGGAGAAATACAAATTAAAGCAACTCTCAGGTACCAGCTGACACCTATTAAATTGGCTAGTATATCAGAGAAGAAAAAGATGAATAATGGAGGGAAGTAGGAAAACTTTGACACTAATACACTATTGGTGGACTTGTGAACCGATCCAATAATTCTGGAGAGCAATTCAGAAGTATACTTAAAAGGCAATAAAACTGCGCGTACTCTCTTACTCAACAATAACACAACTAAGTCAGAATCCCAAAGATATCTTTTTTAAAAGGGAAAACATCCAATTTATACAAGAGTATTCAGAATACCTCTTTTTATGGTGGCAAAGAACTGGAAATTGAGGAGATGCCCACTAATGGAGAAATCTTTACAAGTTGTGGTATATTAGTGCAATGGAATAAGGGTGTGTTTTAAGAAATGACAAACAGCATGACTTCAGACACACCTAGAAAGTCTTACATAAACTGATGCAGAGTGAAGTGAGCAGCACTAGGAGAACACTGTACACAGAAACAGCAAGATGATAATTTGAATAACAGTGAACAATTTACTTATTCTCACAGTACCATGATCTAAGACAATCTCAAAGGACTCATGTTGAAAAATGCCATCTGCCTCAAGAGGAAGAACTCATTGATTCTTGAGGCAGACCTAAAGCATACTATTTTTCATATTCTTTTTGGTTCAAGTTGTTTTTTTTCTTCACAAAATGACCAAATAGAAATACTTTACATGTCTGCAGATGTCTAATCTATTGGTGATTGATTATCCACTGTGGGAGGGGCAAGAGGAAGGATGCAGGTTGAGAACTTGGAATTCAAAATTTGGGAGGGAAAGATGAATGTTAAAAATGTTTTATGTGTCATTGAGGAAAAATGAAAGATTATTTAAAACAAACCCTAATAGGCAATGGCAGATAGGTTGCCAATAGATAGATCACCAAGTCAAGAGTGAGGAGAACCTGAGTTCTGTTCAACCTCAGACACTTACTAGCAATGTGACCCCAGGCAACTCACTTAAGTCTGTTTGCCTTGGTTCCTGGGGAAAGAAATGGCAAATCACTCCAGTCTTTGCTAAGAAAACCCCAATGAGTATCACAAAGAGTCACA
>CM053582.1:68386067-68424682 GCA_028627135.1 Pseudochirops cupreus
AAAAAAAATAGAAGAGAAAGTGAAACATCTTACAAGAAAAACAACAATTGTGGAAAAGAGATCAAGAAGAGAAAATACAAAAATTATCAGACTAAGTTCTGATCAAAAAAAGAATCTTGATACAGTAATACAAGAAATAGAGAAAATTGTCCTGAAGCACTATGTATGGGATGAGTGAAAACATCTCAATTTGGGATTGTTAACCTCCCTTTTCCCCCCTCCACTGCTGCTGTTAATCACTTTCATTTTTGATGGGGGATGTGTGGTTCTGCCCGGGGGCATGAGCGCCAGAATATGCTGAGAATGCAGAAGGACAGTAACACCAAAAGACAGAGGTCATGACGACAGTTGTGTCTCTGGGTCAGTGTGTCCTGTTTTATTCTGCATTTCGCGACCCAGATGTTCTGTTGATATGCTCTGCTCTGGGACGTGAGCTCCGTCCTTCCATCCTTCCTTTTTGTGTTTACCCGACCCTTGTGGGGTCAGAGGTGATTACAGGGGAGGTGGGCTATTTGCCAAGGGGCTCAGTAGGGGGATAAAAGAGGAGAAGCTACAGGAATAAAGTGTGGATGGATATGGATATGGATGGATGAAGAGAACAATAAAGCTGTCTGCATATCCCTAACTCTTTTGGCTTCTGACTCTACTTTGTGGAATGTGCAGGTCGCATCCGGGAGGCGCACCCCAAAGACCGAGGGAAAAAAGGGTAAGACTGGCTGCCCTCTGGCGTTAGGCCAGGTCATAGTGGCGCCCGAATAGGGGCTTGAAAAGAAAGGGCAGTCAGACCCTGTGAAAGCGGAAAGACTTAGTAGAGTGCCCCGTAGGTAAGGGAAGCCAGGCGGGAAGATGGGAAACATACCCATAATTAAGCCAGAAGAGTCAGAGATCTGGATAAGACAGCTTTACAAGATAGTGAAAAAGCAGGGAGTTTCACTACCGCTGAGAGACCTTCGAGTTTTTATACATAAGATACAAACGGTCTCACCGTAGATTAATTCCACAGGGATAGATAGCCAAAAATGGGGTGTGGTAGGAGAACAAATGACCAGTTATGAACTAACCACCCCAGGATTTTTAGAAAACAAAGATTTCATGCTGTATGGGGCTGGTAAAAGCAGCTTTTTCTGGCCCTGATAGACCCAGTAGGAGTTTTCCTGCGGAATGTCAAACCGAAAGTAAACTTCTTGGGTGTCCTGATAACAGCGAACCTCCCTGGCCACTGCCGCCTCCTCCCCCTCCTCCAGAGGAGGAACTATCTCCTGCTCCAACAATTAAACCAATATATCCCAATGTAACAGAGCTAGAGAAAGAACTTCATTCCCTGTCCTTATCTAAAGAAGTGAAGACAGTACAAGCAGATAGAGAAAATACAGAGAAATCTGCGTTAGAGCAAGCCATAGAAAAAGCACATTTGCAAGGGGAAGATATAAGTGGGTGGGGACTTTGTCCTGTAATTGAAGTTGGTGACCCTCAGGCTCCTGGAGGAAGGAGGAGACCTCATGTTGCTATAGAATGGAAAAGAATTAAGGATTTAAAAGAAGGGGTAGTAAAATATGGTCCCACTGCTTCCTTTGTTCTCACTCAATTAGAAAACTTGTCCATACAATATATTCTGACACCTAATGACTGGAAGACTTTAGCTCGAGCCTGCTTAACACTGGGACAAAGTGTGGTCTGGATGGCTGAATATACAGAATTATGCAAAATAGAGGCTTGGAGGCATGGGGCTGGAGCTCCACAAGTCTTTGCCATGCTCACAGGCACAGGAGTTTATGAAACTACTAACATGCAGTTAGATTATACTCCTGCTGATTATGTCCTGATAGCAGAGCTTTTTTGGCTCCCTGACTGGCCTCTTGAATCTGCCTCAGTTACTGTACATGGGGTTGGAGGAACTCAGCCAGCCTCTCAATCAAAAAACTGGCTGGAATGGTCTCTGGATGGAAGACATGGTTATGTAAAACCCTTAGTAGTTCCTGGCCTTGGTTTAAACTTATGGGGCCGAGAAATTATGAAAAGTTTAGACTTGAAACTCACCAATGAGAATTTTTCTTAGGGGTCACTGCTAAGAGGAGCACCTATCCCCCTTTACGGTGGAAGACTAAGACCCCAATATGGAAGGGCCAGTGGCCCCTTACTACAGAAAAGCTCCTCGCTTTAAAAGATCTTGTCCAAGAACAGTTAGACCTAGGACATATAGAAGAATCTTTTTCCCCATGGAATTCCCCTGTCTTTGTAATCAAAAAGAAGTCAGGAAAATTTAGGTTTCTCACTGACTTGCGGGATGTCAATTCTGTGATGGAGCCCATGGGAGCTTTACAGCCTGGGCTGCCATCCCCTAATGCCATTCCACAGGGTTATCACGTTTGGGTGGCAGATATTAAAGATTGTTTCTTCAGCATTCCCTTGCACCCAACAGACAGAGAAGTTTGCTTTCTCAATCCCTCAGATCAATTTTAAAGCTCCAATGAAACATTATCAATGGAAGGTTTTACCCCAAGGCATGGCTAATAGTCCTACCCTTTGACAGTGGTTTGTAGCCAAGCCCTGGAAAAGCCTCCTTCCCTGTGGCCCCAGGCCTACATCTGTCATTACATGGATGATATCCTTATGGCACATCCTGACCGACAGGTACTGGCCTCCATCAGTAAAACGTTAATGGATGAATTACAGGATTTGGGCTTACAAGTTGCCCCAGAAAAAATACAAATACATTATCCCTCATTATTTAGGTTATATAGTATAGGGGGCCACAGTATCACAAACACCCCCTAAAATAAATATAGACAAAATAAAAACACTTAATGATTTTCAGAAGCTAATAGGTGCTATACAGTGGGTACGTGCTCGTGTCCCCATACCATCCGAATTGATGAAACCCCTATATTCTATTCTGAAAGGTGACCCTGCACTTCAATCCCCCAGGAAATGGACCCCAGAAGCCATACAGTCTATTGAACAAATCTCCACTACCCATCGAGTGCAGCTGTCCAAAGCTATAGAAATAACCCTCCTTAAGAATATCTATCCTTATGCAGTTATTCATCAGTCTAATTCTATTCTTGAATGGGTCTACAGTGTTCGCAGCACTCGTACCCTTGAAACATCTTTAACTGTAACCTGCCATGTTCTATTAGAAGCAGTAAAACGGGCAACTATCCTTTTTGGTGGCTGTCCTATTGTCCACCCTGAACTTTCTCAACAAGAGGTAGATGAGCTGGCCCAAAATTGTATTTCTTGGGCAACTTTAACTCAATGGACTGACATAGGTGGCCCTTCCTCCCTTAATACCAAGTCATTCTTGATTGAATGGCACAAACCTCCTGTACCTTTACTCAGTGATACTCCTGTGACAGGACCCAATGTCTTTACTGATGCGACTAAAGATCACAGGGCTGCCATATATCATCAACAAGAGCAAAAATATACAATCCTTAATACCCCATATGACTCTACACAGAAGAATGAATTGTATGCCATAATACAAGCCCTTCGCCTTTATCCTGAACCAATAAATATAATTTCTGATAGTGCCTATGCTGTTGGTGTTATACAAAAGATTCAAACAGCTTTGGTATTACATGACAGAACCTCTATCAGTTCACTTTTGATTCAGCTTCAACAAACACTTTCTCGTCGCTCTTCTCCCTTTTATATATTACATGTCCACTCTCATACAGACGGTCAAGGTCCTATTTTTGAAGGCAACAGATTGGTTGACTCGGCAGCATCAACTGCAGCCTATTATTCTTCATCTGTATCTTGTGCCCAAGCTGCCCATAAGGACTTCCACTTGTCAGCTCACTCCTTACGCCAACTATACGGTCTTACAAAGGAACAGGCTAGACAGATTGTGAAACAGTGTACACGCTGTCTTCCTTTTCATCTCCCTTCCTCGGCTGGGGTTAATCCCTGTGGCCAGTCTCCCAGTGAATTATGGCAGATGGACGTTACTCACATTCAAGGTGTCGCAGTTCACGTAACAATCGACACATTTTCAGGTTTCCTCATGGCCACAACACAGGGTGGTGAACAAGTGAAACATGTTAAGAACCACCTTTTTCATTGCTTTTCCATATCAGGCACCCCATTGGAAATAAAGACTGACAATGGCCCTGCATATATCTCCACTGTCCTTGCTTCTTTCTGTAAAGAAATGGGCATCGCTCATGTCACAGGGAGCCCATATAATCCTACTGGACAGGCCATTGTTGAACGGGCCAATCGCACCCTGAAGGCACTCTTTGCTAAACAAGAAAGGGGAAGAGGGAGGTTAACACAGTCTGCCATTGATAGTGCTCTATATACCCATAATTTCTTGAACTTATCTCAAGCCACAGACATCTCTCCTGCCATGAAACATTTCATACAAGTAAAACGGGTGTTACAAACGCCTCCATCGGCTGTGACCACAGAAGAACATATGGTTCTCTATAAAAATCCTTTGGGTAAATGGGAGGGGCCCTATTGGGTGCTAATATGGGGTCCAGGCTCTGTTTGTCTTTCCACAGATCGTGGAGATGTCTGGGTTCCAGTCAAAAGAATACGGATCATTGAAAAAGAAGAGACGGGGAAAGCGGGGGAAGCCCAAAAACAAGAACCACTGTCGTAGAAGCAGAAAGGCAATGCTGCATCTCCTTATCCTGCTGTCTACCTTGACACTGCAGCCTGGGAAAGCAGAGGAAGTTCAGCTTTGGAGTTTCTACCCTAACCCCCCAATGTTACGTGCTGCAATTGCACTGTGGCTTAATGCATCACTAACATGACTGGACAGATCTTGTTTTTTGTAACACGTCCCCCACAGATGTTCTTGCCTGTTAAGGTTGCTGATGGATGGCAAGAAAGTGCAGCAGGACACACACTGACAAAAATCACTGGGAATTTGGCTCATATAAGACAAAAACGCTGTGTTAGTTGTATTGTGTTAGGTGTACTTGCTTTGCTTTCCTTTCTTGCTAGCTCCACTTCTTTGGCATTATCTGTCGAGAATACATGTGTCCAAATGGTGAATGCAGACGTCTTGGAAGAACTGTCCTGCAATGTGACACGGGCCTTTCACGATCAGACTATCATAAATAAAAAACTGTGGGAAACTATGCAAGCAGTAGAAGAAACTTTGATCAATATAGGCGATGAAGTAGATATGTTAGAAAAAAGAATGCTTATGTGTTGTGATTACCGACATGTGTATCATTGTGTAACTCCTTTGCCTTTTAATGGGAGTTGGGAGCAAGTTAAGAAACATTTAAATGGGATAATTACTAAAGACAATGTAACCTCTGACCTATTCGATATTGATAAGTTGATCAATGACATGTCTAAAGCTACTGCGCATGTACTTAAACCAGACAACTGGGCAAAAACACTAACTGATTGGTTTCACAACACTACTTGGACTTCCTTTAGTCGTTGGCTAATTTTGGGCTTAGTTGCTTTTTGTATGATTTGTCTTCTCCTGTTGTTATCTCCTTGCTTGATACAATTACTGAGTTCTGTATTAAAATCTAGTTTAGAAGCCCTGGAGGCAAGTCGTCCTCGCCCTTGGTCACGCTCTGTGCATAACAAGAAAGGGGACATGATAGGGGATATGTAGTTCTGCCTGGGAGCATGAGCACCAGAATATTCTGAGAATGCAGAAGGATAGTAACACCAAAACACAGAAGTCATGACGACAGTTGTGTCTCTAGGTCAGTGTGTCCTGTTTTATTCTGCATTTCGCGACCCAGATGTTCTGTTGATATTCTCTGTTCCAGAGACGTGAGCTCTGTCCTTCCTTTTTGTGTTTACCTGACCCTTGTGGGGTCAGAGGTGGGCTATTTGCCAAGGGGCTCAGTAGGGGGATAAAAGAGGAGAAGCTACAGGAATAAAGTGTGGATGGATATGGATATGGATGGATGAAGAGAATAATAAAGCTGTCTGCATATCCCTAACTCTTCTGGCTCCTGACTCTACTTTGTGGAATGCGCAGGTCGCATCCGGGAGGCGTGCCCCCAAGACCCAGGGAAAAAAGGGTAAGACTCGCTGCCGTCTGGTGTTAGGCCAGGTCACATTTTCTTTGTCTTCTTTCCTGCCTGGGTGGGCCCCTTCTCCTCCTTTTCTTGCTGTCCCATTTGGGGAAGAATTTGGTACAGTCTGCCTCTCAACCAATGAGAGAGGAGATAGTCAGGAAGGGGACTTGACTACATTATAGTATAAATTCTTTCACTGTCGTTTGTAACATGCCTCTTCTCCGTGATGAGTCATGGAGAAAACTGTCTTCTTCTCCTGGGGAAGAAAATAAACTCCTGTTCTTATCCTAAGAGATCTCTGTGTTTATTTTTTTCATTAAATTAAGGATGAGGGTTATTTCTCATCCCCAACAATTAGAACAAGGGGGAAAGCAGAAATAGAAAAAAGAAATCCATTGATCATCACTTAAAAGAGATTCTATGAGGAAAACTCATATTTTGAGGAAAACATATCAATATCATGGTCAAATTCTGAAATCCCAAGCTCAAGGATAAAATAGTAAAAACATCAAAATTAAAACAGTTTAAATAAAGTGGTGCCACAATAAGACTCACACAAGACTAGCAGCAGAGACATTAAAGGACCACAGGTCTTGAAACACAACATATTAAAGAACAAAAGAACTGGGGCTCTGGCCAAAAATATCATACCCTGCAAAATTAAGTAACATCCTGAATGAAAAAAAATGCATATTTGATAAACTCTCAGACTTTCAAGACTTTGTTTAAAAAAAAAAAACTCCTCAACTTAATAGAAGATTTGACATACAAGAACCAAGAGAAATATAATATAAGGTACATATCAAAAGACTTTCATCAGGAATGGATTTAAGAGTGAACAATATATACATATTTAGAAGAGTACAAAACTCTTCTAAATTCAGAAGAAATAAAACAGTAGGGACATAGGGAGGGGGAGAGGACAAGGGAGGAATTTTTGGGGGGAGAATGAGGAAATATGCAAAAGGGAGTATAGAAGGGTGTTTAGATTTATGGGAATGGGAGGAAAGGGGAAGGATCCTTGGAGAAGGGTAGGCAAGTAACAGGAGTACAAGGTAATGGGTAGAAGTAAAGTAGAAGAACAGGATGGATAGGAAATAAGAGATATGCATACACATAAAAAAAAATCAGGAATAAAATGTATTTGGGTGTGTGTGTGTGTGTGTGTGTGTGTAGACCTTGGAGGTCTGCTTTAAAAGTGTATTTGTAAAGATGGAGTTCTTTTAGGTGATCAGCACCAAGGTGGCTATTCCTGACCAGAAACAGGTTTGAGTCCATGAGGTCAATATTCAAATTAGCGTTTAATTGGAGATTTTTAATTTGTACTTTTTCTAGTTTTTTTAGTTGTATACCCAATTCATTAATCTGTTCTTTCTCTATTTAACTGATGTTAGTACTAAGAGATAAAAATTTTCCTCTAATCTAACTTTTGCCATATTCCATAGGTTTTGATCTGTTTTCCCCTTTTTGCCATTCTCTTTAATGAAATTATTTGTTTCTGTGATTTTTTCTTTACCTACTCATTCTTTAAGATTAGGATGTTTAATCTCCAATTAAATTTTTTTCTGTCTTTCCTCAGTCCATTATTTAATATAATCTTATTTTATTATGATCTGAAAAATGATACTTTTAATATTTCTGACTTCCTATTTTTAACAATAAAATTTTTATGTGCTTATATATGATCATTCTTTATAAAGGTACTAGAAAACACTGAGAAAATGTATATTCCTTTCTATTTCCATTCAATTCTCTCCAGATATCTATCATATGTAGATTATCTAAAGTTCTATTAACTCATTTAACTTCTTTTTTTTTTGTTAGATGTATCAAGTTCTGTAAGAGGATGATTAAAGTCCCCTACTATCATGGTACTATTATCTACCTCCACTTGTAATTCATTTAACTTTAGATGCCATAGTATTTGATGCATATAGGTTCAATATTAATGTATTACTTCATTATCTATGCTATCTTTTATGAAAATTAAGTAACCCTCTTTATCTTTTTAAATTAAATCTGTTTCAGTCATAATGTCATTTGAGATCATAATTGCTAGCCCTACATTTTTTGCATCAGGTAAGGCAGAATGAATTCTATTCCAACCCTCCATTTTAATTGTTTTTCTCTCATTTTAAAATGTGTCTTTGATAAACAACATACGTTTTGGTCTGATTTTTAACCCATTCTGCTATCCTTTTTGGTTTTATAGTTGAGTTTATCCCATTCATATTCAAAGTTATAATTGCTGTTTTTGAATTTCTCTCCATCTTGTTTTTACTCACTATTTTCCTTCTCAGTCTCCCATTTCACCTTCTCCCTGTTACCTTATCTTCTCCCCTTACACTCTTATGTGTTATTTTACCCACCTCTCTAGTCTCTCTTTTATCTTCTCCCCTCACCCTCTGAACCTTAATCTATACACCCTTCTAAAAGTCCCTCTTACACTCTATCCCCCAGTTTTCTTCCCTCCCCAGAAATTCAGAAGACTCCTAAACTTTCAAACATTTCTTTCCTCTTCAACCCAGATGGAAGTAAGGTGCCAACTTTACCAGTCCTCCACCCCTACCTGTTTCCTCTGTGTTAGTTCTTTATTCCATGTCCTGTTTTTATCAGATAATTATACCCTTTTACCTTTCATATCCAATTTTGCTCTTTAGAATCACCTCACCATACACAACTCAGCCTCAACTTTTCTTTCAAACTACCTTAGTAAGGTAGTTTTAAAAATACTGACAACATTTTTATATATCATAAACAAACAGTTTGATCTTTATCAGTGTCATAATTAGTCTTTAATGGTTTCCTTATATTTCTTTTGGATCTTTTCTATCAAATTTTCCACTGAATTCTGCTCCTTTTGTTACAAATACTTGAAAGTTTTTCAGTTGGTCAAATTTTCACTTTTTTTTTGTTCAGGATTATACTTACTTTGCTGGGTAACTTGTTTGTGGATACAACCCCCCTATTTTTCTCTTAAAAATAAAATGTTCCAAGACCTGCCAACTTTTAATTTAGAAGCAACTACATCATATGAAGTCCTGAATGTATTGCTGCAAAGTGTATTTTTTTTCTTGTTGCTTGCTATGTATTCTCTTTAACCTGGGAATTTGAAATGTGGCTATGACATTAGTATTAGTGTTATTCTCTGGACCTCTTTCAAGAAGTGAATGTTAGATTATTTTCTGTTTCTATTTTTTTCTCTTGCACTAGAACTTCAGAGCAATTTTCCTTAATAATTTCTTGTAATATTTTATCCACAGCCCTGGAGACAGGAGGACCTGAATTCAAATCTGGCCTCAGACACTTGACACTTACTAGCTGTTTGACCCTGGGCAAGTCACTTAACCCCAATTGCCTTGCAAAAAATATATGCATATATTGTATCCAGATCCATTTTTTATCATAACTTTCAGATAGCCTGACTACTCTTATATTGTTTCTGTTCAATCTGTTCTCCAGATCAATTTTTTTCTAATGAGATGTTTCAGATTATCTTCTATTTTTTCTAGTTTTATTATTTCTTGGTGTCTTATAGCATCATTCAACTCTACTTTCGCAGTTCTAGGTTTTAAGTAGTTATTTTCTTCCTTCAATTTTTTTTCAATTGGTTAACTTTGTTTTCATGATTTTCTTAGATTGCTTTTATATGATTTTTGAATTGCTTTTTAAGAATTTACAGTAGTTATGTTTAGACTTGAGCCATTGAAGTTACTCTTTGGTGTAGGAGTGGCTTTTTTTAACCTCACTGTTTTCCTCTAAATATGAACCCTGATCTTCTTTAATGCTAAAGTGGCTATCTATGGTTTGGTTCTTTTTCCTTTTCTTTTTCTTTTTTTTTAAACAAATACAAAATAAGAAAAGAAAAAAGAAACAAACTTAAATACTAAAACTAAAATGATACAAAATAAGAAAAGAAAAAAAGCATTTCAATGGATACAGCAGAATATGAGAGATGATTCAAAATAAACAGCAAAAAACCTTATATTTATAGAAAGCTCATATCATAAATACTACACATGGTGTTAAGAACTGTCCATCTTTTCTTCCTTGTAAATTTTCTTTTGTTCTCTACTGTGCAATCTTCACTTTGTTCTTTTTTCTCCCTTCCTCCTGCCCCAAGGTACAATTAAGTGCAAATAAATGCACATACATATATACATAGACATGCATGTATGCATGTATGTATGTATACACATACATAAATATATACCCAAAGATATGCATGCATACATGAACATACATCCAGCCATATGTATGTACACTTACACATACATATATTAGGAATCAATAATTATAGTTATATATAGACATGTACATTCATTCTGATATATCTATGTAAGACTACACTATACTTATTTATCCTCTGTTTCTCTTAGAATGGATAACTAACTTCTTCCTTCATAAGTCTAACTCTTTCCATATATTTCCAAGCCCACCAATTCATCATTTCCTACACCGTAGTAACATCCCCACCTTATACTGTCTAAAAGTTGTTTTACGTATGCCAAAACATTGATAAATATGGCTGGCACATAAAGTAATTTCCCTATTTTTCTCTTGTGAATTAATCTATTTCAGCCTTAACTTTGTCCAAGATCATAATTACCATCCTTCTTTCTTTTCCCCCAACAAATTCTACTCCTGATCTTTATTTTATGCTTTTTGCATATCTCTTATTTCCTAACTGTCCTGAGTTGACTTTACTTCTACATGCTACCTTGCCCTCCTATTATGAACCTACCTACCCCAAAGATACTACCTTTATCTTCTCATTCTCATTAATCTAAATACCCTTCTTTACCCTGCCTTTAACTTATTTTCTCACCCTCCACTCCAAAGATCCTCCCTTATCCTCTCCCATTCCCTATCCCCTTAGTATTTTATTTCTTTCTGAGTTTAGAAAACTTTTATATTCCCCTAGATATATACATATTGTTCCCTCTTCAACCCATTCCCAATGAAAGTAAGTTTCAAGAACTACCAGCCCTCATCCTCCATCTAATTCTTCTTGGTTAGACACACTGAAACATGATTCCAGAATAGTGAAGTCATTTTGGTCCTCTTCCAGAATGGACAACAACCAAACAACCAAACAATTCCTCTGTGTCAGTTCTTCCTCTCACACCTCATTTGTATAAGATAATTACTCTTTTTAGCTGATCCTAAATTGTTTTACTTTTTAAAATTGTATCATATTCACATCTACCCCAATCTTTCTTATGAACTACCCAGTTATTAATAACAATTTTAGACACATATTTCACATTTTACATACACAAAAGATAAACAGTCTCTCCTTATTATCCCTTGTAATTAGTCTTTGGTATGCATCTCTTGGCTGTTCTATGTCAAATTTCCTATTAAGTTCCATTGTTTTTTTTTTTTTTAGCAAAATCTTGAAAGTCTGACAATTCATTAAAAATCCATTTTTTCCATACAGGATTATGCTTAATTTGTTGAGTATGTTATTTTTACTGAGCACCCAGTTCTTTTGCTCTTTGATATATAGTGCTCCAAGGCCTGTGGTCATTTAGGGTCACTGTGGCTGGGTCTTATGTAATTCTAATTGTGGTACTACCATGTTCAAATTATTTTTTTTTCTTCTTGGCCATAATATTTTATTCTTGAACTGGGGGTTTCAGAATTTGACTATGATAGTCACATGGGTTTTCCTTGTAGCATCTCTATCAGGTGGTGATTTCTATTTCTACATTCCCCTTTCTTTCTAATGCTTCAGGACAATTTTCTTTAATTATTTCTTGTATTATTGTATCAAGATTCTTTTTTATGATCATAACTTTCAAGCAGTCTGATTATTCTCATGCTTTCTCTTCTTGATCTGTTCTCCAGATCAGTAGTTTCATTTTTTTAAATTTTTACATGAGATGTTTCACCTTCTCTTCTATTTTTTTATTCTTTACATTTTGTTTTCTTATTTCTTGATCACTTATAACTTCACTGTCTTCCCCTGGACCAACTCTGATTTTCAAGGAGCAATTTTCTTCCTTAAGATTCTGCATCTCTTTTTCTAATTGGTTGACTTTCTTTTCATGATTTTCTTGTTTTTTCTTGGATGGTTCTTTTTCTTGTTTGTTTTTCCTCAGTTTCTCTCATTTGATTTTTAAAGTCTTTTTAAAAATTTCTTCTATGAACCTTTTTTTTGGTCATAACCATTTGTTAAGCCAATCACAAGCAGTTCTCCTGAGGACTGCTGCTGTGAATAACTTTAAGAATCTAATTGCATAGTATAGTCAACTCTCTATTTATTCAGCAATAAACTAAAGCAAAATATTCAAGAAACTGAATCACAACATTCACAACAATCTAACACAACAACTTATTACTAAGGTGGCCACATTATCTTAAATAATACCTATCATTAAGTAAGTTGCAATCTCCTCAATCAATATAAAGTACCCGTCTAAAATCTTCTTTCATCTTGATTGGAGGTTGGCTTCCAATCATCCTTAAGGGGTAGTGGAAAGTACAAAGGCCATCCACCCCTCAGTCACAGTAACTTACCATGTCATCAATCAACACTGAGTACCCAAGTAAAATCTCCTTTCATCTTTACTCCAGGCTGACTTCCAAACCCATGGTTCCTCTTTCATACTTCCAGTTCTGGCCTGGACTCATCTGACTGTTGCCTGAATTCACAGGTGTGCAGCTCTCCCAACTCTTCCTTGGATTCACAGATAGTTAGCTCTCCACTCCTGTTCCATATCAAAGCTCATGGGGACTGCTACACTCCAAGCTTTTCACAGTTTCTGTTTCTAGGAAAACACAGCGGAGCAGAATTACAACAATATTTACATACATTGTCAGCACTATCATCTCAATTCACTTTCTGTCTGAGAGACCAACACAAATCAACAGAGTGCTTCTGTCTGACAAAGTACCACCAACCCAGAACAATAAACAGAATAACAGACAGAGTACCGACATCACAAACGTTCTCTCTCTTTGCTCTGCTTGGTCCTAGCTCATGCTCAGGCTTTTATCTGCTCTTCTCCTTCCTGTCTCACCATTCCTGTTCTGCCCTTCCTATTCTGCTCTTTAAAAAGCTCCTCTCACTGTCCCAGGGGTAAAAGTTTCTGTAGCTGGGGGTGAGGCCTCCTCCCAACCTAGTTAATGCCAGGGCTTGTCCTTTATTATTTAAGTGGACCTAATCTGGAGGGGTTTACTCTTCAAAGGGACCAAACCTCATCCTGGAATTTTTCTTCAAATCTGCAACTTTCCCAAGTAGACCACTGTTCTGCCACTGTTCCTATTTATTTTAAGTACTCTATTTTCTCCAAGGTGTTATTATTATCTCAGTTGAAGAGGAAATCTGGATTGTTTGAAATTTTCTGACCTACTCCAACATCTCTCAAGAATCCTCTCTCTTTTTCCATTCTTTACTCATTTTTTATTCCCATTTTATTTTATTTTATTTTTAGCAGCTACTTATTATCATCATTATAATCAAATTTTAATCCCTAGTTGTGTGTAATGTTGTCCAAGGCTTCAGATTCTCCTAACAGTTGTTTCCTCAGCAGTCTCACAGTCTCACAGGCTCAACCACTGTGACTCCTCTCTTCCTCCCTTAAGTCACATTAGGGATCCACTCTTGCTGTCCTGAAAATGTTCTTGTTCCCTGTGGTGCCTGCCATACTCACCAAGTATGTGCTCACTCCTCCTCCCCACAGTCACTGATTGGGATCACTTCTGGTCAGCACTGCTATTGTTTCTAAATAATAAAAAATATAAGAGGCAATAACAGAAAGTGAAGTTTCATTCAGAATAACTATAAAATAAATAAAATATCTGAGAATGATCTGCCAAAGCATGAAAAAGACTTATGAGGAAAAAATACAAATTAAAATAATAAAGAACAAGTTAAATAGTTGGAGGAATATTCAGTGGTCATAGCTATATAATAAATATATGCCAATAATAATAAAAATGGCACTGCTTCCAATGTTAGTATATATTTTTATGATAGACCAAACAAATTATGAAAGAAATACTTTAGAGAACTTGGCAAAGAAATGACAAAATTATTTTTGGAAAAATCAAAGATAAAAAATTTCTAGAGAAATGATAAAAACTGAGAAGGAATAAAGAAGAATAGCACTTCCAGACCTGAAACTATATAATAAAGCAGCAATAATCAGAATGATCTAGTATAGGTTAAAAAAAAAAAAGAAGCAAAGCAAATCAATGAAACATCAGAAAAGAAAAAAATCAGAAACAATGGAAAAGATTTGTGAAGACACTCTCACACTTCTCCTTAAAGGAAGAACACAAATGTTGAATGTTTATAAACAATTTGTTCAGTGTTTTGGTTCTCCAGAAGGGAAATGAAGAGAGAGATTGCAGAAAATTTTTAATGTGAAAAATATCTTTAAAAATTTTAATTGAAAATTTAAAAATATTGTTGATTTTAAAAAGTATATAAAAGAAAAAATCTAAAAAGAAGTGACCTATGAGAGAGAGAGAGAGAAAGAGAAAAAGAGAAAGACAGAGACAGAGACAGAGAGAGAAAGACAGAGAGAAAACGCACAGGGCTGGAGGGTGCTTCCTATGTGATCTTCCTAGGTTAAGAGGTGGCTGTGTTCTTTTAGATAAGTATAGAAAAGTGATGGGTGAATCTCAAATAATTTATTAAACAACATTCAAGCTACCAAGCATGTCAAATTATGAAGCAATGCATCTTAATTGCATAACAAATTGAAATCAGGCTTGGCCAACTTGGCCCTCGATCCTGAATATAGGGGTGAGAAAGATTTTATGCATTAAAAGAAAATAATTACTAGGATATAAACAAAGATACAAGATTAGGTTAACTGATTTTGAAGTGGAGGGAAGATTATGGACTTTCTAAGTTGGGAGATGCACAACAAACAAGTGAAATTCCTAAAATTCAAAAAAGAGGTCTCCCCCTCCCCACAGGTGTCTTTCTTCACTCAAAGGAACAAGGAAACAGTAACAGATTTATCAGTACAAGTTTTCAGATAAGACATATGTGTTGCCTGAGATTTCTAATTATGAGAAAACTCCTTGTATCAATCTTCGTAACTAACTGGGTTTCTAATCACTATAACCTAAGTCGTTATTGGTATAAGAGTCTCTAAGCAGCAGGTAAATGTGATCCAACTGCCCAGCCACATTGTGCTAGATTGAAACATTTCAAGAAGTTTTCTCACAATTCCCATATGTGAATAGCATTTTCTTTGAAGTCAGAAATTGAACTGAGTCTATAATTGAATAGAAATGGCAATGAGCTATATCAAAAACTGAGTCACAAGATGGAGTCAGTGTGGTTCATGTAATTCACACAATTCCATGATTCCATCCTTTGATTTTTAGAATAATGGTGATAGTCCCTGAAAAGCCAAGCATGCACAGCTCCCCAGAGGACTGCTGCTGTGAATAACTTTTAGATTCTGATCACATAGTATAGTGAACTCTTTTTATTCAACAGTAAACCAAAGCAAAATATTCACAGAAACCAAAGTACAACATTCACAACAACATAATATAACAATTTATTACTAAAGTGGCCATATATTCTTAAACAAAAGATATTCAGAAAGTCACAGTCTGAATCAATCAATATAAAGTACCAATCTAAAGTCTTCCTTCATCTTGATTGGAGACTGGTTTCCAATCATCCTCAACTCAATCATCCTTAAGGAGCAATCCTTCTTAAGGAGTACAAAGTCCTCCTACCCAAAGGTCTCTTTGTCTTAATCTCCTTAGCCAGCACTAAGTACCCAAGTAAATATCCTTTCATCTTGACTCACTGCTGACTTCCAAACTCCATGGCTCTTCTTCCATGCCCCTACTCTTGCCTGAAACCAACCAACTGTCCCCTGAATTCACAGGTGGGCAACTCCCAGCTCCTGGTCCAGTTCTACACATCAAAATTAGCAGAATTACAACAATATCCACACACATTGCTGGCACTATCATCAACTTACTTTATGCCTGTGAAATCAACACAGACATAACAGACAAAGTGCCAGCACCACAGGCATCCTTCCTCCCAGTTCTGCTTGCTATTGTTTACCTAATTCTTAAAGAAAAGAATTTAATACCACATATTTCTCAATATTTAGTGCTCCATTTAACTGAAAACTTTTCATCACACTTTTATCTCATTATTCATATAGCATTCTTATAATCTGATGATAAAAACAGATTAAAGTTGTAAGATTTTTCATACTTTCATCCCACTGTAGTAACTCAAAGATGTTCTAGTGTTCACAAAATTTCTACTGTTCACCTACCCTGGTTCCAGTTTCTGCTCCTGCTTTTATATGGTTATTCTCCTTCCTGTTCCATCAGCAAATTCCTCCCATCCTCAAATCACAGGTGGGGCTCAAAGGCCCTTAAAGAACTGAAACAAGGAGCTAAGTACCATTTTACTAGCCATTACAGACCCTTCCTTCATGAATTACTTCTCTATAAGCCCACTCAATAAGGTTTTTCATATGTTCATAAGCAGAATTATATAAATAAAGTTATAGGTCAAATTCCTGAGAGGGCCCACAATGGACTAATTTTGCATGGAGAGATTTACAATTCAACAAGGTAACCAATAAAACTCAATAAACACAAAAACATGAAAAAAAAAAGGCCAGAGCAATACAATGATGATCATCAGCTTAACTAATATCAAGTCTCCTTGTATCCTAGCAACTCACTTCTGATATCCATTTAATCAACACATTTTGTCTTGTGTGCCAGATGTCCCACACAGTTGCCTTATCCCTAGAAATATCTTCTTTTCATCATTTGGAAATAGGACAGCTTTTAAGGGATCCCTACTTCTCTGGTTCCCTATAACTTGTAGAGATTCCTCCATAGTTCTGTTAAAATCTGCCACTAAATAGACAATATAATTTAATACAACTTCTTATATTTGCTTTTTAAAATAACTATTTAGTGTGGTGAAACACATTTCAAACCTTATGGCTTTGATCCTTTTAGCAACAGAGCTGTAAGAAGAACATCCAATTAAAAACCCATAATTCATCCAACACTCTAGAGAATATCAGTTTTTACATGAGTTGCTGTTTTTATCTTTACCTAAACTATATACCTGACATAAGAATCTTAAGAAATATATTGTGTTGGTCTAATTTGTAAAATAAACCCTTCTGCCTTTAAAAATTATCAGGCAGATACTTTTAAATGGGAAAATAATTTCATTTTCTTTATAATTATTGATGCAAATTTATTTATAAAATCTTTAATCCAATTATGAGGACTTACTATGAAAACATACACAAAGCCTGGACTTCCTACCAAATATTTTTGGAAAGCAATCATTTACATATTTATATAGTTCTTAAAGAAAAGAATTTAATACTGTACGTTTCTCAAAATTTACTGCTCCATTTAATTGAAAACTTTTCACTACACCCTTATCTCATTATTAGTACAGCATCCTTGTATTATAATCTTATGACAAATACAGATTAAAGTTGTAAGATTTTTCATACTTTCATCCTTCTGTAGTAACTCAGAGGCATTCCAGTATTTACAAAATTTCTACAGCTCACTTACCCTGATAATAGAAATTCGGTATGAAAGGAAAAGGAGGCATATAGTTTTAACGATGTCAGGACTCATCCCTTCAATGACAAAGACGGACCTCACATATACTATAACACAGAAAAACTCCCATACCTTTGTTTGATTCCAAGCATGAGTCATATCTGACAGTCACTCATGTTAGAAAACTCCACATTATTCATAGGGTATTATAAGCAAGGATCAAGATTAACTAGGTGGGTCAATTTCTTGTTCAGAAAAAAAAATAGCAAAATGAGGAAACTGAATCAAATGATCCTACCTCAGGATGCATCAAAGTTGTCCCTTCAAATTTTCCCAGAGACAATCATCTACCTGTAGCAGTTTTCAGAATGCATCAGTACTATTTTTTACTATTGGCTTCAAGGCAATTCAGACAACCATCAATGTAATCAAAACCAAAAACAATACTAAGTTATACTCCAAGAGATTGCATCTCAAATAACAAAATTCTGCTAATCACATCAGTTCTATACTACTTTTAATCAATGTGTTCCTCAAAAACAATGGACTCATGATGGAAAATAAAATATGCACTTTGGACATTTCAAAGGCTAAAATTGATTTTCTTGACAATGTATATTTTTACAAGGGCTTCATTTTTATTTTTCTTTTCCAAAAGTGAGGGAAGTTTTAGGAAAATGAGAGATGGTAGTGATAGAATACAGATAAAGAGAGAAAGGAAAGGAAAAAAAGTTATTGTCATATTAAGCAAAAAAAATAACAGAGGGAGGAGGACAGAAAAAAACTACAAGTAAGCAGAATCAGGAAAACTTCATGAACTACTAGTTGCACCACTGAAGATAAGTGGTGCATGTAACTGCAATATAACAACAAAATGAATAGAAAAGCAAAAATAATAAATGTATACATTATGGAATACAAGACAGTTAATTATAATCAAGAAATGGCATTCAAATAAAATATTCAAACATAATACAAACTAAGTAGTTTAATCTTAAAAATTGATGTGTCAAAAGACAAATTAAATCAACAATAGATAAATTACTCTAAAGGGATAATGTGATAAAATTCTAAACTTTTTAGATAGAGCCCAGGCAAATCTTGGGGAAAAATATGTCTACCTAAACATGTTCATGAATAAAACAGAGAATGAAAATATCAATAAATTGATAATGCAACAAAAGTTTTGTCATTGTCCTTTGTTCTCAAAGAGGACCAACATGACATCACAACACTTGAATGAAGTTTCACTGTGGCCAACTGTGGCTAATTATGAGCTCAGAATGTTCTAACGCAGGTTGGGCACAAACAGTCCATGTGAACATTTGGCCTGGAGTCTCTAAATTTGCTCATCCTGCATTTTCTTTGATCTGATTCAATTCTCCTTTGCCCGTAGAGCACAGCACCTTCTCTGATGTGGGCATGCTGTGCTCAGCGGCCCTGGGTCAGTGTTTCACAGGTCACACAATCAATTCCAAAGTTCTTGAGGGAGACCTTGAGAGTGTCCTTGTATCTCTTCTTCTGACCACCATTTGAACACTTGCCTTTTGTGAGTTCTCCATAAAACAGTCTTTTTGGCAAATGTACATTTTGCATTTGAACAATGTGGCCAGTCCATCAAAATTGTGCTCTGTGAAGTAGAGTTTGAATGCTTAGCAGTTTAGTTCAAGTAAGTACTTTGGTGTCTAGTACCTTATCCTGCCAGGTGGTTTTCAGAATCTTCCTAAGATAACTCAAATGGAAGAAATTCAATTTCCTGGAATGGCACTAGTATACTCTTCAGGTTTTACAGGCATTCAACAATGAGGCCAGTACTATGGCTCTGTAGACCTGCAGTTTGGTAATCAGTCTATTGCTTCTTATCTCCCATACTTTCCTTTAGAGCCTCCCAAACACTGAGCTAACTCCGGTAATACATGGGTCACTCTCATTGTCAATGTCTATATTCCTGGAGAGTACACTACCAAGATAAGTGAACTTATCCACAGCATTCAAAACTTCTCCACTTGCTGTAAGTGATAGTTCCAGGTATGGATGGCATGATGGTGGCTGATAGAGCACCTGTGTTTTCTTGGTGTTAATTGTTAGGCCAGAATTAACACAAGTAGCTACAACGTTTACAAACCAATAAAGGTTATTCACACAAAAACAGAATTTCTGAAAATCTTAGAAAAAAATAAAAATTTAAATATGAATTGATAAAACTAAGAACTTTTAAAAATATTAAGATAGTAAGCTTTTAACTAATGTGTTTTTATTATTTAAATTTATTTTATTTTCACTTTTCAGTACCTAGAATAAAACAAGTGTTTCCATAACAAAGTACAATAAAAAAGATGGTTGCACATAAAACTGTAAATATACTATGTACAACTTGCCATTCCCTCCAAACATATAAGGAATAAATCATGTAAATTTCTTTTTGACCTTTTTTTCTCCACTCTTTTTTTTTAATAATAAATTTATTTTATTAAATTTTTTTGAGTTACATATTTTCTCCCCATCTTTCCCCTGCCCACCACCCCAAGACAGCCATCCCAGTGTTTCCCCCCTCCCCCAGTCTATTCTCTCCTATGTCACTTTTTGGTAGGGCAGGATGGATCTCCCAACTGCAGTGCCTGTGTATCTCAAGTTCCAGTTGGATGTAGTCAATAATAATAATAATAATTGTATATGTATATATCTATATATATATATACATACAAAGATAGATAGATAGATACACATTCATAACATTTGATTATGGAACTCCAGATTCCAGATTCTTTCTCCTCCTCCCTCACCACCCATCCCCACTGGAAGGACAAGCAATCAAATACAGGCTGAACATGTGTTTCTCCACTCTTGGAACACACAGACGCACACATTCTATACATACTTCTATTTATAAGTTCTATTTCTAGAAGAAAATTGTGTATTTCTTCATATGTTTCTTATGTTTTTATTTGTGTACTTAAAATGGCCAAAATCAGTCACTCAAAGGCATTCTTTTTTTATTTTCCACATTCATTTTTATAAGATTTTGATTTCAAAATTTCTCTTTCTCCCTCTGTTCCCTTTTCCCTCCCCAAAACACCAAGCATTCTTGTTCATTTACAATCATGGAAACATTTCCACATTAGTCATGTTGTGAAAAAAGAAACAGAAACAAAGGGAAAAGCCACCCAAACCGTAAAAATAAAATACTTCAATCAGTATTCAGATTCCATGGTTTTTTCCCTCCTCTGGATGGGGTAGCATTTTCCGTCAAGAGTCATTTGCTCATTCTCCAGTTGATAAATGGTCAAAGGATATGAACAGGCAATTTTCAGAGGCAGAAATTAAAGATATCTTTTAAGTATATGGAAAAATGCTCTAAATCACTATTGATTTGAGAAATGCAAATTGAAACAACTTTGAGGCACCACATGTCACCAGTCAGATTGGCTAAGATGAGAAAACAGGAAAATGACAAATGCTGTAGAAGATGTGGAAAAATTGGAACACTAATGCATTGTTGGTGGAGTTGTGAATTGATACAACCATTCTGGAGAGCAATCTGGAACTATGTCCAAAGGGCTATAAATAATTGCATTCACTTTGACCCAGCAATACCACTGTTGGGGTTATATCCCAAAGAGATCACAGAAGTGGGAAAAGGACCCATATGTGCAAAAATATTTATTGCAGCTCTCTTTGTGGTGGCAAAAAACTGGAAATATAGGGGATGCCCATCAATTGGGGAATGGCTGAACAAGCTATGGTATATGAATGTAATGGAATACTATTGTGCTATAAGAAATGGGAAGGAGATGGACTTCATAATTACCTGGAGAGGCTTATACAAATTGATGCTAAGTGAGAAGAGCAGAACCAGGAAAAACTTGTACATAAACACAGACACATTGTATGTGTGATGACCGAACTTGATAAACTTGACTATCCTCAACAATGCACAGCTAAAAGAGAAAGCTACAAGCCTCAGGATGGAAGGAGATATCTAAACTCAGAGAAAGACCTAGAAAGACTGGAGTTTAAATGGAGACTGAAGCAAAACATGTTATCGTTCCTTTTCATGTTTGGTTTTGCCTCTTTTTTCCCAGTGATCACTCATTGATTACAACCCTTCTATATAACAAAACTATTGTACAATGTGAAAGTATTTGCAGGTCCTATATGTGATTGCACGCCACCATTGGGGTGAGGGGGGAGAAAATCTGAAACTCAAGGGATTGTGGAATTGAATCTTGTAAACTAAAAGTAAATAAAATAAATAAAATTAAAAAATAAAAAAAAGGTCATTTGCAATTTTATTGGATCATTGTATTGTTGAGAAGAGCTAAGTCAATCATAGTTTATCCTTGCATGTTGCTGCTATTACTGTGTACAATGTCCTCTGGGTTCTGCTCCCTACACTCAGCTTCAGTTCACACTGAAATGACATGACTTGACGAGTCTTAACGAAGTGACCACAGAGTCCGAATTAAAAGTTTTAAGGAGCTTTAATTTACCAGCTGGGGCTACTCCATGCCAATTAAAGAGGGAGCAGCCTCGAGTTCGGGGGTGGAGAACCTTTTATACATTTCATTAGGTTTATGTATCTAACTAACACAATTTGTTACTAAGCAGGTTGTCATAAAGATACAAACAAGTGGTTACTAAGGCAAGCGGAGGGGGTGAGTGGAGGGGGTCTGCAAGGTAAGCGGAGGGGCCCAGGGCATGACGACTGAGCAAGGGAAAGATAGATTACCCTAGGCCGGCCTCTCAGGTAAAGATAAATTACTCTAGGGAGGCTTCCCAGGTTCATAGAGTTTCACTTGGCTGATTACTAATTCCATAGAGTATTACTTAACTGTTTCCTGACCATAACAACATATGTCTTTCAAGGTTTTTCTGAAATCCACCTACTCATAATTTCTCATAGCACAATAGCATTCTATCACATTTATATACCACAACTTCTTTAGTCATTCCCCAACTGATGGGCATTTCCTCAGTTTCCAATTATTTACCACCACAAAAAGAGCTGCTTTAAATATTTTAGTGCATATGGGATCTTTCCCCCTTTTTATGATCTCTTTGAGATACAGACCTGGTACTGGTATTGTTGGATCAAAAGTTATGCACATTTTAGTTTTCCTTTGGTCATAGTTCCAAATTGCTCTCCAGAATGGTTGGATCAGTTCACAACTCCACTAAAAATACATCCATTTTCCAATTTTCTCACATCTCCGACATTTAATCATTTTCCTTTTCTTTCATATTAGCCAATATTATGGTTGTGACATGCCTTCCTAGAATTGCTTTAATTTGCACTTCTCTAATCAATAATGATTTAGGGCATTTTATTCATGTGACCATAGATAGCTTTAATTACTTTATCAGAAAACTGCCTCTTCACAACCTTTGACCACTTATCAATTGGAGAATGACTTCTGTTCTTATAAATTTGACTCAGTACTTCATATATTTGAAAAAATGAGGCCTTTATCAAAAACACATGCTGTTAACATTGTTTCCCAGTTTTCTTCTTTCCTTCTAATCTTGGTTTCATTGCTTTTGTTTGTGCAAAAAGTTTTTAATTTAATGTAAGCAAAATTATTCATTTTGTACTTCATAATGATCTTTATCTCATTTGGTCATAAATTCTCCTCTTCTCCAAAAATCTAACAGTTCCTTACTTTCTTAATTTGCTTCTGCTACCATTTTTTAAGGCTAAATAATGTATCCATTTTGACCCTTGCTTGGTGGGAGATATTGGTCTATGCCTAGTTTCTGCCATACTATTTTCCACTTTTTGTCAAATAGTGACTTCTTATGCCAGAAATGTGAGTCTTTCATTACTATAACCATTTGCTACTGTGTCTTATGTATCTAATCTGTTCCATTGATCTGCTACTCTGCTTCTCAACCAGTACCAAATAGTTTTATGTTTGTTGTTTTATAATATAGTTTTAAGTCTGATATATCTAGGTCACCTTCTTTTCCATTTTTTTTTCATTAATTCCCTTGATATTCTGGACTTTTTTTCCCTTAAGATGGGTTTTGTTATTATTATTTGGTAACTCTGTAAAATAATTTTGTTGCTTTGATTAGTATAGCACTGAATAGGTAATTTAGGTAGAATAGTCATTTTTATTATATTAGCTGAACCTATCCATGAGCAACTGATATTTTCCCAAATATTTATTATTGACTATATGAAAAGTGCTTTGTAATTTTATTCATATAGTTTGTCTTGGCAGGTAGACTTCCAAAAAATGTATATTGTCTATAGTTATTTTAAAGGGAAATTCTCTTTCTATCTCTTGCTGTTGGGCAGTGTTAGCAATACATAGAAATGCTGGTGATTTATGTGGGTTCATTATATATCCTCCAATTTTGCTGAAGTTGTTCATTATTTCAAGTAGGTTTTTAGTAGATTCTCCAGGATTTTCTAAATATACCATAATATCATCTGTGAAGGGTGGTAATTTTGTTTCCTCATTGCCTGTCCCAATTCCTTCAATTTCTTTTTCTTCTCTTATTGCTACAGCTAACATTGCTAGTACAGTATTGAATAACAGTGGTGAAAATGGACATCCTTGTTTCACTTTGGGTCTCATTGGGAAGGCTTTTAACTTATCCCAACTACAGATAAAGCTTGTTGATGGTTTTAGATAGATTCTGCATATTGCTTCAAGGAAAGCTCTATTTATTCCTATGATCTCTAATGTTTTTAATAGGAATGGTTATTTTATTTTGTCAAAAGGTTTTTCAGTATCTATTGAGATAATGATATGGTTTCTGTTGGTTTTGTTAATGACATGGTCAATTATGCTGATAGTTTTTGTAACACTGAACCAGCCCTCCATTTCTGGTATAAATCCCACTTGGTCATAGTGAATTATCCTCATAATAAATTGCTGCAATCTCTTTGATGTTATTTTATTTAAAATTTTTGCATCTATATAAATTAGGGAAATCGGTCTATAATTTTCTTTTTCTGTTTGGGCTCTTTCTGGTTTAGATATCAGCACCATTTTTGTGTCATAAAAGAAATTTGTCATGACTGCTTCTGCACCTATTTTTCTAAATAGTTTACATAAAATTAGAATTAATTGTTTTTTAAATATTTGTTAGAATTCACTTTTAAATCCCTCTGGATCTGGAGTTTTATTCATAGAGAGTTCATTAATGACTTCTTCAATTGTTTTTTTTTTTAATGGAGTTAAATATTTTATTTCTTCATCTGTTAAAATGGGTAATTTGTGTTTTTATAAATATTCTTCCATTTACTTAGATTGTCAGATTTATTGGCATACAGATGGGCAAAATAGGTCCTAATGATTGCTTTAATTTCCTCATCATTGGTGATGAATTCACCCTTTTAGGCTTTGATGCTGGTAATTAAGTTTTCTTCTTTCTCATTTTAATCAAATTGACTATCTGTTTATCTATTGTATTGAAATTTTCCCCTCATAAAACCAGCTCTTAGTGTTTTTTTAGTACTTAAGCAGCTTTCTTACTTTCAGTTTTAAAAATCTTTCCTTCAAATTTCAGAATTTCTAATTTGGTATTTAATTAGAGATTTTTGATTTCTTCTTTTTCAAACTTTTTAAACTATATGTGCAACTTGCTGATCTTCTCTTCATTTTATTCATGCAGGCATTGAGAGATATAAAATTTCCCCTAAGTACTACTTTAGCTGAATCCCATGAATTTTTGTATGTTGTCCCATTATTGTTATTCTTTTGAACGAAGTTATTTATTTGTTTCTTTTATTTGTTGTTTGACCCAGTCGTTCTTTAGGATTACATTATTTAGTTTCCAATTATTTTTAATTTATATTTCTATGATCCTTTATTGTACGTGGTTATTATTGGATTATGAATGAAAAGGATACTTTCAATACTTCTGCCTTCCTGCACTGGATTGTGAGGTTTTTATGCCTTAATGCATGGTCAGTTTCTGTGTATGTGCAATGTACTACTGATAAAAAGGTATACTACTTTCTATACCCATTCATTTTTCTCCAAAGGCTTAACATATCTAACTTTTTAAAAATTCTGTTCTCCTTCTTAAATTCTTTCCTGTTCATTTTGAGGTTAGATTTGTAATTAGCTGATGTTGGGTTGTGCATGTGAACACAGGGAAGTTGAGTCTAATACCTTTATACCACCAAACTGTACTTCAAGGCAGCCTGGTTTGTTGTCCAAAAAGTTTGGGCCTCTATTTTAAAGGAGAACCCTAACATGAAAATGTCTTAGTAACAGGGAAGAAAGGTTGGGGGTGAGGGTGGGGGGTGTAATTGTTAATCCTTCATTACCAAATTTCCAACCATGTTCCCGTTGCCTCAGTTCTGTAATCAATCATGTTGCACCCAACCCTATGATGTCACCTACTCTTGTCTGCTCATTATTTTGTATCCCCTAAAACCCATAAAAGGGGAGCTGTCCTTTGTGCTCAGGGATTGTGGTCTCCTTTCTCATCACATTTTTTCAATTATTTCTCTTGGGATTCTTTACTATTGGAATTTCAGGGTTTTTTTTTTCAATTATATTCTCCTTTTCTTCATTGTCTGACTCTTTTCCATCTGATGATTGTTTCCTAGAGAGCTGGATCATCAGGCATCTCAGCTTTCTCCCATCCTGGGAAATTCATGAATCACCAGCATTGGTTTCTGCCTAATGTGACTTTTGGGGTGGACAAAACTGACCTCAGCTTGATGCTGAACTTTTTATCTCAGTCTTAGTGGAATGTCACACATCTTTCCAAATACCATGCCATGCATAGTGAATAGTTTCAGTGTCTTGTCCCACTAGCCCTGTTTTTCAGTTTTCTGTCCCAGCACCAGCAGTCAGAGAGCTGCAACACTGGTGCTGATTTCTGTAATTTGGTTCTCCAAGGCTCTAGGAGGAGGTGGGGGTGGGATGCAGTATTGAGCTCTATTTCAAGCCAAGAGAAGTATCTTGCCCCTTTCTCTCTGTCTCTGCTTCAGAGGTATAGCACAGAAAGTTGCCTCCCAGCAAGCCTCTCCTGGAATGGTGCTCTGTACTGACTTTGTAGCCCCAACAAGCTTCTGCTTCTGGAGCACAAAGCAGTCTGAACAAATTGCTATACCTGGAGCTGGCATATTCACAACATTGTGGATAGGGATAGGCAATCAGGGTGTGTATGTGGGTTTTGTTGCAAACCCTGTATTAGGGCTTTGCATCAGATCCTTGAGTTGGCTAAGTCCAACCCTGCCTTATTATTGGAGGTGGGGAAGGGTACTGAGTTACCCTCACTTAGTAGTCAGTTCATAGTTTGTTTGGCTTCTTTAATGTTTAGGATTCCAGTTGTCCCAAATCACAGAGACACCTCAAGCTGCTTTGTCTTTGGCCCATAATTTCTGTTTTGGAGTAATGTGGGGGGGAGGGTAGCATTAGAGAAAATGTTGAGTCCTCTATCTTGTTGACCATGTGAATCATACTATTATTTTTTGATTATTCTTACTCTTTTCTTCTAGTTACTAAAGGTCATGGTTATTCCAACTTTTGCTTAGGTTATTGAGGAAATGTTTCATGTTAGAGAGTTCATGGTGTCAGCAGCACTTTTCAGGGCAGCAAAGAATTGAAAACAAAGTGGCAACCTTCTGTTTTGGGAATGGCTGAACAAATCATGGTACAGGAAAATAATGGAATTTTACCGTGCTGGAAGAAAAAAATGGATATAACAAATATGAAGAAGGGTGGCAAGACTTAAACAAACTAGCACAGAATGAAGTAACCCAAGGCAGGAAAATAATATATAAACTGAATAAAACAATGTAAGCAGAAAGAACACACATAAATACTATCAAAACAGAATGATGAAAAATTACAAAAACAAAGTATGATTCTGAAGAAAAGAGATGATTAAAGCCCCAATCCCAATTCCTTTAAAGGGACTTCTTTGGGTACACTGCAAAAAATTTCAGACAGTTTTAATTTGATGATAGTGTTTGCTACTTTGGAAAAATATTTTGGTTACATTAGATGACTCTAAAGCAGAGAACATTGAAGGAATGCTGGGAAGAACTTTGGTGATGAAAATAATTCCATAAAATTTATTCTTTTATTTGATATTTTTCTTTCCCCAAATTATATGCAAAAATAATTTTAATATTCATTTTTTAAAATGTTTGAGTTCCAAATTTTCTTCCTTCCTCTCTTCACCCCCCTCATTGGTAAGGCAAGAAAGTTATATAGGCTATACATGTGCAGTCATGCTGTTTCAATGGGAGTCATGGGCTCAACAAAAACACAGACAAAAAATGCGAAGAAAAATAAAGAAAAAATTTGCTTCAATCTGTCTTCAAATTCCATCATTGCTTACTCTGGGGATAGACAGCATTTTTCATCATAAGTCTTTCAGAACTGTCTTTAATAGATAGCTTATTCACAATTGATCATCATACAACATTCCTGTTACTGTGTACAACGTGATCTAGACCTTCTTGGAGTGGGAGGGAGAGACAGAGACAGAGACAGACAGAGACAAAGGCAGACAGAAGATGGACAGAGACAGAGACAGAGAGAGACAGAGACAGAGAGAGAGATAGAGAGACAGAAAGACAGACAGAGAGAGAGGGAGATGGAGAGAAGGAGGGAGAAAGATGGATAGAGATACCTGAGAAGAGGAGAGGAGAGAGAGCTTGGACAGGGTCGGGAATAATTGCCATTCTACGTACCACACTTTCAGGTTACATTTTGGAGGGGAGGGTACATGACCTGCCTGTGCTACAGATTAAGAGAAAGACTTGGAGATGTTTAGCCTAAAGAGGAAAAGACTTCAAGGAGACATGTAATCCTTGCATTGGTTACACTGATGAGAGACTCAAATAAATTCTTACCCAAAACTCATTAGGTGATCATGCATTTTGAACTTTGGTTCTTTGGACAGTGTTTTCTAAGGGCTTCAGTTAACTATTTCGATTTTATCCACCCTGTGAAGAAGACGGCAGAAATGCTGCTATGACTTCTAACTGCCAGCTCTCCTCCTCATCAATCTGGGTACCTGAGGCATAGACTAGGGGTGCTGTCACAGGTGAGAAACCAAAGTCATTTTTCCAACTTGAAAATAAATGAGTTTACATAGGTGAACCCTCAGAGTAGCTCAAGGAAACAGCATTTCCTGCCTCTTACCTATTGAAGGGAGTCTGACTCAATGTTCATATCTCTGTTAAGTTGGGGAACAATTGCCTTTCCCTTTGAGAGAAAATTGATCTTAAGCCAAGATGATGAATTGGAGGAATGTCTGAATGAGTTGTGGCACATGAATGTGATGGAGACTATTGTGCTGTAAAATATGAGGAAATAGAAGTTTCAAAAAACCCATGGAAATACTTGCATAAATACATACAGAATGAAGAGAGCATAAGTAGCATAGTTTAAATTCTAGTTAAAACATTACAAAACTAAATAATTTTGAGGACTTGTATAAACAGATGACGAGCCAAAGGAATAGAGCCAGGGTAACCAAGTTATATATAGACAACATCAGTATAAAAAAAATTGAAACATCTCTGACTGACACAGTGAGCACTCACAATTCATGAGGACTGATAATGAAACCTACTACTACTGTCCACTACCTGAGAGACAGGAGATACATTTAAGGGTAGAATACATAATACATGCATACATCATACATGCATGCATACATGCATTCATACAATCACACACTTACACACATACATGTATACATACAAATATGTACATGTGTGTATACAGATAAGTATTGATACACATACATGTATACAAACATACATGCACGAATACATACTAATATACATATACATGTAATATGAAGTCAGTTAGGGACTTCTGTATTCAGGTTCATAACAAGGAATTTGCTTTTCTTTTGAGGAAGAAATAGATAGCAAAACTATTCTAGTAGGGGACCTCAATTTCCCCCTCTCTGAACTTGATAAATCTAACCTCAAAATAAAAAAGAAAAAAGTTAAGGAGGTAAATAGAATTTTAGAGAAGGTAAATATAATAGACCTCTAGATAAAATTGAATGGGGATAAAAAGGAATATACCTTCTTCTCAGTGGAACATGGCACATTCACAAAAATTGGCCATGAACTAGGGCATAAAAACCTCTCAATTCAGTGCAGAAAGGAAGAAATATTAAATGTGTCCTCATATCATGATGCAATAAAAATTATGTGCAATAAAGGGCCATGAAAGATGGACTAAAAACTAATTGGAATGTAAATAATTTAATCCTAAAGAATGAGTGGGTTAAACAAAAAATTATAGAAACAATCAGCAACTTTATTTAAGAGAATGACAATATTGAGACAACATACCAAAACATGCAGGATGCAGGGAAAGCAGTTATTAGGGCAAGTTTTATTTCTCTGAATGCATACATGAATAAAATAGAGAGAATGGAGATCAATAAAAGGGACATGCAAATGAAAAGGTTAGAAAAAGAAGAAAGTGTACATCACCAATATATTCCTCTCTCACTGATTAATTTTATTTTTTAGATATCATCCCTTCATATTTAACTGACTTTATGTCATCTAAGTGTCCATCTACCTATTTATCTATCTATCTATCTATCTATCTATCTATCTATCTATCTAATCAAACAACACTAATTCTGAGAACAGTCTCATGATTTGCAATTATCTATCCATGTAGGAATGTAAACAGTACAACTTTAATAAGTCCCTTATAATTTCTCTTTCCTCTTTACCTTTTCATGCTTCTCTTGATTCTTGTATTTGAAAGTCAAATTTTCCATTAAACTCTGGTCTTTTCTTCAAGAATGCTTGAAAGTCCTCTATTTCATGGAACATCCTTTTTTTTTTCCTGAAGTATTACACTCAGTTTTTCAGGGTAGGTGATTCTTTGTTTTAATCCCAGCTCCTCGGATGTCAGGAATATCATGTTCCTAGTCCTTTGATTCATTATTGTAGAAGCTGCTAGATCTTGTGTTATCCTGATTGCATTTCCACAATACTCAAATTGTTTCTTTCTGACTGCTTGCAATATTTTCTCCTTTATATGGTAACTCTGAAATTTGGCTACAATATTCATAGGACCTTAACTTTTGGCAAAACTTTCCAGAGATCACCTTTTAAGAGGTGATCAGTGGATTGTTGCAATTTCAATTTTGCTCTCTGGTTCAAGAATATGAGGGAAATTTTCCTTGATAATTTCTTGAAAGATGGTATCTAAGCTCTTTTTTTTGATCATGGTTTTCAAGTAGACCAATAAATTTTACATTATCTCTCTTGGGTCTATTTTCCAGGTTAGTGGTTTTTCCAATGAGGTATTTCACCTTATTTTCTTTTTTTTATTATTATTTTGTTTCTGCTTTATAGTTTCTTGATTTTTTGTAAAGTCATTAACTTCCATTTGCTTCAATCTACTTTTGAAGGAATTATTTTCTTCAGTGAACTTTTGAACTTCTTTTTCTATCTGGCCAATTCTGTTTTTTTTAAATTAATTTTAATTTTAATTTTTAATTTGCATTATTCATTTCCATAAGATTTTGAGTTACGAATTTTCTCCCCATCTTTCCCCAACCCACCAACCTAAAACAGCAATCCCACTGTATATTCCCTCCACCATCTGCTGTCTTCTATAACCTCCACCATCTCCCCTCCAACTTTCCAGGAGAGCAAGATGGATCTCCATACCCCAGTGCCTGTATATATTATTTCTAAGTGATATGTAAATAATTATAATAATGTGTTTTAAATATAGGATTTTAAAACTTTGAGTTCCAGATTCTTTCCCTTCCTCCCTCATCACCCAACCTTACTGGGAAGATAAGCAATTCAATATAAGTTGTACATACGTAGTTATGCAAAACATTTCCATAGTGGATATATTGTGAAATCTTGACTATATTTCCCTCCCTCATATCCCACCCTTCACTTGTTTTATTTTCTACTTTGACCCTGTCCCTTTACAAAAGTGTGTGCTTCTAACCTTCCAACTTGCCCTCCTCTCCAACATCCCCCCTCTCATCTCTTTCCCCCCTACTCTTCTGTAGGGTAAGATACCCAATTTAATGTGTATGTCATTCCCTCTCTAAGTCAAATTTAGTGAGAGTAAGGTTGACCCATTCCTTTTCGCCTTCCTGTTCTTCCCCTCCGTTGTAACAGTTATCCCTTGTATCTTCTATATGAGATAATTAACCCCATTCTGTCTCTCCCTGTCTCCTCTCATTATATTCCTCTCCCACCTCTCAATTTCACTTCTTAAATAGTATCCCTTCCTATTCAATTGATCCTGTGCCCTCTGTCTATATATACCTGTATACATATATAAACACACTCACATATGTATTCATATGCTTATATACCCTCCTCTATTCACACATATATGTATGTATATATATATATATATATATGCTCCCTTCAACTATCCTCATACTAGAAAAAGCTTCATAGGTTACAATTATCAGTTTTCCATGTAGGGATGTAAATAGTTCAATTTTGATAAGTTCCTTGGGATTTCTTTTCCCTGTTTACCTTCTCATACTTCTTCTATTTGAATGTCAAACTTTTTATTCAGCTCTGGTTTTTTCATCAAGAATGCTTGAAAGTCCTCCACCTCTTTGAATGACCATATTTTCCCCTGAAATGTCATAATCAATTTTGCTGGGTAGGTGATTCTTGGTTTTAGTCCTAGCTCCTTTGAGCTCCGGAATATCACATTCCAAGCCCTTCAATCCCTTAATGTAGAAGCTGCTAGATCCTGTGTTATCCTGATTGTGTTCCCACAATATTCAAATTGTTTCTTCTTGGTGGCTTCTAATATTTTCTCCTTGGTCTAGGAACTCCAGAACCTGGCTATAATATTCCTAGGAGTTTTCTTTTGGGGATCTTCTTCAAGAAGTGATTGGTGAATTGTTTCCATTTCTATTTTGCCCTCTGGTTCTGAAATAAGGGCAATTTTCCTTGAGAATTTCTTGAAGGATGATTTCTAGGTTCTTTTTTTGATCATGGCTTTCAGATAGTACAATAATTTTCAAGTTTTCTCTCCTGGATCTATTTTCCAGGTCAGTGGTTTTTCCAATGAGATATTTCACATTGCACTCCATTTTTCCATTTGTTTGGAGTTATTTAATAGTATCTTGATTTCTCATAAAATCATTAGCTTTCGTTTGCTCCAATCTAATTCTGAAGCAATTATTCTCTTCAGTGAGCTTTTGAGATTCTTTTTCCATCTGGCAAATTTGACTTTTTAAGGCAGTCTTCTTCTCATTGACTTTTTGGGCCACTTTTGCCATTTGAGTTAGTCTGTTTTTTAAGGTGTTATTTTCTTTAGTCAGGTTGTTGACTCTCTTTTCATGATTTTCTTGCATCATTCCCCTTTCTCTTCCCAATTTTTCCTCCACTTCTTTTACCTGACTTTTAAAATCCCTTTGGAGCTCCTCCATGGCCTGTAACCCGTTCATATTTTTCTTGGAAGCTTTTGGTGCAGGAGTTCTGACTTCATTGTCTTCCTCCTATTCCATGTTTTGATCCTTTTTGTCCCCAAAAAAGGAATCTAAAGTTGGATTGCTGTGCTTGCTTTGCTTCCTTTGCTTGCTTATGTTGCCACTCAGTTATTTGGCTTTTGAGCTTTTTGCCACAGTAGAACCCTGCTTCCAGATTTGTCCCAAATTTGTCCCAATTTGTGCCAAATTGCTGGGGGTTTTGCAGCTGCTGGAGCTGTTAGGATGGTGCCATATGTGCAGCCCCCAACAAATTCTGGCTTTATGGTCACACACCTCAGAACCAACACCCAAGATTGTGATGCAGATCCAGGCAGGTTAAAGCAAGAGCAATTACCCTCTGAATGGTCGCTTGGCTCCTCTATGATCTGCAAAGCTGGGAGATCTGAAACAGGCACATAGAGGCAGATACAGGGCCACTGTTTCTGATGCTTCTCACCCTGGTAGCAGAGGCCGGACCATACTCCATGCCCCCCAATATCAACAGTTCCACTGGCTTCTCCCTTTTTCTTTAGCATCTATGGGTTGATATTTCAGGAAACCCCCACAGCTGCTGGTGATCCTCTCTCCCTAAGTCCCTCCAGCTGTGGCTGGTCAGGGCTGCCTGGGGCTAAAACCATGGGCTCACAGAAGGCTGGGCTCTGATCCCAGCATGCTATGATGGACCATTCCTGTCTGCCTGCCAGGGTGCCTTTAGTGGGTGATTTGTTTCTCTCTGTCACTTTGTGGATTCTGTAGCTTTAAAATTTGTTTAGTCATATTTTATAGGTATTTTATGTGGTTATGGGGGGAGCCATGGAGTTTTCCTGCTTCTACACCACCATCTTGACTCCCCCTCCCCCTCCGTTCTGCTTTTTAAGACATTCTTTTCCTCGTTGACTTTTTAGATCACTTCTGCCATTTGGGTTAGTCTGTTTTGTTCATGTGTCATTTGCTTCAGTATTTTTGGGGTGGACTCCTTTAGCAAGTTTTTGACTTGTTTTTCATGATTTTCTTGCATGACCTTCATTTCTCTTCACAACTTTTCCTTTGCTTCTCTTACTTGATTTTCAAAATACTTTTTGAGTTATTCCATGGCCTGTGACCAGTTCATTTTTTTTTTCTTTGAGATTTTTGACATAAAATCTTTGACTTTGGTGGCTTCTTCTAGGTTGTATGTTTTGATATTCTTTGTCACCAAAGTAAGATTCTATAATCTGATTTTTTTTAATGTCATTTGCTCATCTTCCCAGTCAAATACTTGACTTTCTAATTCTTTGTCAATGTAGCACTCTACTTTTACTGGGGCTGGGGGCAGGTGTACTGTCACAGATTTCAGGGGTTTTGTATCAGTCATGCAATCACCCATTGTCTGTGGACCCAGAGTTCTGGAAGAAGCTGCTGCTGCTGCTGCTGCTGTCACTGCCACCACTACCACCTCAGATGTCCTAGGGCTGTGCCCAGATCAACTCCTCTTTCACCCAGGCCCCAATGGTCCATCACTGACCTTACATGCTCTCCTTGGCATTTGTGGGTTGAGAAGTCTGTAAACAGCAACAGGTGCTAGCAAGTCCGTCCCTTGAGGCTTGATCCACCCCTGTCTGTGCCACTGTGGCCCATGCCAGGCTGTGCTCTGCTCCCAGCCTGCTGCAATATACCCTTCCTGTTGAACTTTCAAGCTGTTCTCGGCTGTAGGTATGTTCACTCTGCCATTATATGGATTCTGCAGATCTAGAATTTGTTTAGAATCATGTTTTTTGTTCCCATTACATAAAATACTTGCCGATGGTTTTAGTTATATGCTACTTGTTTTTTAAAAGAATCCGCCTTTATTTCTATACTTTCTAGTGTTTTAAATAGGAATGTGTTGCCTTTTGTCAAAAGTTATTTTTCTTAATCTGTTGAGCTAGTTGTATCATTTCTACTAGTTTTAATATTGATATAATTTATTGTACTAATAGTTTTCCTAATATTGAATCATCCTTGCATTCCTGGAATAAATCCTACCTGATCAAAGTATATTACTCCTGTGATAATTTATGTAGTCTTTTTGCTAATATTATATATAACATTTTTGGATCTGTATTCATGGGCAAAATTGTTCTACAATTTTCCTTCTCTGTTTTGGCTCTTCCTGATATAGATATCAGTACCATATTTGTGTCATAAAAAGAATTTGGTAGGACTTCTCCAATTTTCCCAAATAGTTTATAAAGTATTGACATCAATTGTTATTTAAATATTTGATAGAATTCACTTGTAAATTCATCTGGTCATGAAGATATTTTCCAAGGGAGTTCATTGATGGCTTGTTCAATTTATTTTTCTGAGATACGGTTATTTAAGTATGTTGCTTCCTCTTCATTTAATCTAGGCAACTTATATTGTCGTTTTTAAGTATTCATCCATTTCATTAAGATTATCAAACGTAGGGTCATACAATTGGGCAAAATAATTCTTAATTATTGTCTTAATTTCCTTTTCAGTGAAGGTAGATTCACCCTTTTATTTTTTGATAATGATAATTTGGTATTCTTTCTTTTTTATCACATTGACTAAAAGTTTATGAATTTTATTGGTATTTTCATGAAACCAACACTTAGTTTTCTTTATTAGTCCAATAGCTTTTTAAAATTTCAAGTTTATTAATCTCACCTTTGGTTTTCAGTATTTCTAATTTAGTATTTAATTTGGGATTTTCAATTTATTTTTTTTTCAGCTGCATGTTTAGTTTATTGATTCCTGTTTTCTCATGTATGCATTGAGAGATATACAACTTCCAAGAACTGCTTTTGCTGCCTCCCACATGTTTTGGTATGTTGTTTCATTATTATCATTCTCTTGATTGAAGTTACTGATTGGTTCTATGATTTCTTGTTTGACTCATTCACTCATTAGGATTAACTTATTGAGTTTCCAATTAGTTTTTAGAATATCTTTCCATGGCCCTTTATTACATATAATTTTTATTGCATCATGGTCTGAAAAGAATACATTTAATATTTCTGCCTTTCTGCACTGGATTGTGAAGTTTTGTGTTTTTTTTTTTCCCTCTAATATGTGGTTAATTTTTGCATATGTGCCGTGTACCACTGAGAAGGTATACTCCTTTTTATCCCCATTCAGTTTTCTGTAGGGGTCTATCGTATCTACCTTCTCTAAAGTTTGATTCACCTCCTAAACTTCTTTCTTGTTTATTTTGAGGTTAGATTTATCAAATGCGGGGAGAGGGGGGGTTGAGGACCCTCACTACAATTGTTTTGTTGTTTATTTCTTCCTTTAATGCTCTAAACTTTGCCTCAGGGAACTTGGATGCTATATCTTGGTACATACATTTAGTAATGATATTACTTCATTGTCAATGGTACCTTTTAGCAGAATATAGTTGCCTTCCTAATCTCTTTTAATTAGATCTACTTTTGCTTTTGCTTTATCTGAGACAAGGATTTCTACCCCTAATTTCCTTAATTTAAGTGAAGCATAATACAATCTACTTCATTCTTTTACCTTTACCCTGTATGTCTCCCTCCCCTCCCTCCCCCATTTCAAATGTCTTTCTTGTAGACAGCATATTGCGGGATTATAGTTTTTAATCCATTCTGCTATTCACCTCCATTTTATGGGAGAGTCCATCCCATTCACATTCAGAGTTATGATTCCTATCTCTGTCTTTCCCTCCATCCTATTCTCTCCCCCTTTTATTTTTTTCCTCCCTTTTCCCTTCCCCTCCTTAAGAGTTTTCCTTTTCACCAATGCCTCCCTCTGTATTCCTTCCTGATGAACCCCCTCCCTTTCCCTATCCTTCCTCTTTACTTCTTCTTCCCTCTCTTCTTCCCTTTTCTTTTTCCTTTCGCCTCCTACTGCCTGTACAGGGCAATGGATTTTATACTCAATGAAATATGTTATTTTCTCCTTGAACCAAAACCATTGAGAATGAATCTCATACAATGCTGCTCTCCCTCTCTTCTTTCCCTTCTATAATAAGTTTCATGTCTCTTCAAGTTAGAATCCTATACTTAACTGATTGATATTCCCTCCTTGAACCGAAAGCAATAATAGTAAAGCTCATATAATGTTCATCTCCCTCTCTTTTTCTCTCTCTACTAGATATATTTTTTCTGCCTTTTTGTGTGGCATAATGTTTCCTCATGTCCCATTAGAGCCACTTTGAATCCCTTAGTAAGGGTTTTTTTTTTATCATAACTTCAGTTAATTTATACCCACACCCTCTGTCTGTGCATATCCCTTTCAAATGCCATGATAATTATTCAATTCTCAATATTGACAGGTATCAACCACCAGCACAGGAATGTAAAATGTTTGCTTTTATTAAATGACTAGGTATGTGTGTCTGCGTGTTTTCCCTGTTTACCTTTTTTTTTTTTTGTCTCTCTTGAGTCTTGTATTTGGAACTCTGGACTTTTTATCAGAAATGTCTGGAAGTCTCTTATTTCATTGAATGGCCATCACCTTGCCTGAAACTTTATGCTCAGTTTTGATGGACAGTTGATTCTTGGTTGTGGTCCAAACTCTTTTGCCTTATGAATTTTCATATTCCAATACCTCCTATCTTTCAATATAGAAGCTGCCAGTTCCTTTGTGGTCCTGACTGTAGTGCCATCATATTTGAATTGTTTCTTTATGGCTGCTTGCATTATTTTCTCTTTGACCTCATAGTTTTGGAATTTGGGAACAATATTTTTTTTCAGTTTTCAATTTGATATCTCTTTTAGGAGTTGTCTGGTGGGTTTTTTTAATAACTATTTTACACTCTAGTTCTAGGACCTCAGGGCAGTTTTCCTTGATGATTTGGTGGAAGATGCCATCTAGGCCCTTCTTTTTTCATCATGACTTTTTGGTAGACCAATAATTCTTAGATTATCTCTCCTGGATCTTTTCTCTCAGTCATTTGTTACTAAAGTGAGATATTTTACATTTTCTTCTAATGTTTTTTCTTTAGGTTTTGTTTGACTGATTCTTTTTTTAATTAATTAATTTTCTAGTTTTCAACATTCATTTACACAAGATTTTTAGTTACAGTTTTTCTGCCCATTGTTGCCCTACCCCCACCTCAAAATAGCAAGCCTACTGAATACCTCTTCCTGCAGTCTATTCTCTTATGTCCTCCCCATCATTGCTGTAACTTTCTAGTAAGACAAGATGTATTTCTCTACCCCAGCGCCTGTATATCTTATTTCCCAGCTGAATGTAATACAAAAACAACAACAATTTTTTTTAAACATTTGATTTAAAACTTTGGGTTCAAGATTTTTTTTTTCCTTCTTCCCTCTTCACCCAGCCCCACTGGGAAAATAAGCAATTCAATATAGGTTGTACATGTGAAGTTACCCAAATCACTTCCATAGTAGTTATATTGTGAAAGACTAACTATATTTCCTTCCATCCTATCCCACCTCCTACTTAATCTATTTTCTCCTTTGACCCTATCCTTTTCCAAAAATGTTTGCTTCTAATTACCCTCTCGTCAATCTAGCTTCCCCTCATCGCCCCTCTTATCCCCTAGAACCCTCTTTTCCTGTAGGGTAAGATACCCAATTGAGTGCATATGTTATTCCCTCTTTATGCCAAATTCAATTAGAAAAAGGTTGTCCCATTCCCTTTCTGCTC
>CM053582.1:68424782-68443803 GCA_028627135.1 Pseudochirops cupreus
TGTGTGTATATATATATATGTATGTATGTATGTATGTATACATACATATACACACTCATATAGATATTCCCTTCAACTACCCTAATACTGAGGAAGGTCTTATGAGTTCCAATTATCATTTTTCCATGTAGGAATGTAAATAGTTCAAATTTAATAAGTTATTTATTATTTCTTTTTCCTGTTTACATTCTCATGCCTCTCTTGCTTCTTATATTTGAAAGTCAAATTTTCTGTTTGACTCTGTTTTTTTCATCAAGAATGCTTGAAAACTCCCTATTTCATTGAATGACCATATTTTCCCCTGAAACATTATACTCAGTTTTGCTGGGTAGGCAATTCTTTGTTTTAATCATTGCTCCTTTGAGCCTCTGAATGTTATATTCCAAGCTCTGCCATCCCTTAATGTAGAAGCTGCTAGGTGTTGTGTTATCCTGATTGTGTTTCCACAATACACAAATTGTTTCTTCTTGACTGCTTGCAGTATTTTCTCCTAGACTTTGGAACTCTGGAATTTGGGTATAATATTCCTAGGAGTTTTCTTTTCAGGATCTGTTTCAAGAGGCAATCAGTGAATTCTTTCAATCTCTATTTTGCCCTCTGGTTCTAGAACATCAGAGCAATTTTGCTTGATAATTTCTTGAAAGATAGTGTCTAGGCTCTTTTTTTGATCATGGCTATCTGTTAATCCAATAATATTTAAATTCTCTCTACTGGATCTATTTTCCAGGTCACTGGTTTTTCCAATAAAATATTTCACATGGCCTCTATTTTTTTTCTTTTGTTTGAAACTTTTTATAGAATCTTGATTTCTCATAAAGTCATTAAGCTTCCAATTGCTCCAGTCTAATTTTTGAAGGAGTTATTCTGTTCAATGAGCTTTTGAAATTCCTTTTCCATCTGGCAAAATCAGCTTTTTAAGGCATTCTTCTCCTCACTGGCTTTTTGGGACTCTTTTGCCATTTGAGTTAGCCTGTTTTTTAAGGTGTTATTTTCTTCAGTGTTTTTTTGGGTCTCCTTTAGGAGGCTGTAGACTTACTTTTCAAGATTTCTTGCATCCGCAGGTAGCCGGCTAAGTGGCACAGTGAATAGAGCACCAGTCCTGGAGTCAAGAGGACCTGAGTTCAAATCTGGCCTCAAACACTTAACACAAAACTAGCTGTGTGTCCTTGGGCAAGTTGCTTAACCCCAATTGCCCTCCCCCCAAAGAAAGATTTCTTGCCTCATTTTCATTTCTCTTCCCAACTTTTCCTCCACTCCTCTTACTTGATTTTCAAAATCCTGCTTGAGCTCCTCCATGGCCTGTAATGAGTTCATATTTTTCTTAGAGGCTTTTGATGCAGGAGTTCTGACTTTACTGCCTTCCTCTTGCTCCATGCCTTAATCCTTTTTGTCCCCCCCTCAAAAAAAGATTCTATGATCTGTTTGTGTTTCCTCTGCTGACTCATATTGCCAGCTAATTACTTGACTTTTGAGCTCTTTGCCATGGTAGAACTCTGCTTCCAGAATGGACAGAGCTTTGTCTCCAATCACTGGGGTAGTCAGAGATGCTGGAGCTATTAGGAGGGCCCTCTCTCTACAGCCCCCACAAGCTCTGACTCACTAGCCACACACCCTAAGACCACCACCCAATTCCACAATCCAAATCCAAACAGGTTAAACTAAAAGTGATTATCCTTTCAATGGTCACTTGGTCTCCTTCAATCTGCAGGCCAGGAGCTCCTGAGGCAGTCATGGGCCAGTGGCTGTACAGTCACCATACCTCCACCACTTCTCACCGCAGGGGCAGGAGCTGGACTGTGCTCTTCTGCCCTCTCTGTTCAAACAGATTTTCACACTAAGCTTATACTTTGTCTTTGACATCTATGTGTTGAGAAGTCTGGAAACTACCACAGCTGCTGGTTATTCATTCTCCTGAAGTCAGCCCTAGCCAATCGGGGCCACCCTGGGGCTGGGACCACTGCTCATGGGGAACTGTGCTGGGCTACCAGCTCAGTGCAATAGACCCTTCCTGTCAGCCAGCCAGGCTGCCTTCAGTGTGAGATTTGTTTCTCTCTGTCACTTTGTGGGTTCTGTAGCTCTAAAGTTTGTTGAGTCATTTTTTTTTTATGTATTGGGAGTGATTGGAGTGGTAACTCATGCCAAGTTTGTGCTTCTACACCACCATCTTGGCTCCACCACATTTGACTGATTCTTGATGCCGCATAGAATCATTAGCTTCAATTTGAACAATTCTAAATTTTAGTGAATTATTTTCCTCAGTTAATTTTTGAAGTTCCTTTTCCATATGTTCACATTTCACCTTTAGGGAGTTATTTTCTCCAATTAGATTTTGAATCTCCTTTGTCATTTCACAAAATTTTCTTTTTAAGGAGTTGTTTTTTTCAGTAATTTTTTTTTCTACTTTGGCAATTGCAATTTTAACATAGTCTATTTATATTCGACCTCTCTAATTCGGCTTTCAAAATCCTTCTTTAGTTCTTTTAAAGAAAGTTTTTTGGACTTGATACCAGTTCATATTCCATTTCAAGGATTCAGATGTGGATATAGAGTCAATGCTGTCCCCGTCTGAATTTGTTTTGTCTTGTTCATTATAATAGGATTCAGTAGTTTTAGTTTCTCTAATTTGCTTTTTCCTTTGTGATTGCCTATTTCCTGGTTTCTAAAACGAATTTCTGCTATTGGGCCACAGAGGCCTCTGATGCATTCTTCTGATAATGGCAGCTAGGGGACAGGGTATTGGCTTTGCATGTTGTGGCCTCTGGGTGTTTAGACTGAGGCCAAGTCCAGGTCTTCCTGTGTTGCCCTGGGGTTACCCTGAAGTTCAAAGTTTGAGGTATGGGGGAGAGGTGGTCTGGCCACTTCAGGATTCTGCCTCCATGGCCCTGGGGTAGTGCTCAGGCATGTTCAACTGCTGGTAGCAGTGCTGCACTGGTGTCTGCAGATTCCCCTGATTTTGGGAAGGCTTCTGGTGTTACTGCTAGCTGGCTCCATACCTTCCTCGTGTTCCATACTCAACTGAGATGGGGCTTGTTGGGAAGCCTCCTGCCCTTTAAATTAGCCTTGGCACAGTGTAGCAACAATGTGATATTTACAATGCCCACTATCACAATAAAAACCTTGGCTATAAATATTGCATGAAGTTCAATCACAAAATATGCCAAACTCTGCAGAGAAAGGATAAAGTTGAAGGATTTATTTAGACAGCAGAAAAAATAATCCCAAAACCAGTAAGCCAATTCCATCATGGTAATAATGATATTCATAAGCCACAATAATGCTAAGAGCCATGCCATCCATTAGCATTTCCACAGACCAATAGATCAATATTTACTCAAAAAATTTCTGTGTCCTTCCTGAACTCCTCTGTCACCAACTATCTCCAACAATCTGTCTCTCTACCAGTGTCCTGTGAGCTCTGCTTCTCCTTAGCAAACTTCTCCCACCACAGGCTCTTTGTGACCACATACACCCTATCAAGGGGCAGGTATTATCTTCACAGCGGGGGAGGTCTTCAAACTCCCAGCAAGGTTTATTAAAAGGCAGGGAAGAGCTTCAAATTCCCATTCTCATTCCATTTGGCCCCATGATCTTTCGTGTCCCTTACACACAAAAAGCATATTAACAATAAATTAGAATTTAGGGATAACTAGTGGAAAAACTGGTGTCAACAGGACTTTGCAACAACATACCAGGGATCATAGAATACTTCACACATAAAACAATAGCTTAGGATGGAGGCTTGGGCACAAGTGCCCCAACCTTCCCATCTTGAATGAATGGGGCTCAAAATCTTGTTGTGAAGGTCTCTTCTCCAAAGCTCCTTCTACTGACATTGGATATAGAACTGTCCCTGCCCCAAGAGGTCCCATTCTAGAGTTGAGTTCTTTAGCTGTCATCCAGCGCTTGGCCAATGCCAGGTCCGGGGGCTCCCATTTGAAAGGTCAGTTCTTTAGCTGTCATTGGGAACTTGATCGACACCAGGTCAAGAGGTGGCACACCACAGTCACAGACACAGGAGGACATGTGGCTTAAGCAATCAGGCATCTTCAGGTGGAGAGAACCAAACCTGAAGAAAACAAATCTCACAAACAAGTTTAACAGACAAAAATTTAAAAAGAGTCAAATATAGCGTCAGCCATACTTCTGGAGTCCATGGACTCACTATCATGACCTCAATCACGGTAGAATACATGAGCTAAGGGTACAATTTGACAATCATATTCTCCTGAATAAATAATAGCTATGATATTGTCTTTGGCATGTGCTATAATCTCTGCAGCTTTTGGAACATCATCTGGTTTCTGCTTTACCCATACTTTAGCTCCCAATTTTATTCTATTAGTAGAACCAATCATACTTGAACTCATTTGTTTTATCTACAGAGAGGAAAACCAAGCAAAGATTTTCTAGAGAAACCAATTTAAGCTTAATTTAAAAAAAGTCTCACCCAAAGCCCAAGTAAACCGTCCTAACAATGAGAGCTGTCTCTAGGTTGCATGCACTGCTTCAAGATGTGTAGGGAGCCCTGGAGGGCCTGGGTGACCCCTTCTGCCTCTTAGTGGAATCTCACTTTGGGGATGTGGAGAACAGGGGTCATTAAGGTCCCTTCCCATGCTACATTGTGTGCCACGGACAGCCTCAAGGATGGAACATCCATGAATGTTGGAACAAGTAGAGGCCGAGTCCCACCAGAAAGCCAGGTGTGAAGTCTAGTGACCTACATCTGCCAAGAATGGCAGGAATTCATTGAGCACATTCATTCATTTCCTCTGTACAAAGAATCCTTAAAGAAAAGAAAGACAAGAATTCTGGCTGAAGGCCTTCCCACATTGAGCCCATCTATGAGCTTGTGCCCAAGTTGAATTTTCTGATGTCTACCAAGCTCTGAACTCCATTTGTACAGCTTTCCCCAATCAACATAAGCATAAGATTACTATCTTCTGTGATAGAAGATAGATAAGAGATCTCTGATGACAAATAAGGAATGATTGTAGCCTGAATGATTCTCCAAATTGATCACATCAGTGAGTTTTATCCCTTATTAAGGGACTCTCTGGTTCTTACTTTAGAAGTGAGCACTTTAAATCCTTTACCACATCCCAGACACACCTAAGACTTTTTTTCCAGTGTGGAATCTCTGATGTGTAGCAAGATTGGAGTTCTATGTGAAAGTCTTTCCACATTGATCACATTCATAAAGTTTCCCTCTACTGTGGATTTTCTGATGTTTAGCAAGATTTGAGTGGCTACTGCAAGCCTTTCCACACTGATTACATTCATAAGGTTTCTGTCCAGTGTGGATTCTCTGATGTATGGCAAGGTTGGTCTTCTTTGAGAATGCCTTTCTACAATTATCACATTCATAAGGTTTCTCTGCAGAGTGAATTCTCTGATGTACAGCAAGACTGGAGCTGGATCTGAAAGCCTTTTCACATTGATAACATTGATAAGGTTTCTCACCAGTGTGGATTCTCTGATGTATAACAAGACTGGACTTATATGAAAAAGCCTTTCCACATTGATCACATTCATAAAGTTTCTTTTCAGTGTGGATTCTCGAATGTGTAGCAAGTTTGGAGCTCTGTGTGAAAGTCTTTCTACACTGATCACATTGATAAGGCTTTTTTCTACTATGGATTCTCTGATGCATAAGGGAGGATAAGTCTTCACTAAATGATTCACCACATTCATGACCCTCATGTGGTTTCTCTCCAGTCTGAAGTTTCTGATGGTAAATAAGGGATGACTTTTGATTCAAGTCCTTCCCACAATAATGACAATCATAAGGTTTCTTTCCTGTGGGGATTCTGTGAAGTCCAATGCAGATCTGTCTGCCAGTGATGTCACAGGGACCATCACTCATGAAACTTTGTGAGTTTCTTCCACAAAAATGCTTAGCTTTGAAATAGTCCCTTGCATTTCTGGTCTAATCTCTCCTTCTGCAAAAAACGAACAATAAAACATATACAGAGACACATGTACACACATAAATAATTATAATTATAATCCCTTCTCTCCACTGGGATAAAGTAGTCTAACTGATCTATATTTTCCTATCCCAGGCTAAGAGAAGTTTTCAAATTTACATGAACAGAATCAATCATTTAAAAGAGCCATTAGCTCATATCTGCAGGACAATTTGACTTACAAAGAATTTCACACACAATCACATTGTATCCTCACAAATACCTGTGACAATGGCAGGATCAACATACTATTTACGTTCATAAATCATGCCACGACCTCACAATGGCTGTGTGACCTCCCCAACATCTCTTCAGTTGAGACTAGACCTCCAACCCCGCAAGGGGGCATACTCTGTCCATGTTTCTAGATGGCCTTTCCCCACGGAACTTCCTTTTGTTTTGTTATTAAAGAAATTTACTTTATTATTGCATGTTGATTCATTTATTCCCTCTGTTTGGGTCTTCCTATTCCCTAAGACACAATTATATTGAAATTAGATCAATTAATAATCCTATGATATAGAGGTGACTAGGTGGCACAGCGAATAGAGCGCTGGCCTTGGAGTCAGAAGGACCTGAGTTCAAATCCAGCCTCAGACACTTAACACAAAACTAGCCATGTGACCTTGGGCAAGTCATTTAACCCTAATTGCCCAACCTTGCCTCTCCAGAAAGCAAAAAATAAAAAAAATTTAAAAATATATAATCATCCTATTATAGACTCTAAGTGGTCAGGTAAAAAAAGCATTAATCGATGTGGAAAACTTCACCATCACTTTATTTTAAGAAATTGACAGTCACCTCCAACCTTGAACAACCACCAGGTTGATCAGTCAGCAGCCATCAATAATGCACAAGAGCTTCCATCAGCAACAAGACTATTACTCCATCAAAACTCTGATGATGGTTAGATTTTTATACCAATAAAATATTTTTGAATTAAAGCATGTACATTGATATTTTAGACAACATGGTATTGCACACATAATAGACACTAACATAGTATAAACATAACCTTTATATGCACTTGGAAACAAAGGGTTCATGTGGCTTGCTTTATTTTTTTCTCTTTTTTTTTTTCTGGATTTTTGGAAGGGGATGGCAGGGCAATTTGGGTAAAGTGACTTGCCCAAGGTTACACGGCTAGTAAGTGTTAAGTGTCTCAGGCCAGATTTGAACTCAGATCCTCCTGACTCCATGCCTAATGCTCTTTTCAGTGCACCACTTAGCCACTCCAACTTGCTTTATTTTTAAATTCACTTTATTCATAGTCCTGGAACCAAATCCAGATCTCAGAGGTGTGCCTGTGTTTTTTGTCATCCTTATTTCAGTTTTGCCTCTTTGGTTCCTAATTCTCTTCTTCTTAAACCATTACCAGCCTCAGTCCTTGTATTCCTTTATACCCCATTCAATTAGGTATCTTTCCATTCCCAAACACCCTCTTTTCCCTGGAACAGCAAAGACCAATGTTCCCAAACTGTTGCTACTTCTCAAACAAATCTCTATGTTTGTATCCAGATTGGGAATTTCCTGACAGCAGAAACTGACTTGTTTTCCTCAGTCCCATGGGGCAGCAAAGGAAATAGCAAACCACTCCAGTATCTTTCCCAAGACAACCTTGACCCCATTCTCCACACTCCATTCACCTCCTCAGCAGAGAAATTTGCCTCATATTTCACTGGAAAAGTCAGATATTTATCAAGAGGTATCTTGTTCTCATTCTCCCATACATACATTAAGGATCTTCTTTTCTTTTTGACCCCAGTATCAGACGAGCAATGCTCCCTCTGCTAGCTAAAGCAAGGTCCTTACTGTGTGTCAATCATCCCACTCCAGCTCTCCATCTTCTTCAGTGTGCTGCCTGTGCTGCATCCCCTTTATTTCAGTATTCTTTGTCTCCTGAATTAAGACCCATTTAGCCCAAGAGATATTTTCAAAAATCTTTCTTCCATTTCTCAACTAAACAGTTAGAAAAGCCCATTTAGAACTGGTATCTCCAACTCTGTTTTTTTTTTTAATTTGCCTGAAATTCTCTGCAGTCAAAATTCCAATTTCATTGTTCAACGGAAGCTCCTCTCTCCAAAATTACCAAAAATCTCAAAATAGCTAAATTGACTAGCCCTAATTCTTCCTCATCCTTCTTGGCTTCTCTGCAGCCTTTGATAAAATCACCCTTTTCTCTCTCTCTCTCTCTGGGTTTTAGTGACTCCAGAAAACACGTATTCAGTTCCAACTTCAGTAAGCTGGCCCTTCATTTGCCAGCCTTATTTCACTCAGGGTTGCTATTTGGATGTGATACCTGCAGAGTTCTCTTGAAACAAGAGCTATTCCTCTTTGAGGTCAATTGGATTTTGTGTTGTCTACAACTGTGAGGACATTCCAAGTGCTGATGGTGAGTAGAATCATCTTTGCAGGCATTTTTATACATTTTTTTTTGTTTTTCAAACAGAGTGAAATTCCTTCCTGCCATAGTAATGAGGCCAGGGTTGGGTAAGCCAACAATTTTTAGGTCCTTCTTTTTTTAGGCCCTTCTTCACACCAGGATCTGAGGAGTGAGATCCTTGGAAAACTGCTCACACACCCAGGGGCCTGTCATATAAAACTACTGCTTCCACTGAGAAATGATCCTATGGGCTGCACTACCTGTGTGGAGGGTTGTGACCACAGCTTCTAGTATATCCAAATCTGCTGCTTCATCATTTGCCTGTCTCCACAGGATTTTGAGATAGGTATAATGGTAAAATGGAGCGGGTGATGTCTTTTGATTCATGTGTAAAAGGGATTTAAGTGAGACAGTTACAGAAAGTTGTTTGTCCCAGTTTCTCCTCCAGAGTTATCCAAATTCAGTCGCAGGACAAAATTAGAACAACAATTAGGACAAGATGCACTGAATGACTGTAATGGCAAGCAAAGTACTACTTTGCTCCTTGTTTCAGGTATTCAAGTGTCTTTGATCCTCACCTTTGATTTGTGTCAAGTTTTTATTGGAAACAGCATACATTGTGTGGCCCTTAAATAGCCTAAGGGAGTTTGGAGATCTTACCTGTTGTTATAGGAATCTGAAGATCTTCCCTGCCCCTAGATGCTTTGATAGGCTTAAGTGGCCTGAGAATCTTCCCTGATTTGAAAGTATACTCTGCCCCCTAATAGGCTGAATGTGGTCACATGGAGCCTGTGGTGGGAGGCTTGTTTTTCAGCAATGCCCATGCCTTATTACTTTGTGATTGGGCAGTGGGTCAAGAGGGCTGTGACATTCTCTGATCCAGGAGAAGGCTATATATACACCCTGATGTGAGGTTTTGCTTTGGGGCTCACTTTGGAAAGAGTTGTGTGATTTGGCCAGACAAGACTCTGGGAAGCTGTTGAGCTCTCCGGCTTTGAAAAACCCAGATGTTAGTGCTTCCCTCTCTGGTAACTGACTAGGTATAGAAGTGATGGTCAGATGGCTGGAAGCCTGTCTGCTGATCTGTTTCTTTGTCTGCTTATAACTTGTGTTTGTATTCTGTTTGCATTCTCTGAAGTTCATGGTATTGACTTTTTCCCCTGAACTAGGTAAATGATACATGTTTGATAAAAGTGAAATTGTCAACCCATTTGGAGTTGCTTTCCTTTAGAAAAACAGATCTAAGAACCTGGGCTAGCAGCCACCCTGGGTATGCTAGGGTGCTTGCTGATACACCTGTCCTTAGTAGGCCTAGGGTCATCACATGGAGCCCATGTTTCAAGGAGCTTGCCATAAGAGAGAAACAGGAAGGATGGAACAGGAAGGAGCAGAGCAGAGAAAAGCTTGAGGAGAGCTGGGACCAGGCAGAAGTGACAGGGAGAATGGTTGTGATGTCAGCACTCTGTAAAACTCTGTCTATTGTTCTGCCAGACAAAAGCATCCTGTCTGTTGTCCTTAGACAGAAGCCCTGAAAGAGGACTTAATGTTGTGTTCTGACAGAAGTCCTCAAAGAGGACTTTATTGCTGTTACAGAAGTCCAGTGACTTTACCACTGATTTGTGTTTTATTTCTCAGACATAAAGTAAATTGAGATGATAGTGCTGGTAATGTCTATAAATATTGTTATTTATTGCATACAAATATTGTAGCTTTCTTAAGCTCTCTACTCCTAGGAACAGAATCTTTCAGGAGTTTGGAGTGGAATAGTCCCTGTAAGTGAGGTATGATAAACAGAGTCAGAGAGCTGCCTAGGTGTGAGTCCAGGCAAGGGCTGGGAGAGCTGCCTACCTGTCAATCCAGGCAAGAATATGGTGAATATCAATCAGCAAGAGCTGAGAGCAGTCAGTCTGTGGAGAAGGAGCCAGTGGATTTGGAAGCCAGCCTTGAGTCAAGAGGAAAGAGAACTTTACTTGGGTACTCTGTATTGACTGATGAGATTGTGATTTACCGTGACCTAGGGGTGGGTGGTGTTAGTACTTTCTGCTACACCTTAAGGATAATGGACTTAAGGATAACTGGAAGCCAGCCCAGACTAAGGATGAAAGAAGACTTTACATGGACATTCTGCATTGACTAAGAAGATTGTAACTTACTGAATGATATGTTTTGTTTCAGACTATGTGGACAACTTAGGAAAAAGTTGTTAAGTTTTGTTGTTGTGAAAGTTGTGCTTTAGTTTCTGAAATGTTATACATTAGTTTATTGCCAGATAAATACAATTTACTAGACTATGTAATTAGATGGTTATTCACAGTAGCAGTCCTCAGGAGAGTTGCTTGAGATTGGCTTTACAAAGATCTTGGCATCTTCAATGTCTAACCAAGCTCTAAGCATCCCATAGTTCCTGCTTCACCTGCCTTCATGGCTGTTGGAACAAACTGTTCCCATTCACCCATTCCAATAGGGGAAGTCTGCTTGGGACAGACACCCTCTAACTCACCAATGATTTTGAGCCCCCCTGGAAACACTCAACTTTGCTTAGTCCGTCTGCTGAAAAGGTTTACCAGGATATGGCCCCTTGTGGATGGTACAGCTTCTTGGAGCTACAGGTGAGAGTTGGGTGAAACAGATGGACACCAGGAGTGGAAAGCAGACCCAAAAAGTGCTCAGCAGCCATAATGCCAGAGGTGCCAATCCTCCCTGAGCATACCTCACATGCCTCTCCTGGTTGAAAAAACCAATCTCATTTGCTCTCCCCCAATCCTCCAGTCTTCCATCTCTTCTTCCAATAAAGTAGGCTCACAAATGAATTTTTACACACACTTCACTGACTCTCACACATTCACACTCCTGATGCCCATATTCAATCTGCTACAAATTCCTGTGATTCCACCTTAGTAACATCTCTCCTACACATTCCCTTCTCTCCCAACACTGCCACTGTCTTGGTTCAGAACCCAGTCACATCACACCTGAGGTATTCCAAGAACCTGTTGGTTGCTCCAGCTGCCTCAAGTCTCCCCTTACGCCAGTCATTCCTCCCTCCACCACTTGCCAATTTTCATCTTCCTAAAGTTCTGGACTGACCATGTCACCATGTACTCAAGAGCCACCTGTGGTACTCTGGCAAAGTGAACAAACAAAAAATGTTAATCACCTACCCCTTCATCATCTACCCTTCTCTTGATCTTCTCTTCTTTCATATTATATGCCCCCTGAACACACTATCATTCAGTGGTATAGGACTCCCTTCTGTTCTGTGAATAGGACACTCCACTTCTTGACTCTGTGGGCATTCCTCACCAACCTAGAATGCTTGCCCAGGTTCCCCAAATTCCCAACTACATTGCACCTTCCATAGTAAGGTTTTCTGGCCCTTCTTCACTTTTGTCCCTTCCCTCTCTCGATGAGCTCCAATTTGTCCTGTCCGTGATAGATTTCTACATTGTTACTGGTGTGTTGTCTGCCCCTCTAGTCTGTGAGTTCCAGGACAACAGGGGATGTCCCTGAAATCTCTTTCTATCTCTGGTGGTTAGCAAAGGGTCTGACATGTAGCAGGCACTTGATAAATGCTCAGTGACTTGAAGAAGGTCTAAGAAAAAGCACATATTAGAAAGCCTACGCCCTTTTTGCACTTTCAGGGCAGGTCCTGCCCCAAATTCCAAATAGCATCTTTCCATAACACCAGAGATTTATCAGTGGGAGTTTCATTGCTATGGTGTCCAACTCCTTCATTTTACAAATGAGGAAACTGAGGCTCAGTGGTTCAGTGACTTGTCCAGTATCTCACTGATAAAAAGTGTCTGGAAAAGAATTACAAGTCAGAGCTTCCAGCTCCCAAATCCAGCACTTGATTCACCCCCACACCCACAAGCCTCTTGTCATCCCAGCTCTCACATACCTGCTTTTCCCTCACCTGGATGGCAGCTCCTCAGGACTTCTTGCTCCAATAGCCATGGGGCTTCCCTTTCCTCAAAATAAGCAATCAGCACTTCTCTGGGAACTGGCAGCCCTGGCCATGGGGAATAAAGGATGATGATAAAGAAAACCTTGGAATTTAGTTCTCTTTACAGAAAAGAGTGTGCATGAAAACTGACTCCATTTTAAGAATCACTCCATCCTGTTCGCATAGATCTGGCTCATCCTCCCATTAATGCTTATAATGCAAGTAACCCAAAGAAGAGTGGGCCAGATCAGCCTTGAATTCCAGCAAAAGGGACCTTGATGACTCATCTTTGGTCCAGTCCCCTCCCCTGCTCCCCACTGTCTGAAAGCTATAAAAACTTTGGAACTCTTCCTTCAGGGGGTCTTTGCCTCTTCTTGGGACATTCTCCTGCTGGGGAACTCAATGAACCTCAGTTAGCCCAAATCCTGATTCTTGGTCAATCTTTTATTCCTGCAAGTGACAGGAGCTTGCAAGCAAGGAGGACAGAATGGTTACCATAAATCCTGAAGCAAGATTTCCATAGCACTTATTTTGGGAGCTTTGGGGAGAGAGGGGGAGAAGGTCATAGACCAATTTCAAATCAGAAAATCTGGTCTTGGTGTACCTTCTTCATAGGAGGAAGGACTCGTTGCATAGTTTCCATCACCTAGAAATTAGAGGCAGCTGGGAATGCAGTGGAGAGAGCCCAGGGCAGAGTCAGGAAGGTCAGGGTTTAAATCCAGCCCTCAGACAGTGACATGTTGTATACCTCTGAACATTCTGCTTGCTTCAGTTTTCTCAAAAGTCAAATGGGGATAATAGCATCACTTAATGGCATAGTACTGCAAAGAAAGCATGTAACACAACAGCGGGTGAACACCAGCTGAACAGAAATGCTTATTTCCTTCCTTTCCCACTATCTGGGCTGGAATTTGGAAGGAAGGAAGTCAAGGAAGATGAAGGAAAAATGTGCCTTACCACACACAGGTAGGAGCTGAGAGGTATAAACTGATGCTTCTCACAAAGAACAATGTCCTAAATACTTGGTCCCACCCAAAGAGGAAGGGGTGCAGGGAAAAGCCACTTGAGCAGTTTTCAGAGGTTTGGCAGACAAAATTCATGTCCCAGTAGAAGCTGGACTACATAATGAGGGATTACTTCCACACCTGAGATGCTACAACGCTGATCTGATCTGGGACCTCAAGCTCCCTAGAATTTGCAAGAGACATTTTCAGGAGCACCCAGGAGACCTCCAGGTCCTCTTCACACAATGTTCTGACCTTTTATAGGAAAACCAGGCAGCAGGAGGGCCCTGTCTCTGGGACATTAGAGACCAGCACTTTTCCCTTTCTAGTAATTGATAAATGCTCCAAAGCCAGCACACTCAGAAATGAAGATATTCCCTTTGATTTCTGACTCAAAGTGGCCAGGGGAGAGTGTGCTTACCCAGGGAGAGCAGGTTCTGGGCATTCTCCAGCATGACCTCCTTATACAATTCTTTCTGAGGAGGGTCCAAAAGGGCCAGCTCCTCCTGGGTGAAGTCCACAGCCACATCCTTGAATGTTACCCACTCCTAAACAATGAAAAGTCAGAATATTTAGAAATGAAGGAGACTCCAGAATTCATGTAGTCTAACCTTCAACAAGTGAGAGAAGGAAATTGAAGCATGGAAAGGGGATTTACTTAGTGGCTGTATGCTTCATGAATGTCAGAGTCAACACTTGAACATTGTCATTGAGTCCAATGGAAAACTGGGAAATGCATTTGATATAGTCAGTTGGAATAAAGTAGAGAAAGGTCTCATTAAGGAATGTGCCTCTGTATGGAATATGTGTGAAAGTATGCACTGTAACTGTGAGGCAGAGGAATGGGGGAAGGAGAAAGAGAGAAGATAATGGGAAATTCCTTCCTTTTCAAAACTGATAAAAGTAATATGTTATAAACAGATTCTGTGATGAATGTGTGAGAAACTGGCAATTATGTGCATTCTGGGGAGGGGCAGGAATATCTGTCTGGTTATGGAAAAGAGAGGGAAAAAAAAAGAAAGGATCTAGTTTGTTTCCTGAAAGACTGAAGCAAAGTCTTATCCAAATAAAACATGAAAGGGATTCATAAGACATGCTTGTTGCAACCTGGACTGAACTGTGAAGTATGAGTCTTTCCTGACAGTGAAGGAGAATTATCTCTTGTTACACTGAGGGCTTGAGGCTACCCTGGGTATGATGTGCCCTGGCCAAAACATCTCATCCCTTCACTTTATGATTGCTGATCAGATTAATAGACCCCAGCAGGCTCGACCACAGGTTGGGCAGAAATAGTGCCTGTGAACATATGGGCTGCAGATGGCTCTAAATGTCTGCATCTCCCCATTCTTTGGAGCTACTGCAATTCTGCTTTGCTAACACAGCAAATTATTTGCAGATATGCATGAAGGGTGGTCCTTTGCCCCTGTCTCCCATATCTCACAAATGATTATGAAATTCCTTAGAGACACCTTGGAAGTGTCTTTTCATCACTTCCAACCACCATTTGAGAGCCTTCCTTGCATGCTTTCTCCATAAAAGTCGTTTAGGCAAACAGACTTTTGGAATTTGAACATGTCCAGCCCATCCGAGTTGGCTCTCTGAAGTAGAATGTGCATGCTTGGCATTCTAACTTGAGGAAGGACCTCTGTGCCTGGTACCTTATCCTTCAGGTGACCTTCAGAATCTTCCTCAGACAAATGAAATGGAAGCAATTCTGTTTCCTGGCATGGTGCTGGTGGACTATCCAGCTTTCACAGGCATACAACACTGAGGTCCCAGCACAGTAACTCTGGAGACCTTCCCTTTGGTACCCAGTCTAATCCCTCTTCTCTCCCACACTTTCTTCAAGTGCTGACCTATCTCTGGCAAAACAGGTATCGAATAGTAAATTTAGTTATCTGAAATAGAAAATAATCTGAGGCACAAAATTTACTAATAAATAGTGATTTAATTGTATCATTGGACAGGTTACCTTTAAGGAAGGCCAAGTAACTTACCAGTAATTTGTGACAAAGGTGAAATTTATAGAGCTTACTGTTTTTAACAGAAGAGGAAGAAAAGAATTACAACAATTTCAGGAACCACATTTTGAACAAAATGCAACAGGATAAGGCAGGTCATCTGCCTACTTACTGCTCCTGGGTTGTCTTAACCCAGATTCATCCTGCGTCTATCAGTCAAAGTGAGATTGCCCCAGAAATCAGGATTAGGCCAATATTTTACACTATACTCTACATGATATTCAATATGGTGACTCAGCTATTTCACTTCTCTCTGATCCTCCATAACCCCTGGGAGTCTACCTGCCAAGAGAAATCTAGGAACTGTAAGAACATGATTACAAAACATTTTCATACAAATCAAGTCAGATCTGAACAAGTGGAAAGTTATGAACTGCTCATGGATAATCTGAGCCAATAAAATAAAGTGACAATTCTTCCTAAATTATCTATTCATTCAGTGGTACAAAAATCCCCAGAAAGAACAGTTAGGAAAACTAGATAACAATATAGCAGAAACTAGGTACAGACCCACATCTCATCTGCTATGATGAGGTCAAAATGATTTAAGTATAATGAATGATACCATAAGTAAATTGAGAGAGTATTCGATAGTTTACCTGTCAGGTCTATGGATAAGGGAAGAATTTACCATCAAAGAAAAGACAGAATGCATTACTAGATATGAAATGGATCATTTTGATTTTATTATGTTAAATTTAAAAGGTTTTTTGCAGAAACAAAATCAGTGCAGCCAAGACTAGAGGGAAAACAGATAACTGAAAAAAATTTACAAGTATCTGTGATATAGTCCCCATTTCTCTTTTTTTTTTAATTTATTTTATATTTTATTTTATTTATTTTAGTTTACATCATTCCACGAGATTTTGAGTTACAAATTTTCTCCCCATCTTTCCCCTACCCCCCTCAAAACAGCCATGCCCTTGTATAACCCCTCCCCCAATCTAATCTCTCCTATGTCCTCCCCCATCACTCCTCTAACTTTCCGATAGGGCAGGATGGCTCTCCCTTCCACAGCGCCTGTGTATCATAAGTTCCAGTTGGATGTAGTTAATAATTATAGTAATAATAATTGTATGTATATGTATATATATATACATATATATTTTTAACATTTGATTACAGAACTTTAAATTCTAGATTCTTTCTCTTCCTCCCTCGTCAGCCACCCCCAGTGGAAGAACAAGCCATCAAATACAGGCTGTACATGTGTAATTACAAAGAACCTCTCCACAGTGGGCACATTGTGAGAGACTGATTACATGTCCCCCTTTTCTATCTGCCCCCCCCGTTCCACTCTCTACCCTGTCCCTGTCCCTGTCCCTCTACCGAAGTGTGCACTTCCATCAACCCTCCCCCCCCATCCTCCCCTCCCCTGCATCATCATACCTCTCATCCCCATTCCCCCTATTCTCCTGTGTAACAAGATGCCCAGTTTGGAATTTATGTCATTCCTTCCCTAAGCCAAGTTCAGTGAGAGTAAATTTGACTCTTTCCCTTTTGCCCTCCTGTTCTCCCCCTCTATTGTAACAATTATCCTTTGTCTCTTCCATGAGATGCTCAACCCCATTCTGCCTCTCCCTATTTCCTCTCAATCTAATCCTCTCTCACCTCAGTATTTCACCTTTTAGTATATTGTCCTTTCCTATTCAATTGATCTTATGCCCTCTATGTATTCATATATATATATACATACTCAGATATGTGCTTGTATGCATATATAAACCCTCTTACATAAATATATGTGTATGTATATGGATATAGACATTTATATTCCCTTCCTCTACCCTCATACTGAGACAAGTTGCATCAGTTACAATGTCACTTTTCCATGTTGGCATGTAAATAGTTCAACTTTGGTAAGTTCCTCATGATTTCATTTCCATGTTTATCTTCTCATGCTTCTTGTGCTGGACTGTCAAACTTTCTTTTCAGTTCTGGTTTTTTCAGCAAGAATGTTTGAAAGTCCTCCACCTCACTGAATGACCATATTTTCCCCTGGAACACTATACTCTATTTTGCTGGGTAGGTGATTCTTGGTTTTAATCCAAGCTCCCTTGATCTCTGAAATATCATATTCCAGGACCTTCGATCCCTTAATGTAGAAGCTGCTAGATCCTGGATTATCCTACTTGAGTTTCCACAATATTCAAATTGTTTCTTCCTGGCAGCTTGCAATACCTTCTCCTTGGTCTGTGGATTCTGGAACCTGGCTATAATATTTCTAGGAGTTTTCTTTTGGGGATCTTTTTCAAGAGGTGATTGGTGGATTCTTTCAAGTTCTATTTTGCCCTCTGGTTCTAAAATATCTGGGCAAGCTTCCTTGAGAATTTCTTGAAGGATGCTTTCTTTTTTTTTTAAATTTTATTTTAGTTTGCATCATTCATTTCCATAAGATTTTGAGCTACATATTTTCTCCCCATCTCTCCCCCACCCACCCACCACCCCAAAACAGCCATCCCAGTGTATCCCCCCTCCCCCAGTCCACTCCCTCCCATGTCCTCACCCCTCACCCCTCCAACTTTTCGATAGGACAGGTTGGATCTCCCAATCACAGTGCCTGTGCACCTCAAGTTCCAGTTGTATGTAGTCAACAATAACAATAATAACAATTCCATATATATATACATAGATACACATCTTTAACATTTGATTGTAGAACTCCAGACTCTAGACTCCCTCTCCTCCTCCCCTGCCACCCCCACCCCCATTGGAAGGACAAGCAATCAAATACAAGCTGAACATGTGAAACCACACAGAACCTCTCCACAGTGAGCACACTGTGAGAGTCTGATTACACATCCCCTCCTCCCATCCCGCCCCCCCAACCACTCTCCACCCTGTCCCCATCCCTGTCCCTCTACAGAAATGTGAACATTCATCAGCCCTGCCCCCTACCCTGCCCTCCCCTCCATCATCCCACCTCCCATCCCCCATTCCCCCACCCTTCTATGTGGCAAGACGCCCAGTTTAGAGTTTATGTCATTCCTTCCCCAAGCCAAATTCCGTGAGAGTAAGGTTTGCTCTTTCCCCCCTGCCTTCCTGTTCTCCCCCTCTACTGCAACAACTATCTCCTGCCTCTTCCATGAGATGCCCAACCCCACTCTGACTCTCCCTGTCTCCTCTCAATCCAATCCTCTCTCACCTCCAAATTTCACCGTTTGGAATATTATCCCTCCTATTCAATTGATCTTATGCCCTCTATGGATTCATTTATACATATACTCAGATATGTGCTTGTATGCATATGTAAATCCTCTTATATAAATTTATGTGTATGCATATGTATATGTGCATTTGTATTCCCTTGCCCCATTCTCAAAGTGAGAAAAGTTTCATCAGTTACAACTGTCATCCTTCCATGTTGCCATGTAAATAGTTCATCTTTGATAAGTACCTTATGATTTCTTTTCCGTGTTTATCTTCTCATGCTTCTTGTGTTGGAGTGTCAAACTTTCTTCTCAGTTCTGGTTTTTTCAGCAAGAATGTTTGAAAGTCCTCCACCTCACTGAATGACCATATTTTCCCCTGGAAGACTATGCTCAGTTTTGCTGGGTAGGTGATTCTTGGTTTTAATCCAAGCTCCCTTGATCTCCGGAATATCATATTCCAGGCCCTTCGATCCCTTAATATAGAAGCTGCTAGATCCTGGGTTATCCTAATTGTGTTTCCACAGTATTCAAATTGTTTCTTCCTGGCAG